>BLSH010408757.1:108537-136650 GCA_018402905.1 Glandirana rugosa | reverse complement strand
ATGGAAGGAGTGGAATACGTGGGGGTAAGATGTATACCTAAATATTTGAGTGACCTAGTGCACCATTGGTATTTATATCTGGTCTGTAAGGGGTCCAGTTGGGCTTGTGGCATATTTATGGGCAGAGCTTCTGTTTTGGAAGGGTTGACCTTAAATCTAGAAATAGAGCCAAAGGATGCCAAAAGTTTATGCAAGGAAGGTAGTGAGGTATGAGGGTGTGTTAGAGTCAACAAAATGTCGTCAGCAAAAAGGGATAGTTTGTACTCTCGTTGTCGCGGCCGTACCCCCCGGATGTCCGAATGGGCTCTTATAGCTGCTGCCAAAGGTTCCAGGCTGAGAATAAAAAGTAGGGGTGATAGGGGGCAACCCTGTCTGGTACCATTCCTAAGGGGGAACGCCTGCGACAGGTGAGAAGACAACTGTACTTGAGATGTGGGTGTGGAATATAATGCCTGTAATGCCCTAATGAAAGAACCTGAAAAGCCATACTGTTGTAAAACTGCGAACATGAATGGCCAGCTTAGGCGGTCAAAAGCCTTTTGGGCATCTAAGCTTAAGACAATGGCTGGGATTTTAGTCTTGGTCAAGAGGTCTATAAGGTCAATCGTCCTTCTTGTGTTGTCTCCTGCATGTCTTGATGGCACGAATCCCACTTGGTCTTTATGTATCAGATGCGAATAGAGGACAATCTATTAGCGAGGATCTTCGTGAATATTTTGTAATCTGAATTTATTAAAGCTATAGGATGATAATTGTCAGGGTAGGAGGGGTCCTTGCCTGGTTTAGGCAGCACCGTTATGAATGCCTTGAGAAATTGAGTGTGAGGGATGATACCTGCTTGTAAGGAGGCATACAACTTCAATAAATGTGGAACTAAAGTTGGTAAAAAAGTTTTGTAATATGAGTATGGAAGCCCATCAGGACCAGGGGATTTATGTGCAGGTAGGTGTTTTATCACTTCTGCTAATTCCTCAGAAATGATAGGTGCATTTAATTGGGTGCGTTGTTCAGGGGAGATTTTAGGTAGTTGTAAAGTGGACATAAAAGAATCATATTTTTCTTGTGTGAATATAAAGGCTGGGTCCTTACTCAAACAGTTGTATAAATCTTTGTAATAGGTACCAAAGACCTGAGACATTTTTTGGGGACAATGAGTTGGTGTACCATCTGACTGTAATAAGTGATCTGGAATTGTCATATGTGGCCGAGGTTTGAGTTTTTGAACAAGCATTTTGTGAGGCTTATTAGCATACTCATAAAACCTTTGTTTAGACCATAGTATTGATTTAGAAATTTTACTCATAGCCAACGACTTGATGCGGTTGCACATGCCAACAACGTTTCTCAAACGTTCAATGGTAGGTGCTTGCAATCATTTTTGTTAAGCCGTGCGCAACCGCGCCAAGAGTTTTAATTTCAACCTGGGCTCCAAAACCTCTCTGGAATGCTCCACACGGTTCATCCAATGTTTAGCACCTCCTCGGCTGCCTCTTACAGTAACGTTACTGTAAGAGGCAGCCGAGGAGGTGCTAAACATTGGATGAACCGTGTGGAGCATTCCAGAGAGGTTTTGGAGCCCCTTGTGATTTGGATCCGTTTTCCGTTCTCAATACTGCTTGGGATGTCCTTATGATGAGCTGTGGAAGTCCTTGCCTGTGACGATCAGTCCATGATGACCCCATAGATGTCCAGGATCTCCTGCCCTTGAAGAGTAGCGGTGACCACTACTCTGAAAGTGGATTGTGACCCCCGCGCAAGTCCTACCTGAGTCTGGTAAGCTTACATCTTTACTAGATTCCAGGGTTCACTAGGATGTCTTGCACATGAAGATTCTTATAAAGGCTTTACCATTACCTGTTGCCCCCCCCTTTCAGAGACTTATTTTCACTGAGGACTCTGAAGGAGTACCTTCTTCATTCACATTGAAGAGCCTTTAGTGTAACTTGGATTAGACTCTAATACCTCGCCATTATCTCCTTGGAAAAGGAAGAATACTTATTTATTCTATTTATTTATTTAGTTTTCATTTATGTTGCATATATAGACTATTCACTTTATGTAATATCCTTGGGCGCTGCAACCATCCCATTACTCTGTTTAAACAATTCTCTGATCTATTGTTTATTTGCGAGCAGCCCGATACATCACTACTTTTCAATACTGTTTGCATTTTTTATCTCATTTTATAGTGGGCGCGGTTAATTTTTATATTTTTGGTATGATATCTCTGGGGCTTGATCCTTGGGGAGGTTTTGGTGCTAGGGACCTATGAGCCCTGTCCAGTCGCCAATCTATGTCTGGGATGTGGGGGGGCCAGAGTAACAAAAAGCCCCAAGAGATAAGGTCTAATTTCTTTATCACTGACCGTTTCAGGGACCCCTCGGATTCTTAGGTTCTGCCTGCGTTCTCTGTTCTCCAGGTCTTCCTGTTGGAGTTGGAGCTGAGAAACTGTATGTTTCAGGGAGGCATTGTCTTCTTCTAATACATGGACATATTGCACAAGTTCATCAAATTTGTTTTCTAAGGTGTCAGTGCGTTCCCCCAGTTTGTCTATCTCTCCCCTAAGTTCTTGAGCTGTCTTTCCCATTTCTCTGGTGATTTTATGGGTCAGATCTTGTAATAGAGTCTGTAATTTCATATCCAAAACTGCTACAGTGACTGTAGGGGATGAATCTGAGGATGATAGTGTGTTTTTTGACTGCGACATACCTTCGGTCGTAACTGGGATGTCGGCGGGGTCCTGTGAGTCTGCCGTGTTGTTTGAGGCCGGGGATTATGGCCTTAGTAGATATCGCTCCATGAGCTGGGTAGGTTGAAGTTGTGGTAGCGGATTATATCCCCTATATGTGTGTTTCTGGAAGCCAATCTTGCCCATGTAACCTTCTGTATCCCAGGGAAGAAAACTATGTGGCCCCCGGTAGTAATTGAACTATTGTAGTGGAGCGGGAGCCAAAGGTGGAGAGACGGGTCCTAAGTCTGGGGTTTCATGTGTCTGTCATCTTATATGCTGAGTACTCTTCTCCCCCCTGGTAGGTGGACTGTTACATATTAGCCATGTAATTAGAGAGATATTCTGTTGAGTTCTGGAGCAGTAAATTTGTAGTAGATATTAGTGATGCTGAATGACGGTGTACTAATAAGGCCTCGTAAGATGGCTGCCGTTGGTAGGCCGTAAAGAGTTCTAGTCAGAGTGGTCTCTGAGCAGGTTTCTTGGTATCCCCTGTGTGCTTACTGATGGGGATGCTGTAAAAGGGGGACACTCAAGTCCTGATTTGAGGCCTCTATGAAATTTTCCAGAGGTCGGGCAGAAGTGCTGGGTGTACCAAGATGGCGTCGACCTAGGCCTCAAGTGAAGCCGTGGCCTAGATTAAGCCACTGCGCCCATGCGAGTGGTACTGATCACCGCCGCTGGGTTTGTGGTGGTACTCCAAGGCCCTGGGATAGCCCCCCGGGGTCTCCAGATGTGGATGGGCTTGTGGTTGGAAATGGGCCTGCTTCGCTTGCTGTGGGTGGAACCTCGGCCTCAATTCATCCCCCTCTAAAAGGATCTGGGCCCCCGCTTTTATTCCCAGTGATGTTGTGTTAAAAAGGGGGGGGGGGGGTTCAGGGTGTAAATCCCACTTTCTCTCACCCGTCTCTGCAGCTCTGGAATCTGCTATTGGATCCTCTGGAGACCGGATCTCTTCTCGGATGTACCATGGCGGCAGCCCATTCTTCTTCTGCAGTCTTCTTGATGTTTTCTCTTTTCCTTTATCTGGATTCCGTTGTTAGGGTACGGGCCTCAAAGGGTGCTTTGGCGATATCTGCTGGCGGATGGAGGATTGGCTCACTGAGAAACGCGCCGCGCGGTCCGGTACCAGTAGGCCGCAAAAGCCGTGGCCTCGATTTTCGGGTGCCCGGACCCCGGCCGCCGATCCCCTCAATCTTAGGCTCAATTTGTAGCTGGTGGAGAGGGCAGTCTAGATATGGTAGCTGTTTTGTACGCCACCTTCTCCTTTGGCTGGATTGCCGCAGATTGTGCCTTGCTCGGTCAGAGCTCCCAGGGCACACGTCCACTCACTGCCATCAGGTTTTTAAAACTGTTCGTGTCCACCAGACGGAATGCCAGCAGGAATTTTGAAATGCTGGCATTCAGGGCCAGAGATACCTGGGTGGGTAGAGGGGTACTTCCTCTTTCTCTCCAGTGTTTGGAGATGGAGAGCTGTAAGCTTCCATGGGACCACGTGGAAATGCTTGGGGACGGTGGCGGACATGGTGGCGTTGCTGTCACATCGTCTGTTTGCTGGGAGGAAGGTGACACTGGCACTGTAGAGGTAGAGGAAGAGGCTGAGGCAGCAGCAGAAGAGGAAGCAGGAGGAGGCCGAGACCTTTCTTGGATTTTGAGGTACGTATTCCACTGCAGCAAGTGCTTTGCATTTAGATGCCTGGTCATGGAGGTTGTGCTCAGGTTTAGAATATTTGTGCCTCGCTTCAGCCTCTCATTGCACAGTGTGTAAACCACTTGTGTCTTGTAGTCAGCACATTGTCTGAAGAACTGCCACGCTGGGGAACGCCATCGAGCTGCCTTTGGTGTGCTAGGTCCCTGGGTGCGGTGGGTAGTAGCAGGCATACTGTCTAGGGGACTCTCGCTCCGCTTTTGCAACATGCTTCCTCTTTTGCTGTGATGGTGCCTCTGTGCGACCACCACCTCTTCCTCCAAACTGCACACGTCACTCGCATGACCTTCATTCCATGTGGGGTCTAGGACCTCATCATCCTCCACATCATCTTCCACCCACCCCTCACCACTGCCCTCCTTGTCAGTCTGCACACTGTAGAAAGCCTCAGCAGTTGGCACCTGTGTTTCGTCATCATCATCACAGCCGTGCAGCCGTGGTGTTTCCATGTCCTCATCCTGAACCAGAAGTGGTTGGGCATCAGTGCACTCAATGTTTTCCAATTCTGGGCCAGGGCTATGTGGATGGCCTATGGAAAGCATAGCAGCAGAGTCATCAAAAAGCAAAAGAGACTGCTGCATGACTTGGGACTCAGACTGCTTGGCTGATTTACAAGAGGCTGAGGTGAAAGACAGATGGCCATGGAGTTCAGGTGCCAATTCTGAGCTTTCATCAAGGGTCCGGGTGGGAGACAATGTGAAGGAAATGGAGGCATTGTCAGCCACCCAATCTACTATGGCCTGTACTTGTTCTGGCCTCACCTTTTGTTGAGCGCCATTCGGGCCTATCATATAATGTTAAAGGTTCTGTCGGATACCTGAGGAAGGTGTTTCACTTGTGCGTGTAGCTGGCACAGATCGACCATGTCCTCTCCTTGCAAAAGGAGCTTGAGCAACACCACCAACACCAGCAGCATCAGCAGCACCACGACCACCACCACATCCCTTATTTGATGCTATCCTCATTCTGGACACAAATGTACTATGTAGCACTATTTACTAATACAAAAAAAAGAATAATAAATTATTATTCTTATTTTTTTAAAAAAAAAGAAAATTGTAAATGCACTTTTTATTTTTGTGCAAGAAATGCACGGCTCACACCAGCAGCAGGAACCTCTCCCTACACCAGTATGAGATGATTTTAGAATGATAATCTGTCTTTCACAGCACTGACAGAAAGCTGTCCCTACTGCAGTATGAGATCATTTTAGAACAATAATCTCCCCCTCACAGCACCAACAGGAACCTCTCCTAATGCAGAAGGAGATGGCTTTATAATGATAAACTCTCCCTCAGAGCACCATCAGGAACCTCTCCCTAATGCAGTAGGAGATGGCTTTATAACGATAAACTCTCTCTCAGAGCACCAACAGGAACCTGGCCATAATGCAGTAGTAGTTGATTTTAGAATGATAAACTCTCCCTCAGAGCACCAACAGGAACCTGGCCCTAATGCAGTAGTAGTTGTTTTTAGAGCAATAAACTCTCCCTCATAGCACCAACAGGAAAATGGCCCTAAAGCAGTAGTAGTTGTTTTTAGAACAATAAACTCTCCCTCAAAGCACCAACCGGAACCTGGCCCTAATGCAGTAGTGGGTGGTTTTAGAACGATAAACTCTCCCTCAGAGCACAAACAGGAACCTGGCCCTAATGCAGTAGTAGTTATTTTTAGTTTGATCAACTCTCCCTCAGAGCACCAACAGGAACCTGGCACAAATGCAGTAGTTGTTGGTTTTAGAACGATAATCTCTCCCTCAGAGTACCAACAGGAACCTGGCCCTAATGCAGTAGTAGTTGTTTTTAGAATGATAAACTCTCCCTCAGAGCACCAACAGGAACCTTGCCCTAATGCAGTAGAAATTGTTTTTAGAACGATAATCTCTCCCTCAGAGCACCAACAGGAACCTGGCCCTAATGCAGTAGTAGTTGTTTTTAGAACGATAAACTCTCCCTCAGTGCACCAACAGGAACCGGACCCTAATGCAGTTGTAGTTGTTTTTTAAGAGATAATGTCTCCCTCAGAGCACCAACAGGAACCTGGCCCTAATGCAGTATTGGATGGTTTTAGAAAGATAAACTCTCCCTCAGAGCACCAACAGGAACCTGGCCCTAATGCAGTAGTGGATGGTTTTAGAACGATAATCTCTCCCTCAGAGCACCAACAGGACCAGACCCTAATGCAGTAGTAGTTGTTTTTTGGGCGATAATATCTCCCTCAGAGCACCAACAGGAACCTCACCCTAATGCAGTAGGAGATGGCTTTATAACGATAAACTCTCTCTCAGAGCACCAACAGGAACCTCTCCCTAATGCAGTAGTAGCTGATTTTAGAATGATAAACTCTCCCTCAGAGCACCAACAGGAACCTGGCCCTTAAGAAGTAGTGGATGGTTTTAGAACGATAAACTCTCCCTCAGAGCACCAACAGGAACCTGGCCCTAATGCAGTAGTAGTTTTTTTTAGAGCAATAAACTCTCCCTCATAGCACCAACAGGAACCTGGCCCTAATGCAGTAGTGGATGGTTTTAGAACGATAAACTCTCCCTCAGAGCACAAACAGGAACCTGGCCCTAATGCAGTAGTAGTTATTTTTAGTTTGATCAACTCTCCCTCAGAGCACCAACAGGAACCTGGCACAAATGCAGTAGTTGTTGGTTTTAGAACGATAATCTCTCCCTCAGAGTACCAACAGGAACCTGGCCCTAATGCAGTAGTAGTTGTTTTTAGAATGATAATCTCTCCCTCAGAGCACCAACAGGAACCTTGCCCTAATGCAGTAGTAATTGTTTTTAGAACGATAATCTCTCCCTCAGAGCACCAACAGGAACCTGGCCCTAATGCAGTAGTAGTTGTTTTTACAACAATAAACTCTCCCTCACAGCACCAACAGGAACCTGGCCCTAAGGCAGTAGTAGTTGTTTTTAGAACAATAAACTCTCCCTCAAAGCACCAACAGGAACCTGGCCCTAATGCAGTAGTGGATGGTTTTAGAACGATAAACTCTCGCTCAGAGCACAAACAGGAACCTGGCCCTAATGCAGTAGTAGTTATTTTTAGTTTGATCAACTCTCCCTCAGAGCACCAACTGGAACCTGGAACAAATGCAGTAGTTGTTGGTTTTAGAACGATAATCTCTCCCTCAGAGCACCAACAGGAACCTGGCCCTAATGCAGTAGTAGTTGTTTTTAGAACAATAAACTATCCCTCAGAGCACCAACAGGAAACTGGCCCTAATGCAGTAGTAGTTGTCCTTAGAACGATAATCTCTCCCTCAAAGTACCAACAGGAATCTGGCCCTAATGCAGTAGTGGATGGTTTTAGAACGATAAACTCTCCCTCAGAGCACAAACAGGAACCTGGCCCTAATGCAGTAGTAGTTATTTTTAGTGTGATCAACTTTCCCTCAGAGCACCAACTGGAACCTGGCACAAATGCAGTAGTTGTTGGTTTTAGAACGATAATCTCTCCCTAAGAGTATCAACAGGAACCTGGCCCTAATGCAGTAGAAGTTGTTTTTAGAATGATAAACTCTCCCTCAGAGAACCAACAGGAACCTTTCCCTAATACAGTAGTAATTGTTTTTAGAACGATAATCTCTCCCTCAGTGCACCAACAGGAACCTGGCCCTAATGCAGTAGTAGTTGTTTTTAGAACAATAAACTCTCCATCAGTGCACCAACAGGAACCTGACCCTAATGCAGTAGTAGTTGTTTTTAGATTGATAATCTCTCCCTCAGAGCACCAACAGGACCAGACCCTAATGCAGTTGTAGTTGATTTTTGGGCGATAATATCTCCCCCAGAACACCAACAGGAACGTGGCCCTAATGCAGTATTGGATGGTTTTAGAACGATAATCTCTCCCTCAGAGCACCAACAGGAACCTGGCCCTAATGCAGTAGTAGTTGTTTTTAGAACGATAAACTCTCCCTCAGAGCACCAACAGGAATGTGGCCCTAATGCAGTTGTAGATGGTTTTAGAACGATAATCTCTCTCTCAGAGCACGAACAGGAACCTGGCCATAATGCAGTAGTAGTTGTTTTTAGAATAATAACCTCTCCCTCAGAGCACCAACAGGAACCTGACCTTAATACAGTAGTAGTTGTTTCTAGAACGATAAACTCTCCTTCAGAGCACCAACAGGAATCTGGCCCTAATGCAGTAGTACTTGTTTTTAGAATGATAAACTCTCCCTCAGAGCACCAACAGTAACCTGACCCTAATGCAGTAGTAGTTGTTTTTAAAACAATAAACTGTCCCTCAAAGCACCAACAGGAAACTGGCCATAATGCAGTAGTAGTTGTCTTTAGAACGATAAACTCTCCCTCCGAGCACCAACAGGAACCTGACCCTAATGCAGTAGTTGATGGTTTTAGAATGATAAAATCTCCCTCAGAGCACCAACAGGAACCTCGCCCTAATACAGTAGTAGTTGTTTTTAGAACAATAAACTCTCCCTCAGTGCACCAACAGGAACCTGGCCCTAATGCAGTAGTAGTTGTTTTTAGAAAAATAAACTCTCCCTCAGTGCACCAACAGGAACCTGACCCTAATGCAGTAGTAGTTGTTTTTTGGGCGATAATATCTCCCTCAGAGCACCAACAGGAACCTCTCCCTAATGCAGTAGGAGATGGCTTTATAACGATAAACTCTCTCTCAGAGCACCAACAGGAACCTGGCCATAATGCAGTAGTAGTTGATTTTAGAATGATAAACTCTCCCTCAGAGCACCAACAGGAACCTGGCCCTTAAGAAGTAGTGGATGGTTTTAGAACGATAATCTCTCCCTCAGAGCACCAACAGGAACCTGGCCCTAATGCAGTAGTAGATGGTTTTAGAACGATAATCTCTCCCTCAGAGCACCAACAGGAACCTGACCCTAATGCAGTAATAGTTGTTTTTAGAACAATAAACTATCCCTCAGAGCACCAACAGGAAACTGCCCCTAATGCAGTAGTAGTTGTCCTTAGAACGATAATCTCTCCCTCAGAGCACCAACAGGAACCTGGCCATAATGCAGTAGTAGTTGGTTTTAGAACGATAATCTCTCCCTCAGAGCACCAACAGGAACCTGGCCCTAATGCAGTAGTAGATGGTTTTAGAACGATAATCTCTCCCTCAGAGCACCAACAGGAACCTGACCCTAATGCAGTAGTAGTTGTTTTTAGAACAATAAACTATCCCTCAGAGCACCAACAGGAAACTGCCCCTAATGCAGTAGTAGTTGTCCTTAGAACGATAATCTCTCCCTCAGAGCACCAACAGGAACCTGGCCATAATGCAGTAGTTGTTGGTTTTAGAACGATAATCTCTCCCTCAGAGCACCAACAGGAACCTGGCCCTAATGCAGTAGTAGATGGTTTTAGAACGATAATCTCTCCCTCAGAGCACCAACAGGAACCTGGCCCTAATGCAGTAGTAGTTGTTTTTAGAACAATAAACTCTCCCTCACTGCACCAACAGGAACCTGGCCCTAAGGCAGTAGTAGTTGTTTTTAGAACAATAAACTCTCCTTCAAAGCACCAACAGGAATCTGGCCCTAATGCAATAGTGGATGGTTTTAGAACGATAAACTCTCCCTCAGAGCACAAACAGGAACCTGGCCCTAATGCAGTACTAGTTATTTTTAGTTTGATCAACTCTCCCTCAGAGCACCAACTGGAACCTGGCACAAATGCAGTAGTTGTTGGTTTTAGAACGATAATCTCTCCCTCAGAGTATCAACAGGAACCTGGCCCTAATACAGTAGTAGTTGTTTTTAGAATGATAAACTCTCCCTCAGAGAACCAACAGGAACCTTGATCTAATGTAGTAGTAATTGTTTTTAGAACGATAATCTCTCCCTCAGAGCACCAACAGGAACCTGGCCCTAATGTAGTAGTTGTTGGTTTTAGAACGATAATCTCTCCCTCAGAGCACCAACAGGAACCTGGCCCTAATGCAGTAGTAGTTGTTTTTAGAACAATAAACTATCCCTCAGAGCACCAACAGGAAACTGGCCCTAATGCAGTAGTAGTTGTCCTTAGAACAATAATCTCTCCCTCAGAGCACCAACAGGAACCTGGCCATAATGCAGTAGTAGATGGTTTTAGAACGATAAACTCTCCCTCAGAGCACCAACAGGAACCTGTCGCTAATGCAGTAGTAGTTGTTTTTGGAACGATAAACTCTCCTTAGAGCACCAACAGGAACCTGACCCTAATGCAGTAGTAGTTGTTTTTAAAACAATAAACTCTCCCTCAAAGCACCAACAGGAAACTGGCCATAATTCAGTAGTAGTTGTCTTTAGAACAATAAACTCTCCCTCCGAGCACCAACAGGAACCTGACCCTAATGCAGTAGTTGATGGTTTTAGAATGATAAACGCTCCCTCAGAGCACCAACAGGAACCTGGCCCTAATGCAGTAGTAGTTGTTTTTAGAATGATAAACTCTCCCTCAGAGCACCAACAAGAACCTGGCCATAATGCAGTAGTAGTTGTTTTTAGAACAATATACTCTCCCTCAGAGCACCAATAGGAAACTGGCCCTAATGCAGTAGTAGTTGTTTTTAGAATGATAAAATCTCCCTCAGAGCACCAACAGGAACCTGGCCCTAATGCAGTAGTAGTTGTTTTTAGAACAATAAACTCTCCCTCAGTGCGCCAACAGGAACCTTGCCCTAATGCAGTAGTAGTTGTTTTTAGAACAATAAACTCTCCCTCAGTGCACCAACAGGAACCTGACCCTAATGCAGTAGTAGTTGTTTTTAGATTGATAATCTCTCCCTCAGAGCACCAACAGGACCAGACCCTAATGCAGTTGTAGTTGTTTTTTGGGCAATAATATCTCCCTCAGAGCACCAACAGGAACCTGGCCCTAATGCAGTATTGGATGGTTTTAGAACGATAATCTCTCCCTCAGAGCACCAACAGCAACCTGGCCCTAATGCAGTAGTAGTTGTTTTTAGAACGATAAACTCTCTCTCAGAGCACCAACAAGAACCTGGCCCAAATGCAGTAGTGGATGGTTTTAGAATGATAATCTCTCCCTCAGAGCACCAACAGGAACCTGGCCCTAATGCAGTAGTAGTTGTTTTTAGAATGATAAAATCTCCCTCAGAGCGCCAACAGGAACCTGGCCCTAATGCAGTAGTGGATGGTTTTAGAACGATAAACTCTCCCTCAGAGCACCAACAGTAACCTGTCCCTAATTCAGTAGTAGTTGTTTTTAGAACGATAAACTCTCCCTCAGAGCACCAACAGGAACCTCACCCTAATGCAGTAGTGGATGGTTTTAGAATGATAAACTCTCCCTCAGCGCACCAACAGGAACCTGGCCCTAATGCAGTAGTAATTCTTTTTAGAACGATAAACTCTCCCTCAGAGCACCAACAGGAACCTGGCCCTAATGCAGTAGTAGTTATTTTTAGAACGATAAACTCTCCCTCAGAGCACCAACATGAACCAGGCCCTAATGCAGTAGTAATTGTTTTTAGAACAATATACTCTCCCTCAGAGCACCGACAGGAACCTGGCCCTAATGCAGTAGTAGTTGTTTTTAGAACGATAAACTCTCCCTCAGTGCACCAACAGGAACCGGACCCTAATGCAGTTGTAGTTGTTTTTTGAGCGATAATGTCTCCCTCAGAGCACCAACAGGAACCTGGCCCTAATGCAGTATTGGATGGTTTTAGAAAGATAATCTCTCCCTCAGAGCACCAACAGGAACCTGGCCCTAATGCAGTAGTAGTTGTTTTTAGAGCGATAAACTCTCCCTCAGAGCACCAACAGGAACCTGGCCCTAATGCAGTAGTGGATGGTTTTAGAACGATAATCTCTCCCTCAGAGCATGAACAGGAACCTGGCCCTAATGCAGTAGTAGTTTTTTTTAGAACGATAAACTCTCCCTCAGAGCACCGACAGGAACCTGGCCCTCATGCAGTAGTAGTTGTTTTTAGAATAATAACCTCTCCCTCAGAGCACCAACAGGAACCTGACCCTAATACAGTAGTAGTTGTTTCTAGAACGATAAACTCTCCTTCAGAGCACCAACAGGAACCAGGCCCAAATGCAGTAGTACTTGTTTTTAAAATGATAAACTCTCCCTCAGAGCACCAACAGTAACCTGGCCCTAATGCAGTTGTAGTTGTTTTTAGAACGTTAAACTCTCTCTCAGAGCACCAACAAGAACCTGGCCCAAATTCAGTAGTGGATGGTTTTAGAACAATAATCTCTCCCTCAGAGTACCAACATGAACCTGGCCCTAATGCAGTAGTGGATGGTTTTAGAACGATAAACTCTCCCTCAGAGCACCAACAGTAACCTATCCCTAATGCAGTAGTAGTTTTTTTTTTTAGAATGATAAACTCTCCCTCAGAGCACCAACGGGAACCTGTCCCTAATTCAGTAGTAGTTGTTTTTAGAACGATAAACTCTCCCTCAGAGCACAAACAGGAACCTGTCCCTAATTCAGTAGTAGTTGTTTTTAGAACGATAAACTCTCCCTCAGAGCACCAACAGGAACCTGGCCCTAATGCAGTATTGGATGGTTTTAGAATGATAATCTCTCCCTCAGAGCACCAACAGGAACCTGGCCCTAATGCAGTAGTAGTTGTTTTTAGAACGATAAACTCTCCCTCAGAGCAACAACAGGAACCTGGCCCTAATGCAGTAGTGGATGGTTTTAGAACGATAATCTCTCCCTCAGAGCATGAACAGGAACCTGGCCATTTTGCAGTAGTAGTTGTTTTTAGAATAATAACCTCTCCCTCAGAGCACCAACAGGAACCTGGCCCTGATACAGTAGTAGTTGTTTTTATAACGATAAACTCTCCCTCAGAACACCAACAGGAACCTGGCCCTAATGCAGTAGTAGTTGTTTCTAGAACGATAAACTCTCCCTCAGAGCACCAACAGGAACCTGGCCCTAATGCAGTAGTAGTTGTTTCTAGAACGATAAACTCTCCCTCACAGCAGCAACAGGAACCTGGCCCTAAGGCAGTAGTAGTTGTTTTTAGAACAATAAACTCTCCCTCAAAGCACCAACAGGAACCTGGCCCTAATGCAGTAGTAGTTGTTTTTAGAACGATAAACTCTCCCTCAGAGCAACAACAGGAACCTGGCCCTAATGCAGTAGTGGATGGTTTTAGAACGATAATCTCTCCCTCAGAGCATGAACAGGAACCTGGCCATTTTGCAGTAGTAGTTGTCCTTAGAACAATAATCTCTCCCTCAGAGCACCAACAGGAACCTGAACCTATTGCAGTAGTAGTTGTTTTTAGAATGATAAACTCTCCCTCAGAGCACCAACAGGAACCTGGCCCTAGTGCAGCAGTGGATGGTTTTTTAATGAGAATCTCTCCCTCAGAGCACCAACAGGAACGTTTCCCTAATGCACTATAAGATGGTTCTGAATGCTAATGTCTCCCTCACAGGACCGCAATAAAGGTCTTCCTAATGCAGTGTGAGATGTTTGTGAACGCTAATCTTTCCCTCACAGTAGCGACATGAAGCTTTCCCTACTCTAGTCTGAGACGATCTTACACACTGCGCTACGTGACTCCAGCCCCATATAGAGGCTGGGTCACATGATGCACTGGCCAATCACAGCCATGCCATTAGTAGGCATGGCTGTGATGGCTTCTAAGGGCAAACTAGTAAAAAGCTTGTTGATTGGCTGCACAGCAGCTATAGAAAAGGCGCCAAAAATAGCCGAATACCGAACCCTATCCCGGACTTTTTTTTTAATGTCCGGGATCGGGTTCAGGGCACGGACACCCCAATGTCCGGTACAGACCCGAATTTTACAGTTGGGGTTTGCTCAACTCTAATTACCGTTATAAAATCATCTCATACTGGTATAGGGAGTGGTTCCTGCTGCTGCTGTGAGGGACAGATTAGCATTCTAAAATCATCTCATAATGGTGTAGGGAGAGGTTCATGCTGCTGCTGTGAGGGACAGATTATCCTTCTAAGATCATCTCATACTGGAGAAGGGAGAGGTTCCTGACTGTGCTGTGGGGGACAGATTGGCGTTCTAAAATCATCTCATACTGGTGTAGGGAGAGGATCCTGTTGCTGCTTTGAGGGACAGAATAGCTGTCTAAAATCATATCATACTGGTATAGGGAGAGTTTCCTGCTGCTGCTGTGAGGGACAGATTACCGTTCTAAAATTATCTCATACCGGTATAGGAAGAGATTCCTGTTGCTGGGGTGAGGGACAGATTATAGTTCTAAAATCATCTCATACTGGAATAGGGAGAGGTCCTGGTGCTGCTGTGAGGGACAGATTATCATTCTGAAATAATCTCATACTGGAGTAGGGAGAGGTTCCTGGTGGTGCTGTGGGGGACAGATTGGCGTTCTAAAATCATCTCATACTGGTATAGGGAGAGGTTCCTGCTGCTGGTGTGAGGGACAGATTACAGTTCTAAAATCATCTCATACTGGTATAGGTTGAGGTTCCTGGTGCTGCTGTGAGGGACAGATTATTGTTCTAAAATCACCTCATACTGGAGTAGGGAGAGGTTCTTGGTGATGCTGTGAGGGACAGATTATCGTTCTAAAATCATCTCATACTGGAGTAGGGAGAGGTTCCACTGTTGCTGTGAGGGACAGATTACCGTTCTAAAATCATTTAATACTGGTATGTATAGGGAGAGGTTCCTGCTGCTGGTGTGAGGGACAGATTACCGTTATAAAATCATCTCATACTGGTATAGGGAGAGGTTCCTGCTGCTGGCGTAAGGGATAGATTACCGTTATAAAATATTCTCATACTGGTATAGGGAGAGGTTCCTGCTGGTGCTGTGAGGGACAGATATCATTCTAAAATCATCTCATACTGGTACAGGGAGAGATTCCTTCTGCTGCTGTGAGGGACAGATTAGCATTCTAAAATCATCTCATACTGGTAAAGGGAGAGGTTCCTGCTGCTGCTGTGAGGCACAGATTATCGTTCTAAAATCATCTCATACTGGTATAGGGAGAGGATCCTTCTGCTGCTGTGAGGGACAGATTACCGTTATAAAATCATCTCATACTGGTATAGGGAGAGGTTCCTGGTGCTGCAGTAAGGGACAGGTTATCCTAATAAAATCATCTCATACTGGAGTAGGGAGACGTTCCTGGCGGTGCTGCGAGGGACAGATTATCGTTCTAAAATCATCTCATACTGGAGTAGGGAGAGGTTCCTGCTGCTGCTGTGAGGGACAGATAAGCTTTCTGAAATCATGTCATACTGGTATAGGGAGAGGTTCCTGCTGCTGCTGTGAGGGACAGATTACCGTTATAAATCATCTCATACTTGTATAGGGAGATGTTCCTGCTGCTGGTGTGAGGGACATATTACCATTCTAAAATGATCTCAAACTGGTATAGGGAGAGGTTCCTGGTGCTGCTGTGAGGGACAGATTATCGTTATAAAATCTTCTTGTACTGGAGTACGGAGAGGTTCCTGGCAGTGCTGTGAGGGACAGATTATCGTTCTAAAATCATCTCATACTGGAGTAGGGAGAGGTTCCTGCTGCTGCTGTGAGGGACAGATAAGCGTTCTGAAATCATGTCATACTGGTATAGGGAGAGGTTCCTGCTGCTGCTGTGAGGGACACATTACCGTTATAAATCATCTCATACTTGTATAGGGAGATGTTCCTGCTGCTGCTGTGAGGGGCAGATTATCGTTCTAAAATCATCTCATACTGGTATAGGGAAAGGTTCCTGCTGCTGGTGTGAGGGACAGATTGCCATTCTAAAATCATCTCATACTGGTATAGGGAGAGGTTCCTGTTGCTGGTGTGAGGGATAGATTATCATTCTAAAATTATCTCATACTGGTATAGGGAGAGGTTCCTGCTGCTGGTGTGAGGGACAGATTACCATTCTAAAATCATCTCATACTGGTATAGGGAGAGGTTCCTGCTGCTGGTGTGAGGGACAGATTACCGTTCTAAAAACATCTCATACTAGAGTAGTGAGAGGTTCCTGGTGCTGCTGTGGAGGACAGATTATCGTTCTAAAATCATCTCATACTGGAGTAGGAAGAGGTCCCTGGTGCTGGTGTGAGGGACAAATTATCATTCTAAAATCATCTCATACTAGAGTAGTGAGAGGTTCCTGGTGCTGCTGTGGAGGACAGATTATCGTTCTAAAATCATCTCATACTGGAGTAGGGAGAGCTTCCTGCTGCTGGTGTGAGAGGACAGATTACCATTATAAAATCATCTCATACTGGTATAGGGAGAGATTCCTGCTGCTGGTGTGAGAGGACAGATTACCGTTATAAAATAGTCTCATACTGGTATAGGGAGAGGTTCCTGCTGCTGCTGTGAGGGACAGATTATAATTCTAAAATCATCTCATACTGGTATAGGGAGAGGTTCCTTCTGCTGCTGTGAGGGACAGATTATCATTCTAAAATCATCTCATACTGGTATAGGAAGAGGTTCCTGGTGCTGCTGTGAGGGATAGATTACCGTTATAAAATCATCTCATACTGGTATAAGGAGAGGTTACTGGTGCTGCCGTGAGGGACAAATTATCCTTCTAAAATCACCTCATACTGGAGTAGGGAGACGTTCCTGGCGGTGCTGTGAGGGACAGATTATCGTTCTAAAATCATCTCATACTGGTATAGGGAGAGGTTCCTGCTGCTGGTGTGAGGGACAGATTACCGTTCTAAAATCATTTAATACTGGTATATATAGGGAGAGGTTCCTGCTGCTGGTGTGAGGGACAGATTGCCGTTATAAAATCATCTCATACTGGTATAGGGAGAGGTTCCTGCTGCTGGCGTAAGGGACAGATTACCGTTATAAAATATTCTCATACTGGTATAGGGAGAGGTTCCTGCTGGTGCTGTGAGGGACAGATATCATTCTAAAATCATCTCATACTGGTATAGGGAGAGGTTCCTGCTGCTGCTGTGAGGGACAGATTATCGTTATAAAATCATCTCATACTGGTATAGGGAGAGGTTCCTGGCAGTGCTATGAGGGACAGATTATTGTTCTAAAATCATCTCATAATGGATTAGGGAGAGGTTCCTGCTGCTGGTGTGAGGGACAGATTACCATTCTAAAATCATCTCATACTGGAGTACAGAGAGGTTCCTGGCAGTGCTATGAGGGACAGATTATTGTTCTAAAACCATCTCGTACTGGAGTAGGGAGAGGTTCCTGGTGCTGCTGTGAGGGACAGATTATCATTCCAAAATCATCTCATACTGGAGTAGGGAGAGGTTCCTGCTACTGCTGTGAGGGACAGATTAGCGTTCTAAAATCATCTCATGCTGGTATATGGAGAGGTTCCTGCTGCTGCTGTGAGGGACAGATTACCGTTCTAAAATCATCTCATACCGGTATAGGAAGAGATTCCTGTTGCTGGGGTGAGGGACATATTATCGTTCTAAAATCATCTCATAATGGAATAGGGAGAGGTACCTGGTGGTGCTGTGTGGGACAGATTATCGTTCTGAAATCATCTCATACTGGTATAGGGAGAGGTTCCTGCTGCTGGTGTGAGGGACAGATTACAGTTCTAAAATCATCTCATACTGGTATAGGTTGAGGTTCCTGGTGCTGCTGTGAGGGACAGATTATTGTTCTAAAATCACCTCATACTGGAGTAGGGAGAGGTTCTTGGTGATGCTGTGAGGGACAGATTATCGTTCTAAAATCATCTCATACTGGAGTAGGGAGAGGTTCCACTGTTGCTGTGAGGGACAGATTACCGTTCTAAAATCATTTAATACTGGTATGTATAGGGAGAGGTTCCTGCTGCTTGTGTGAGGGACAGATTACCGTTATAAAATCATCTCATACTGGTATAGGGAGAGGTTCCTGCTGCTGGCGTAAGGGACAGATTATTGTTCTAAAATCATCTCCTACTCCTGCTGGTGCTGTAAGGGACAGATTATTCTTCTAAAAGCATCTCCTACTGCTATAGGGTGGGGTTCCTGCTGGTGTTTTAAGGGCCAGATTATTGTTCTAAAATCGTTTCCTACTGCTATAGTGTAAGAATCCTTCTGGTGCAGTAAGGGACAGATTATTGTTCTAAAATCATCTCCTACTGCTTTAGGGAGAGGTTCCTGCTGGTGCTGTGAGGGACAGATATCATTCTAAAATCATCTCATACTGGTACAGGGAGAGATTCCTTCTGCTGCTGTGAGGGACAGATTAGCATTCTAAAATCATCTCATACTGGTAAAGGGAGAGGTTCCTGCTGCTGCTGTGAGGCACAGATTATCGCTCTAAAATCATCTCATACTGGTATAGGGAGAGGATCCTTCTGCTGCTGTGAGGGACAGATTACCGTTATAAAATCATCTCATACTAGTATAGGGAGAGGTTTCTGGTGCTGCAGTGAGAGACAGATTATCCTAATAAAATCATCTCATACTGGAGTAGGGAGACGTTCCTGGCGGTGCTGTGAGGGACAGATTATCGTTCTAAAATCATCTCATACTGGAGTAGGGAGAGGTTCCTGCTGCTGCTGTGAGGGACAGATAAGCGTTCTGAAATCATGTCATACTGGTATAGGGAGAGGTTCCTGCTGCTGCTGTGAGGGACAGATTACCGTTATAAATCATCTCATACTTGTATAGGGAGATGTTCCTGCTGCTGGTGTGAGGGACATATTACCATTCTAAAATGATCTCAAACTGGTATAGGGAGAGGTTCCTGGTGCTGCTGTGAGGGACAGATTATCGTTATAAAATCTTCTTATACTGGAGTACGGAGAGGTTCCTGGCAGTGCTGTGAGGGACAGATTATCGTTCTAAAATCATCTCATACTGGAGTAGGGAGAGGTTCCTGCTGCTGGTGTGAGGGACAGATTACCATTCTAAAATCATCTCATACTGGTATAGGGAGAGGTTCCTGCTGCTGGTGTGAGGGACAGATTACCGTTCTAAAAACATATCATACTGGTATAGGAAGAGGTTCCTGTTGCTGGTGTGAGGGAGAGATTAGAGTTCTAAAATCATCTCATACTGGAGTAGGAAGAGGTCCCTGGTGCTGGTGTGAGGGACAAATTATCATTCTAAAATCATCTCATACTGGTGTAGGGAGAGGTTCTTGCTGCTGGCGTGAGGGACAGATTAAAGTCCTAATATTATCTAATACTGGTATATGGAGAGGTTCCTGTTGCTGCTGTGAGGGACAGATTATCATTCTAAAATCATCTCATACTAGAGTAGTGAGAGGTTCCTGGTGCTGCTGTGAGGGACAGATTATCGTTCTAAACTCATCTCATACTGGAGTACGGAGAGGTATCTGGCAGTTCTGTGAGGGACAGATGATCGTTCTAAAATCATCTCATACTGGAGTAGGGAGAGCTTCCTGCTGCTGCTGTGAGGTACATATTAGCATTCTAAAATAATTTCATACTGGTATAGTGAGAGGTTCCTGCTGCTGGTGTGAGGGACAGATTACCGTTATAAAATCATCTCATACTGGTATAGGGAGAGGTTCCTGCTGCTGCTGTGAAGGACAGATTATCATTCTAAAATCATCTCATACTGGAGAAGGGAGAGGTTCCTGGCAGTGCTGTGGAGGACAGATTAGCGTTCTAAAATCATCTCATACTGGTATAGGGAGAGGTTCCTGCTGTTGCTGTGAGGGACAGATTACCGCTATAAAATCATATCATACTGGTATAGGGAGAGGTTCCTGCTGCTGCTGTGAGGGACAGATTATCATTCTAAAATCATCTCATACTGGAGAAGGGAGAGGTTCCTGGCAGTGCTGTGGAGGACAGATTAGCGTTCTAAAATCATCTCATACTGGTGTAGGGAGAGGTTCCTGCTGCTGCTGTTAAGGACAGATTAGCCTTCTAAAATCATCTCATACTGGTATAGGGAGAGGTTCCTGCTGCTGCTGTGAGGGACAGATTACCGCTATAAAATCATCTCATACTGGTATAGGGAGAGATTCCTGCTGCTGGTGTGAGGGACAGATTACCGTTATAAAATCATCTCATACTGGTATAGGGAGAGGTTCCTGCTGCTGCTGTGAAGGACAGATTAACGTTCTAAAATTATCTCATACTGGAGCAGGGAGAGGTTCCTGGTGCTGCTGTCAGTGACAGATTATCGTTCTAAAATCATCTCATACTGGAGTATGGAGACGTACCGGCTGCTGCTGTGACAGACAGATTAGCGTTCTAAAATCATCTCATACTGGTATAGATAGAGGTTTCTGCTGCTGGTGTGAGGGACAGATTACCGTTATAAAATCATCTCATACTGGTATAGGGAGAGGTTCTTGCTGCTGGTGTGAGGGACAGATTGCCGTTATAAAATCATCTTATACTGGTATAGGGAGAAGTTCCTGCTGGTGCTGTGAGGGGCAGATATCATTCTAAAATCATCTCATACTGAAGTAGTGAGAGGTTCCTGGTGCTGCTGGGAGGGACAGATTATCATTCTAAAATCATCTCATACTGGAGAAGGGAGAGGTTCCTGGTGCTGCTGTGAGGGACAGATTATCGTTCTAAAATCATCTCATACTGGAGTATGGAGAGGTTCCTGGCGGTGCTGTGAGGGACAGATTATCGTTCTAAAATCATCTCATACTGGAGTACGGAGAGGTTCCTGGCGGTGCTGTGAGGGACAGATTATCGTTCTAAGATCATCTCATACTGGCATAGGGAGAGGTTTCTGCTGCAGTTGTGAGGGACAGATTACCATTATAAAATCATCTCATGCTGGTATAGGGAGAGGTTCCTGCTGCTGGTGTGAGGGACAGATTACCATTATAAAATCATCTCATACTGGTATAGGGAGAAGTACCTGCTTCTGCTGTGAGGGACAGATTATCGTACTAAAATCATCTCATACTGGAGTAGTGAAAGGTTCCTGGTGCTGCTGTGAGGGACAGATTATTGTTCTAAAATCATCTCATACTAGTGTAGGGAGAGGTTCCTGCTGCTGGTGTGAGCGGTGCATTTCTTGCACAAAAATAAATAGTGCGTCTACATTGCTGGTTTAAAAAAAAAAATAATAATTTATTATTCTTTTTATTATTAATAAATAGTGCTACATAATACCTTTGCACCTTGCTGTGCATTTCTTGCACAAAATTAAAAAGCGCGTCTACATTGCTGGTTCAACAAATAATTGCAATTTGTGCTAAATAGTACAGATTGAGGAGAGCCTCAAATAAGGGACGTGGTCGTGGCACTGCTGGTGCTGCTGGTGTTGGTGGTGTTGGTGAAGCTCCTGTTGCAAGGAGAGGACGTGGTCGATCTGTGCCAGCTACATGCACAAGTGAAACACCTTGCTCAGGTGCGAGTAGCCGACAGAACCTTCAATGTTATATGGTATGCCTGAATGCCGCTCAACGAATGGTGAGGCCAGAACAAGTACAGGCGATAGTAGATTGGGTGGCTGACAATGCTTCCAGTTCCTTCACATTGTCTCCCACCCGGTCCTTTGCTGAAAGCTCAGAGTTGGTGCCTGAACCCCATGGCCATCTGTCTTTCACCTCAGCCCCTTGTAAATCAGACAAACAGTCTGAGCCCCAAGGCATGCAGCAGTTTCTTCTGCTTTTTTGATGACTCTGCTGGTGTGCTTTCCCTGGGCCAGCCACATAGCCCTGCCCCAGAAGTGTAAGACATTGAGTGCACTGGTTCAGGATGATGACATGGAAACACCACCGCAGCATGTCTCTGATGATGACAAAACACAGGTGCCAACTGCTGCGGCTTTCCACAGTGTGCAGACTGACAAGGAGGGCAGTGGTGAAGAGTGGGTGGAAGATGATGTGGAGGATGATGAGGTCCTAGACCCCACATGGAATGAAGGTCATGCTAGTGACGTGTGCAGTTTGGAGAAAGAGGTGGTGGTCACACAGAGGCACCAGCACAGCAAAAGAGGAAGCAGGTTGCAAAAGCGGAGCGAGCGTCCCCTAGAGAGTAAGCCTGCTACTACCCACCACACCCAGGGACCTAGCACACAAAAGGCAGCTCAAAGGAGTTCCCCGGCCTGGCAGTTCTTCAGACAATGTGCTGACGACAAGACACGAGTGGTTTGCACACTGTGAAATCAGAGCCTGAAGCAATGTATAAATGTTCTAAACCTGAGCACAACCTGCATGACCAGGAATCTACATGCAAAACACAAGCTGCAGTGGAATAAGAACCTCAAAATCCAAGAAAGGTCTCGGCCTCCTCCTGCTTCCTCTTTTGCTGCTGCCTCGGCTTCTTCCTCCACCTCTAAAGTGCCAGCGTCACCTGCCACCCAGCAAACAGACGATGTGACAGTAACGCCACCATGTTCGCCACCGTCCCCAAGCATTTCCACACCATGGTCCCATGGAAGCTTACAGCTGTCCTTCTCCCAAACACTGGAGAGAAAGAGGAAATACCCCCACTACCCACCCGCGATCCCTGCACCTGAATGCCAGCATTTCAAAATTCCTGGCCTTTGAAATACTGTCATTCTGTCTGGTGGACACTGACAGTTTTAAAAACCTGATGGTGGTGGCTGTCCCACAGTACGTGGTTCCCAGCAGCCACTACTTTTCCAGGCAAGCCATCCCTTCCCTGCACAAACAAGTTGGGGACAAGATCAAGTGTGCACTGCGCAACGCCATCTGTGGCAAGGTCCACATAATCACTGATATGTGGACCAGTAAGCATGGGCAGGGACGCTATATCTCGCTAACTGCACACTGGGCATGTAGTGGCGGGTGGGTCTGAGGCGGATAGCAGTTTGGCGCATGTCCTTCCGTCACCCAGAATTGCAGGGCATTTCTCTTTCCCTCCTGTTGCCTCCTCCTCCTACTGCACTTCCTCCTCCTCTACCACCTCCTCATCCGCTTAGCGTAACACCTTCACCACCAACTTCAGCACATCCAGGGGGAAACGACAGCAAGATGTTTTAACACTGATATGTATGGGGGATAAACCCCACACTGCGCAGCAGCTGTGGACGGGCATTGAACAACAGACTGATGAGTGGCTGTTGCCACTGAGCCTCATGCCCAGCCTGGTGGTGTGCGATAATGGGCGAAATCTCATAGCAGCCCTGGCCTAGCCGGTTTGATGCACATCCCTTGCCTGGCGCATGTGCTGTATTTGGTGGTGCAGAAATTTCCAAAAAACTACCCGGATATATCAGACCTGCTGCAGAAAGTGCGGGTCATCTGTGCATGCTTTTGGCATTCTCACCCTGCTGTTGCTCACCTGTCTGTGCTGCAGTGGAACTTCGGCCTTCCACTCACCGCCTCCTATGTGGCGTGCCCACAAGGTGGAACTCCACCTTGCACATGCTGGAGAGACTGTGCGAGCAGCAGCAGGCAATAGTGGAGTTTCAACTGCAGCATGCACGGGTCAGTCGCTCTGCGGAACAGCACCACTTCACCACCAACGAGTGGGCCTCCATGCGAGACCTGTGTGCCATATTGCGGTGCTTCGAGTACTCCACCAACATGGCCAGTGCCGATGACGCTGTTCTCAGCTTTACTATCCCACTTCTATGTCTCCTTGAAAAAACACTTCAGTCGATGATGGAAGAGGATGTGGCACATGAAGAGGAGGAAGAGGGGTCATTTCCACGGTTATCAGGCCTATCATTCACAAGTGGCTCGGAGGGTGGGTTCCTACACCAGCATAGGCCAGGTAAAAAAATTTCAAGCCAGGGCACAGTTCAGAAGGATGAGGAGGATGATGATGCTGGCACCCAATGCAGCTCGTGGGCATCACTGGAGCGTGTGCTGGGGGGATACGGAGGACACAGATGATACACCTCCCACAGAGGACAGCTTGTATTTGCCTCTGGGCAGCCTGGCACACATGAGCGACTACATGCTGCAGTGCCTGCTCAATGACAGTTGAGTTGCCCACATTTTAACTTGTGCTGATTACTGGGTGGCCACCCTGCTGGATCCCTATTACAAGGACAACGTGCCATCCTTAATTCCCTCACTGCAGTGTGATCGGAAGATGCGTTACTACAAGCGCACACTGGTAGACGCGCTGCTGAGGGCATTCCCAAATGACACCGGGGCTCAGTGGAAGCACAAGGCAAAGGCAGAGGAGGAGGAAGAGGTCACCAACGCAGCTGTGGCACCACCAGCACCTCAGAAGGCAGGGTTAGCATGGCCGAAATGTGGAAATGCTTTGTCAGCAGCACGCCACAACAAACAGCACCACCAGCCGAAAGGCAACGTCTTAGCAGGAGGTAGCATTTCAGCAACATGGTGGAACAGTATGTGTGCACACGCCTACACGTACTGACTGATGGATCTGCCACATTCAACTTCTGGGCACATGGCCATAGCTTGCCCTTTATGCCTTGGAGGTGCTCGCCCTCCCTGCAGCCAGTGTATTGTTTGAACGTGTTTTTAGCACGGCAGGGGGCGTTATTACAGACAAGCGCAGCTGCCTGTCCACAGCCAACATGGACAAGCTGACGCTTATTAAGATGAGCCAGGCATGGATCCCACAAGACTTGTCTGTACCTTGTGCAGAATAGCCATTTAGACAGGCCTCACACAGCTATTGGTATACTTTTTTTTTTTTTTTTATATGTCTCAATATTTTGGGCGCTAGACCAATTAGAAAAAATAAACAAACAAACAAAAAACTGTTGGCTACCTCCTCCTCCTCCTCCACCGCCACTTCCACCACCTACACCGCCATGGTCATGGCCTCCTTAACCTCATACTCTACATCCACCTCCTTCTCTATTTTTTATTTTTTTTATGTGATTTTAAGTTATTTCCCTATCCACATTTGTTTGCAGGGCACTTGTCCTACTCTTATCCCCATTTTGCTTCCTTTTGCAGCCCTCTAGCCCTTTACAGGACTTTTTTGTGTCCGTATTTAACAGCGCAATTACTTGAACATATAGTCAAGTCCTTTCCTTCTTTTGGCAGAAGCGTTATGGATGCCAGCACTGATTCCTTTCTCATCTCCCAATCTCTTCCCAGACCATTCATATATATCTCCATTCTCTCCATCAACTGCTCTTTGAATATCTTATAATACTTATATGTATACCCATCTGGTCCAGGACTTTTTCCTAAGGAAGCTTCCTTTATCGCCACATTAACATCTTCCACTGAAATGTGTCTTTCCATTAATTCCAGTTTTTCTTCTGCTACCTTTGGTAAATCTGCCATTTTTAGGTATTCTCTTATTTTCTCTTGGTGATCCAGGTCTTTCCCTTTCTTTTTAGTTTGAGTTAAGGAGTAAAGGGAACTATAATATTTTTAAAAGACCTCTGCTATTCTTGGGGTTGTATATGTAATTTCCCCTTTTTTATCTTTTATTTATTTTATCCCTGCCAGCTGTTTACCTATTTTGTTGGCTCCTTTATATCTCTCTTTGTCTATCCTGTTGTAGACTCTTCTCACCTCTTGTTCCATTATATCTTTTAACTTATCCCTACTTTGTATTAATAATCACCTTATCTCCTCATCTATTTTTTGCTTATGTTTTTGTTCTAACTCGTAAATCTCTTTTACCAGTTCTTCCCTTTTCCTATTTCTTTCTTTTTCCTTTTGTGCTCCTATGGCAATCAATATACCCCTGATGTAAGCTTTTGGGCCTCCCAGATGGTTGCTTTGGAAACTTCATTGGAACTGTTGATTGAAAAAAATTGTACCAATTCTGTTTCTATTCTCTCTATTACCTCTTCATCCTGAAATAATCTTTTGTTTAATTGTCAACTGCTTGTCTCACTGTTCCTTCCTGTATTTCTAAATTTCATTATGACTGGGGTGTGGTCTGAAAGAGTTGTAATTTTGATTCTTGATGATTTGACTAACTCAAGGTGTCTGTGTTCGACTAGGATGATATCAATTCTGGAGTATGTCAAGAAGTTTATCTCCGCCATATTGTGGGTCTAGTTATCCTTCTTCTTTCCCTGGACTGTGCCTGTCTGTACCTGGGATAAGGTGGTCTTATGGGGTTTTCTTCTTCTGCCTATTGGAGGTGTCTTTATTGGTCCCTTTGTCCTCCCTCTCCCCCCTCCCCCATCCCTTGGGTGTTAATTGCTCTAATTGGGCTATTGGATCCTCCTGGGGCCTCGACCTCCCATTCCTACCCATGGAGGGCTCCCCACCCTTGTGGTTGAGCTCTTGAAACATGAACCCCAATCAAATCGCTCTTCCTCCGAGTGAGCGCTTTGTAAGGCCCTCTATATCCCTTGCAGTCCCACCATGCTCTTTTCTATTTCTTACCCTATCTTCCCAGTCTCCCCCCCCCCCCCCAGCTCCCCAGCCACATTCTAGTTCATCTTAGTTCCTTTTTAGGTTACCTTTTATTGGCCTCCACAAGCTGCAATGTTTGGTTCCTTATGTCCCTTAGTTCTTCTTGTCTGTCCTCCCAGCCTGGTAGTTCTGGGATGGGGATGTCTAACTTGTGGCAAATGTCATCCAGGTCCTCCGGGAACCTAAGTCTGGCAGATCTACCCTCTTTTCTCCCTACCAGGTTAGCCGGGAAGGCCCAGGAGTATTGTATATTATGAGATCTCAGGACTTCTAATAAGGGTTTCGGAACTCTTCTTCTTGCCAGTGTTTCGGTTGAGAGGTCTGCAAATACTTGCAGGGGTGTTCCTTCATATTTTACCTGCTGGGTTGATTTCAACTTCTCCTAAATTTGTTCTTTATTCCTGTAATTCTGAAACCTCACAATCACGTCTCTTGGGAGATCTTTTGCAATATTTGTTGGTTACCTGATCCTATGAACTCTCTCTATCTTAATTTTTTCTGTTTCTTTTTTTCAGAGCATTGGGCCAAAGATTTTATCTATTGCTTCCTGTAGGTTTCCTTCTGAGGGTCCACAAATTCTTATTTTTTTTTCTTTTGTCCTGGTTCTCCTGGTCTTCCAGCTTATACTTCAGGTCTCATTGTTCTCTCTGAATTTTTTTCATCTGCTCTTTCAGTTCTTTCATTTCTTTGGCCTGTTCATCCAGTGTCTCTACTGTGTTTTCCACTCTCTTTAATATTTAGCTGAAGTCCTCATGGAGGGTAGTCATATCTTTCTTCAATGAGTGTTCTAATTTGGAAAACATTTCTGCCATTTCATTCTTTGTTGGTAATAAAGATTCCATTTTCTGTTCTTCTGACTTTTTTTGGTTCCAGTAGATATTTGATTCTCCTTGCTTCATTTATTTTTACTTATCTTGGGGCTACCTTGTGCCCCTTCCTTTGTCATATACTTTTTTTTTCAGATTTGTTCCTTTTTGAGCTTTCCCCTTCATTATTCTCCCATTATTCTTATTCTTGACCTAGTACTGACAAATGGGGATCAACTGTCTGATGTTGAGGTGGAGGAGAATTTGGGTTCTAGTGATCACCAATGTCTTTGGTTTGATATTAAAACAAGAACTGAAAAATCATATACAAAAACAAAAGTTTTAGATTTTAAAAGGACAAATTTTGCTGAAATGGGGAAATTTCTAAAAAAATGAACTGAAAGGTTGGAGCAAAATGACAGGAGTAAGTAATCAGTGGGCACTATTAAAGTCTACCATCTTGGAGGCAACTAGATTATATGTCAGGCAAGTTAGTAAGAATAAACGGAAGAAAAAACCAATATGGTTCACCAAAGAGGTAAGTAGGATAGTAAAGGGGAAAAAAATGGCATATAGAAGATTCAAGGAAACAGGAGGTGCAGCTGACAGAGAGGAGTATAAAAATAGACAAAAGGAGGCCAAACACATTATCTGTGCTGCAAAAGCACAG
>BLSH010408757.1:92914-104085 GCA_018402905.1 Glandirana rugosa | reverse complement strand
ATGCCCTTACCTGGTGGTCTAGTGGGGGCTCCCTGGTGGTCCTGGGCGGCCTCTTATTTAATTCCCTGGTGGTCCTGGGCGGCCTGGGTGTGCTGTCCGGCGGGGGAGGGGCTCCCTGGGGTCCTGATCCGGCTCCCTGGTGGTCCAGTGGGGTGATCCTGAGGGTGGCTGCGCTGATAAACGTTCAGCGCAGCCCCCCCCTGTCAGGAGAGCAGCCGATCGGCTCTCCGCTGCTCAGGTCTGCAGACCTGAGCAGAGGAAAAGCCGATCAACGGCTCTTCCTATTTACACTGTGATCAGCCGTGATTGGTCACGGCTGATCACATGGTAAAAGGCTTCGGATCGAAGCCTTTTACCTCGGTCGGTAATGCGGTGGGTCAGCCTGACCCACGGCACTACCGATCGCCGCGATGCGCGCCCCCAGGGGCGCGTGATCGCGGATTATCCTGAGGACGTCAATAGACGTCCAGTCAGGATAATGAACCCCCCGCCCGGACGTCATTTGTCAATGCGCCGGGCGGGAAGTGGTTAAAGTTATTCTAAAGGATGTAATTTTTTTTTTTATAACAAACATGTTATATCTATCTGCTCTGTGTAATGGTTTTGCACAGAACAGCCCTGCTCCTCTTCTTTTTGGGTCCCCTTTCGGTGTTCCTGGATCCTCCCCCCTGCTGAGTGCCCCAATAGCCAATGGTTCCCACTGCTGTATGAGCCAATGAGGATTCTGCCTTTAGTGGGCTTAAAGATGTCAGCTCTGTCCAGTTCTCTTTTGCTAAACTACTCAAACCATCCCCTATCCTATTCTCTACAACATAGAGACTAATCACTCTGTAGACTTAAGATAAGAACTAGGAGGGATAATTAGACTGTGCAGAGATAACACAGGATCATGATCAGCTGTATTATTGTGTTGTACTTATTGAGCAGATATAACACAATGTTTCCAGTGGACTATTTAACAGACCAAAAAGTAGCAAAGCATTATCAGGGTTTTCAGGCAATTTAAACTGAATCTCTACATTATCACATTTCTGCCTATAACACATTTATTGTACTTTCATTTTCTTTTCACTCTTTATTTTGTCCTCATGGCACCAACAATTGTTTTTACCCGTATATACTCGAGTATAAGCCGTCCCGAATATAAGCCGAGGCACCTTATTTTACCACAAAAAAGTTATTGACCCGAGTATAAGCCTAGGGTGGGAAATGCAGCAGCCAGAACACAGGGACAGGGAGCCAGAACACAGGGATCATAGCCAGAACACAGGGAATGTAATCAGGACACAGGGATTGTAGCCAGAACACAGGGATTGTAGCCAGGACACAGGGATTGTAGCCAGGACACAGGGATTGTAGCCAGAACACAGGGATTGTAGCCAGGACATAGTGATTGTAGCCAGAACACTGGGATTGTAGTCAGGACACAGGGACTCATCCATTACACAGGGATTGTAGCCAGAACACAGAAGAGATGAGTATGGTAGATTCACAATCTACAGAGCGTGCTGCTTCTTCTCTGTGCATGAAACAGTGACCTATTTACATGCAGAGAGAGAGAGCTGCAGATCTTCACTGAGATCAGGAGGCGGTTGGGACTGAACAGCTAACACCCACGCATCCCATCCACCTCCCAGCATCAAGTTGAAAATCTGACACCTCTCTCAGCATTCTCTGCATTCCAATGTAATTAGGTTACAGTTTCATGCACAGAGCGGCTCTTAGAAGCAGCGCGCTCTGTGTAATGTGAATCTACTCATCACCCAGACACTGACTCGAGTATAAGCCGAGGGGGGTCTTTTTCAGCACAAAAAATGTGCTGAAAAACTCGGCTTATACTCAAGTATATACTGTACTTTTTTTGCATTTGCAAATGGACAGTCTCTACATGTAGAAATTCAACTGTGTGATAGATTAATAGAATTTATTATATTTTCCTTTAAGCTTAGTACACACAGGCCTGAATGTTGGGTGACATCGACCGGTCCAATAAAAACCAGCCCACATTTGGCCCATGTGTAAGGCAGCCAATACAAAAAAAGTCAGGTGCTGATCGGCCCCAATTGGCCCCAAATGGCTGAGAGTACTGACCAAAGTGATCTGGCGGAGGTGCATCCCCCTATCAGAACACAAAAGCTCAGTGGGGGAAATTGCTGTACTAACATTGCACTGTTAGTACAGCAGCTCCTCCGAAGCTCTCCAGTTTTTTTTTTTTTTCGTTCAACCCAGCAGGTTGAATGAAAAAAGCTGTCAGTGTGTACTAGGCTTAAAGCGGAGTTCCAACCAGAATTTTTTTTTTACTTCATTCAAGTCCTTTGCCTATATAGACTTACCTTTGACTTCCTGCTTCCCCTGGCTTCCTGGGAGCTGTGAATCATCATTTCCCAGGAGTCAGTGGGCTTCCCTGTTACTTCCCTGTACTGTAAAATCCTGTTATTTCCAGACAAGAAATGACACGTTTTAAGGCGGACCGAGATCAAGGAGTGCATGATGGTTACCCACCATGCACTTCTTTCAGGAAAAGATGACAGGAGACCGAGGATGGGCTTCAGATGCCCTCGCCTAAAATGGAAAAGTCCAGCAGTGAGAGAAAATAAATTGTGAGTAAAAAATACATGGAATTACTAGGCGGTTTGAAAGTAAGAAAACAAAAGGTTACATCTATTTAGTATTAAAAGAGTGGATGCCAAAAAACCCCCAAAAAAAACAAATTTCTGGGTGGAACTCCACTTTAAGTCTCCCCCGATGCACTAATAGAAATCCTATTGCTAGCTGTGAGACTACACAAGGCAATTCATTTCCTCAGAAGCTCTGATCCTGATGCTCATTGTGTTTGTATTGTTCTTCCTACAGACAGTGAAAACTGCATGAAATGTCCTGATGATGAATGGCCAAATGAGAAGAAGGATCAATGTGTTCCAAAGTTGGTGGAATTTCTCTCCTATACTGATGATACCATTGTTGCTGTATTTTCAGCTGTCTCCATCCTCTGTTGTCTTCTGACTGGTTTAATATTAGGGATATTTATACATTACCGGGACACCCCCATTGTTAAAGCTAATAACCGAGACCTGAGTTATGTTCTTCTGGTCTCCCTCATGCTGAGCTTCCTCTGTGCCTTCTTGTTCCTCGGCCATCCAGTAGATGTGACCTGCATGCTGCGTGTAACCTCTTTTGGAGTCATCTTCTCAGTTGCCGTCTCTTCTCTACTTGCCAAAAGTATCATGGTGTGTATTGCTTTTAAAGCCACTAAACCTGGGAATCCCTGGAGGAAATGGATGGGAGCCAAACTGCCCAACTTTATCATTTGTGTCTTCTCACTGGTTCAAGTCATAATCTGTGTCACTTGGTTGTCTATTTCTCCCCCCTTCCAGGATTGGGACATTCACTCTTATCAGGGGAAGATCATCATTCAGTGTAATGAGGGTTCAGTTATCGGCTTCTACTCTGTCCTGGGATATATGGGACTTCTGGCAGCTGTGAGCTTCATTATTGCATTTTTAGCAAGAACATTACCGGACAGTTTTAATGAGGCCAAGTACATCATCTTCAGCATGCTGGTGTTCTGCAGTGTCTGGATTGCCATGATCCCGGCCTATCTGAGCACCAGAGGGAAATACATGGTGGCTGTGAAGGTCTTTGCTATAATAGCATCAAGTTCTGGACTTCTTGGCTGTATATTTTTCCCAAAAAGTTACATAATTCTGTTCAGACCGGACCTGAATATAAAAGCAGCTATTCACTAATATGCATCACTGGGTTACCAGTAGTTATAGCATTATCTCACTCTATTATTTTTCATTTTAGTATTTTGCTAGTATATTGAGAATGAGCATTGTTAAATGTAAATATTTAATACTTACTTCTCCTTTGAATGATGAGTTTAATTTCTGCTCTGGACATCTCTGGTATCAGACATTTTGCATTTGTTGGAAACCTTGTCCTCTGCTGGGTGTAGTGGTTCCTCCCGTTACATCGCTACAGAACTATGTAGTTACTTAGTGAGGAGGAACCACAGTGACCAGAGGAGGACAAAGTATCCCAATCATCCTAAAGTGTCGGATACCAGAGACACCCCTCACTCTTCAAGAGAGGGAAGATTTCACTCACCACCTTCCCGAAAGATAAATATTAAACATCTTTTTTAAACTGATAGTAATGTATTTTTAGTGTCAGGGGAGCCAAACACTGGTCCCTAACCAGTCATTTCCCCACTTGCCATTATGGTTTTGTTATGGTTTTTATTATTTTTAACAATGTTAAGGAATATTTCTAATTCTGTTCTTGCCCTAATAATAGAAACCATGGCAGGGAAGAAAATGCTACAACTAAAATGCTTTCAAGTCATCATATCTTTGAATTTGCTTTATCTGTGATAGGGAAGATATAAGGAGTGCGGCTGATAAAGTGCACAGGGTGAGATTAGTGTAGGGATTGTAGGGATTGGCAGGTCCGATAAAGTAGACGTAAACCCTTACTGAATGTCATAGAGGTATTGAGAAAGAATTTATGAAATTTGAACTTAATTATTTGTATCTTTGCTTATTATAATGTGTCTAAGCAATGTAAGGCTGATGTGTCATTAGGAAAACCTTTTACCCAACTCCATGTCATTTCATGTCTTGTCAGATAAAGTTGTAATCTGATTGAACTTTGTAATATCATGTCATGTTTGTCAATGGAAACTGTTATAAGATTAATGTGACCTTTGTCATGTGACCGTGTATTACCTATTCTGGAAATCACCATCTCCATGTTATGAGAATTCATTCACTCAAGGCCCCCCTATAATGCTTAGGACATACAAAGAGATTTCATTCAATAAAATAGTACAGAATGAGATTCCCTGTGAAGTCTGTACTCTGTGACATCACATAACTTTACGCCACCTGACAAGCAGGAGAGACAAGAGGACACTTTGAAAACTGACAATTATACAGACAACAGGGGGAACACAGATACCTACAGCCGGCAGGTAAGTCACTGTTAGAGCTTAATCTCTGTCTTCCAACTTTCTCTGTCTGAGGGTCTCCGGGAGCCCAACCTCTTTCTGGACCACAGGTGTGCGCAGCCTATTGCATTAGAATGTACACCCCAAAGCTCAAACACACGTGCCTTTCTCTGCAGCCTCAGCTGCCGTGGACAGTGAATGAATGAGAAGTGCTCTGTGCTGAGCGGCTTCCTGTTCATTCTCAAACTGAAGCAGAAGAAACACAGTTTACTATGCTTCAGTTATGAATGAACACTGTGAGTGAGTGTGTTCACTGTGTTTGTTTAGAAAAGGAAGGAATTATATACTGACTAGCCCTTTCCCCTGCTCTCCATCCTGAAACATTCCCCGCATCAACTGAAGAGAGAGGTGGGAAGCCAGCAGCACTACAGTGGGGAGCAACACTGGGGGAAGCTGAGGCAGTGAGGGGAATCAGTAAGGGGAATCAGCACCACACAGAGTGATAAGGGTGTGCCCAGGAGCACCTCGCATAACCCCTTGAGCATGCCTATGTGGACCTTGTCTGGTGGTAAGTGCTGAGTAAGTTGCTGTGGGATTGGAAATATATGGGGAAGTGTGTAAGTTGCTGTATTACTGAAGTTACTGATGGAGGAGCCCGAAACTAGAGTCTGAATGAGAGCATGAGAGTGTAAGAACAGAGTGTTCAATTTAATGTGATTTCATGTAGATTCGAGCAATTCAACAGTGGTAACAGTTTCTTCAGAACGATGGTCCATAGCTGGTTAGTGATGGAAGTTGGCAGCACAGACATGTCTCAGAGAGAGAAAATGTATGGCAGGAATGGCACTGACTGAAATGTTTCATCCAACTACAGCAACTATATTCTATATCTGTCCTGATGAGAGTATAATACCTGATGAGGGTTACCTTCCTCCTTATGGAGTCTCTTTAATGAAAAAAAGTCTCACATGAGAGCCTAAAAGAACCCAAACATCCAATATTGATGGATAAATATTAAACAATTTTGTTAGAAGGATTGATAAATCAGGCTGAGTATAGAGGTGATAAATACAATAAAGTGTGGTGCTCCCCCTATATACATAAATACTACTCTCTTGTAATCAGAGTAAAAGAGATGAAAGAACATATGTGATAAATAATCAACTCATTTAACGTGATAAGTATCCAGTAAAAAAACATAAAGTGAATTTAAAGTCCATCCAATGTGTCTGATATACTTAAATAAATGATATAACTACAAATAAATGTCTCTAAAATATCCAGTGCTTCTTCATCCAAATCTCAATCTATGATCCAGCAAATCGTGCATGGTGGACTATAAAACACCTCCTTCCATAAACACAGATTCCGTGTTTTCCTTCCTGTACAGTGACTAATATAATGCTCCCTAATTGGTCAGTTCACCCAGCAAATGTATTTAGGGTGCAGCCTGATTGGAGGATTCAAATAAGGGCTGCTGGTTACAACCCATGTGAGATGTGAAAGGTAAAAGTAATGGCTGGGTCTTTGAAGTAGAAAACAAAATGACAGTAACACCAACTGGGAGGCTAGCAGCAGTATAATGGAGGAACCCACTAAATGCTTTACATATATTTCCATCTAACTAAAATACATTCCTAATTATAACATTATTTACATCTGTTAAAGCAGATTTCCCATAAAAATATGTAACAACTGTAATCAATTATGATGGGGCCCCAATTTTGAACAGGGCTCCCAATATCCATTCTAAAATCTAGAAATCAATATTAGAGTGCCATTTATTTCCAAAAAAATCCCCAAGGAATTGCAGCATATAAGTGCACAGTATTAGATTAGTTGCATTAGGACTTTATGAAGCAGGACTCCAACAGACATTATAATATCTAGAAAACAGTAGAGTTATATTCATTCTCAAATATGGTTTAAAAGATTGTAGCATTGGGGGGCGTGGTCTGCTGGCGAGCATGATGGATGCATAGTCACAGCACTCTGCATACCAGGGAGAACAACGGAATGACATAGACCCAATCCGCGAGAAATCCACAGCCATCCTTCTTCCCCATGAATCAGACAGCCTCCTGGAACATGTCTTGGAAAAGAAAAGAAGATATCTGACCAAAAAAGCTGACAGCTTTCTTCTTCAAAGCAGTGCCTAAGTTCAGTGGAATCCAAGATGGCACCGGCACAGTCCATGGCTCCTACCCTGACCTCCCTGAGGATTCTCAGGGAGATCAAGACCCCCAGCCCCTGCCTCTATTCCCTGATGAATCCGCAAGAGGAAGTCCATTCTCAGGCAGTCTGGCAAAGGCCAGGATGAGAGCCCTCATCCACAGACAATGCTGCAGCCTACCCCTTTCACCCCCTTTAATCTAATCAGGCCCTGCAATCCTACAGGCTTACCTGTAATGGACACCACATTAAGGGCTCATTTACACTTGATTCAAAACAGGGCATCAGACACGCTTTGTTAAAGCTCCCTTAATGCCAGTTAAAGCTCCTGTCATTAATAAAATGGCTAGCTTACAGTAATGTTTACACCTTGAGTTGGCTTTTCTTTGCTTTATATTTGCATCAAAAATTATATCCCATGTTGCATTAGCCATGCTTTAAAGCCTCTTCAACACCTCCATAGAAGTCTATGACAAAGCTTGCGGCTTTTCAGAGGCTTTATTTCAGCTTTATCTTCGCTTTCCTTTGGAGAAATTGTAGGTGTGAGATATTAACAAACACGCAGGACATCAGTCAAGCTTCTACAAAGCTTCAAAAGAACTTCATCAAAGCCCCACCGAAGCCTCATCGAAGCACCACCGAAGCCTAATCGAAGAACCACTGAAGCCTCAAAAACACATTATAAAAGCTTGTTGAAGCAGTAGGGGCTTTAATGTGTGTTGAAGCCAAAGCAAGTGTAAATGAGCCCTAAAGGACATTCTCCTTTCCTTACAGACCTCACTGATGTCTGATCTGTCCTCCCTTATTAACAAGTTTTCCTTCGACATACAGTAAATGACCTAGTAGATGCTTAAGAAGTTAAAGAGAACACGTCCTGGGTCAAAGCTAAACTAGCGAACCTGGAAGACAGGTCCTGCTGAAATAACGTAAAACAATGCGGAATACCTGAATCAGTTGCAGCTGCAGACCTTCAAAAATTTGTGACTGACCTCATGCAAGCTGTTTTACCCACCACCACATTGCTTGAAATTTCCATAGATCGCATCCACAGAATCTCCAAACCACCACATCTAGCAGCCAATGTCCCAAGAGATGTACTCATGAGAGTGCACTTTTTCCAAGCAAAATAATTGCTGTTGAGGGCTGCAAGAACAGCAGGGACCCTCCCTGCTCCATTTGAAAAAATACAACTACTCCCTGACCTCTCTAAAAAAAACCTTCAACTGTGCAGACAATTAAGCCCTATTACTAAAGCCATGAACAACCACAACATCCAATATAAATGGCAATATCCTGCAACCCTACTGTTGACAAAAAATGTCACAGACCATGTCATTACCACACTTACTGGAGGAATGAAATTGCTCTAAACCTGGGGTATCATGCTAGAACATCCTTTGAAACAAGGCCTTCCCATGCCCCAGTGCAACCATCCACATAACCGCTGTTTCCAAGGGAAGCACAATATATAAACAGGCAATCATTTGCCTAAGATTGGTCTTGCACAACTACCTTTTCTCCTTCCTGGTTCACAGCTCTTTGTTTTGTTGGCCAAGGAGTGACACTTGACTTTTTCCCCCATAGCAGATCCGCTGACCACAGCAGATTCAATCTGCCAGAGGCTAAGATATTTGGCCTCGATCTGGTTCTTTACCTGTACTTTTTCATTTTACTGACTTGTGTTCATAATCTAACTTTTCAGCCTGTTTGTGAGGCTTCCTGAACCTCAAACACCAAGAAATACCAACCGGGACATCAAAGCAACAGAAGGACGTTAGTACTGAATTTCAACACATCTACTAACTGTAAATACCTAAATCTTCATCCTTAGATGCCCAAACTCAACTATGCTGCTTAAAATCCTTTCCATAAATGCATACAGGCTTAATCACCCTGCAAAACGCCACTCTATGTGGAAAACCGCCCAATCCCACAACAGTGACATTTTATGTGTTCAAGAAACACACTTTTGCTTCCTCAGCAACGCCAAAATGTTCCAACATCCGCTATCCACACATATTTCAAGCATCTTTCTCCTCCAAGAAAAGAGGAGTCCTATTTGCTATAAGAGACACAGTAACCTTCCAACCGCATCACACTACTATGGGCCCAAATTGTTAATATATAGTCCTGATCTGCAATATCAACAACGCGTCATATACCTTAATCAACATCTATGCATCTAACACGTGGCAACTACGCTTTCTTAAAAAATGAATGCGCAACATCAAGCCCATACAACAAGGGCACACTGTAATCTGCAGTGTTTTTAACGGAATCCCAGACATCCATATAGACGCAATTAATACATCCAAATGGAGAGAGTCCCCTCTGAAGTAATTCATATCTGACCAGGACTTGTTTGATATATGGCGATTCCACCATGGATCAGAAAGAGACTATACTTATTTCTCCTCAATGCATAAATCATACACCCGCATCAACCTCTTCCTTGCAGACAAATGGCTTCTTCAGAAAGCCACATCATCAACCATTCATGCTATGTCGTGGTCAGACCACGCACCCATTGGTATCACTATAGCTGACGCACCTCCCAAGCCCAAAGCTAATCTATGGAGAGCAAACAGCTTTCTCCTTCAGCAGCCAACATATTCAAACAAAATCAACAAATTACTCTCTGAGATTTATTTCAAATAACGTGGGTTCGGTGTCCGACCCCGGCATGGTATGGAATGCTCATAAAGCATTCATCAGAGGTGTTTTAATGCAATTGAACTCTCGTATGAAAAAAAGAGAGGACCCAGTGTCTAGACTCCCTCATGAATGAAATATCCAAATTAGAAAGACAAAATAAAATGAACCCCCAAGCTATACTATCATCCAAACTATTACCTCTGAGACAAGAGCTCAGAATCCTACTTTTACACTCTTTTGAAAAAACACAACGCAAACTAAAGGCCACAGCCTATCCCAATTGTAATAAGACAGGGAAACCCCTGGCCCAATGCCTAAAAGGTCACCAGGCCAAAATCAAAATAGAGCACCTCATTCACCCTAAAACCAAAGAAAATTAACCCTCAAGATATTGCAGACACCTTTAGTGTGTATTATGGCCACTTATACAACATTAAACTTGACCCTTTGACACACCAGCCTTCCATTGAGGAAATTAACACCTTTCTCAATCATATCAATCTACCAACCCTTTCTGAAAAACAAATAAGATCCCTAAATGAACCATTCACAGCCTCTGAGCTTCAATTAACAATCAAATCCCTCCCCTTAGTTACATAGTTACATAGTTAGTCAGGTTGAAAAAAGACACAAGTCCTTCTAGTTCAACCAAAAAAAAAATAAAAAAATTATATATAACCATACAATCCCATAAACAATCCTTCACCTACAGTTGATCCAGAGGAAGGCAAAAACCCCAGCAAAGCGTTATCCAATTTGCTATAGTGGGGGAATAATTCCTTCCTGATCCCCAGAGAGGCAATTGGATTCACCCTGGATCAACTTTACCTAAAAATTTCAGTACCCAGTTATATTATTTACATTAAGGAAAGAATTCAGGCCTTTTTTTTTTTTTTTTTTTTTTTTAAATAGATTTTTATTGTTATTAATAGGTAACATTACAGCATGAATAATATGTGAAACATGTGGAATGTACAGATACAATTCAGTCACAGTTTAATTATAGAAGTTGAATTACCATTCCAATAAAACACTGCCGTCTGGTGTCTAATAATGTCAACGTCTGAAATAGTGCTATTTGGGTTCAGATTGTATGTAATGCCCACCTGGGCTGCCACAACCCAATAGGGAACTTACTGTGTGGCGGGGCAGATGGGCTGTGTCAAGTATTATGGTACCTCCCGAGAGGGATTCAAACTTCCCAATCAGTAGTGCCCACCGACATTGTAGTATATTCTTTGACGTCTTGAGACATAAGTAGTTAGTGATGTATGGCAGTATATGTGTGTGTGTGGGTTTCTGAGAGGTCATGTAATATTAGCAGATTAAAGAGAAAAGAGAAAGGGAGGTAAGGGCAGCAGGAAGAAGAGAGAAGAAAATGATAGAGGGGAGG
>BLSH010408757.1:48107-59204 GCA_018402905.1 Glandirana rugosa | reverse complement strand
AACAACCCAGGGTCAGTTTGGGATATCTTTTTATCTTACTTAGTTATCGATTAAGTCAACGATCGACATCAAACGGTTTTTGGAGGTGACGGCATTATTGAATTTTCTGTTTACTACCACTACGACCTTTCTGGCGCTTTTTTTGCGACAAAATCACGTGTAACCGACCTAGTCAAAAGTACCGAACGAATGACACTTGAAACATCTGGATAGTGTGTTTGAAAATACAGCACAGAGAAGAGCATGCATATGGTTTCGCTCTTCACACACAGTTTGCAGATGTTTTCAGAACAGTGATATCATATCACATGATGCCAACAAAAGGTGACTTTTTAATGTTTGCCACAAGACTTTTTCCATTTTTCATTTGAAATTTGGGGGAACCGACTGAAAACTTTACATATAATTGTATCATGTTCCTTGGAGTAAGCAAGCCATGAAAACTGATCCAGCCAATGTGCACTAAAACAGCGTTTTTTTCGCGGTCTTTCCAGCATCACCATCATTTGTCTTTTAAGTTATTACGGCAGTGGAGGTTTTTGGCAAACTACAGCTAGCAACTGAATTAGCTATTGATTCATTCTATTTTTCTATAGGGTTTGACTGGGACCCAACAATAGTAGAATAATCTTTTTCTTTAAAAAAAAAAAAGCTTAATTTGCTCTGCTTCATGTTTCAGTGTAAACAAGGAGACAAAAAAGAATAAGGAAAAACTCACAGGCAGAAGATATGGCTTGAATACTAGAAATTAGGACCACTTTTTTGTATTACATCTGGGCTGCCACAGATGACTCAGGCTGAAGAAGAATCTCCATGACATGTGATCATGCTAGTGGCACTGTCAAGGTCAGTCTTGGCTACCTATAGGCTTTTCTGTTGGCTAAGCCTATTTAACACTGGTCTGCTGGCTGGTCTGATTGATGGCTGGCCTGATTGATGGCTGGCTTGATTGATGGCTGGTCTGCTTGATGGCTGGTCTGATTGATGGCCTGATTAAAAGCTGGTACACTGGCCTGTCTGATTGCTGGCCTGCTTAAAAGGCTAGTCTGCTTGAAGGCAGATTAACAGCAGTTCCGTTTAATGGCAGTTTAGATTAACGGCAGTTGAGATTAAAGGCAATTCAGATTAAAGGCAGATCAGATTAATGGCAGTTCAGATTAATAGCAGTTCAGCTCAACGGCAGTTGAGATTAAAGGAAGTTCATATTAAAGGCAGTTCAGATTAACGGCAGTTGTTCAGCTCAATGGCTCAATGGCAGTTCAGATTAAAGGCAGTTGAGATTAAAGGCAATTCAGATTAAAAGCAGTTCAGATTAATGGCAGTTTAACGGCAGTTCAGATTAATGGTAGTTCAGCTCAACGGCAGTTCAGATTAAAGGCAGTTCAGATTAACAGTAGTTCAGATCAACATCAGTTCAGATCAACATCAGTTCAGATTAATGTCAGTTCAGATTAAAGGCAGTTCAAGACTTCCTAGCGCCACATGGAGAGGAGCTAGGAGTCTTCAGCTCCCGCCACGCTCCCCAGAAAACCTGTTCCAGAACATGCTATGCCCGAGGTAACCCCCTCCCCAGCTTCCATCTCCAGGGGGGACACACATAGATTGCTTTGTGGAGCGATCGCCAGCAGCCCGGCCACCCGTCGCTCCGAACAGCGGTGGAGTGGACAGAGCACATGCCACAGCCAATATGGTGCCCACTCACGCTAACACTGACTGGGCTGCAGATGCACACACAGCTCTCCCAACTAGTGCAGTGATACAAGAGCATATGGCAAATACACAGCCGGACCCTGCCTCTCCAGCAGGCATTGCCCAGGCGGTAGTGACTCTCCTTACCCCTATGGTAACTAAGGCTGTGGACAAGGCCATATTCAGGGGCTTGAGCAACTGCACAAAGATCTCAAGCAGCAGTCCCTCAGGATTGACCACATGGAGGAACGGATTGCCTCTCTTGAGGATGACACTACTGCTCTTGCGGCCTCGGTAGCCAAACTCTTTACACTTCACAAAGACCTCCAGGAGAAGGTGGACGACCTGGGAAACAGGTCCAGGCGCAACAATTTGCACATCGCCGGTTTGCCTGAGACAGTTGCGCACACTCAACTTTGGCTGTTATCTGCTCCACCATTATCCCAGAGAAACTAGGGCTCCGCACTCCCTGCTTTGTATGCCCACCGCATAGGTCAGCAGGCGGAAACATGCTCTAAACCCAGTAATTGTCAAGTACCTCAACTACACTGACAAACAAGCGCTACTTCAAAGATTTCGATGAGAATGTAAATTGACTGTTGAGAACAGCCCGCTCCTAGTATTCGCAGACTACTCCGTGAAAGTCATGAACAAGCACAAGGGCTTTGTGGCAGCATGCTCCACACTCCATATCAACCACGTCAAGTTCAGCCTGGCTTACTCTGCAATCCTACATGTACAATCTCCTACAGGAGAACGTCTCTCCTTCAACTCCTCCTCGGATACAGAGCACTACATAAACGACATGCTCCAGTCAGAAATGGAACAGGAGAACCCCGCTGCCTCCCATGACATGCCTCTCCCTAGGAAATCAGCTCTTTCATCCAGCAAACAACTGAGTCTGGAGAAGCCCCCTGTCAAATGGGTGCACTTTTGGACTTCTCCATAGCTGAACATGAGACCCTCCCGTCACTGGAGATCTGGATCATCTCTTAAACGTGGAGGGTTCCCCACTGTCTGACCGGCTAAAGGTCAAGAATTGTATCCATGAACTGTGAGTTGGAACATTGGTGAAAGTTTTTTATATTAAGTTTGGTTATAAACCTCTAGGACCTGCTGCCTCCCACTCCCCTTAGGCTGACTAAGTGACCTTCTCGGGCTATCTTATTTATTTGTCTGATATACGTTCTAGCAATTAGTCCAATACAACTGGTCCCCCCCAGCTACCCCCCCGACCTTCTCCTCTTATCCGTCTCCCCCTTTCCCCTTTCTCTTTCCCCATCCCCTCTTCTCACTTTTCACTCTTCTCCCCCCCCACCCCCCATCCTTGTCCCTTCTCCCCCTCTGAGCCACAGTCCCCCCGGATACTATGGGGAGACATATTAGGCGGGGCATCTTAGAGGTGTGCTCCGTGGGGAAGAAAGTGAAGTCACCAAAATATTGTTGGGGGCCTGCCCCCCTGTTTTTTGTTACTATGTCGCTCTGGTTACTTATAGACCTGTATGGCACATTATTTCTCTTAGAAACCTATTGCAAGCCTGGGGTTCCCCGATCTGTGGGAGCCATCTCAGTGGCAATGTCCTTTATAGGGCTGCCCTAAGCATTTATTGCAGCCATGGCTCCTCCAGATGTCGGGGATCACCTAAAAGTGGTATCATGGAATGTCAAGGGGCTGCAAATTGCATGCAAATTTTGAGGCACCTGAAAAGCCTGAAAGACGATGTATCTTTCTTGCAAGAGACACATCTTGGAATGGCTGATCAGTCCCGGCTCTGTAAACTCTGTATGGGAAAAAAGTTTTTGGCTCCCCAGATGTAGGTAGCAAAGCTGGAGTTACTGTCTTACTCAATAAAAACCTTTCCCACACAGTTTGCTCAATTGAAAGTGATTCAGCTGATTGCAGGCTTCCTAACTGTTGCCGAACACGATAGAGCTCTCTCCAATGTTTATGCTAATAACTCCCTGGGGCAATACTTTTTTCAAGACTTTGCTTCTTGGGCCCTGCAAATCCCTGAATCGCCTTATTGGAGGAGACTTTAACTCGGTCATGAATATCCGCATCCCAGGACCGCTCAAAAGAACTACTCCGGGTGACTTCCCTAAACCCTTGGCTCAGTCAATTGAGGTGCTCCATCTCACGGATGTGTGGCGCACTGCACACCCCACTGATAGGGATTTCACTTTCTTTTCTCCTCCCCATCATTTTCCAGCATCGACTACTTCTTCTGCTCGGCGAATATACTTCCCCTGGTATCCTCCACATCTATTGAAGACATGGTGATTTTATATCACTCCCCTATAACTATTGAGATTGTGGGACTGGTGGCCCCTCGTCTGTCAAGGACCTGGCGATATCCCTTCTACTTGGCTGACAATGAGGATTTTAAGAGCACCATCCAAGCTGCTTGGGCTGAATATACGGCAACTAATCGAGAACATCTTTCCTCCCCCAATCTTTTCTGGGAGGTTGGGAAAGCTTTTCTCAGAGGGAGCATTATCTCATATTCTGCTCACTTTAAAAAGCAAGCATGTCTAAAGTATGTACAAGCCAGTGATTCTCTCCATCGAGCGCACCACAATTTATTGACCTCCCACACTCCAGCCAACACGTGGATATTGCATGAAGCTAAACAAGCATTTGATCACTGGTCTGCACAACAGGAGAGCATCAGGCAATCCTATTCTACCTATTCACCGGCATGACAACAAGGTGGGCAAGTTGCTGGCTAGACTCTGCTCAAGACGCAACCAACCGACCTTTATTGGAGCCTTACGAGACCCCAATGGGAACATTGCCAAGGCGCCTTCTGAGATCAGCTTTCTTCTTACTAATTTTCTAATACTAATACTAATACTCATCCCTCTATTAGGAGGACCCTATTGACTCGACGAAGGTGTCCTATCTCCTTGCGGGAACCAAATTGCCTACCCTATCTCACTAACAGCTTGAAACTCTGAATGCTCCATAACCATTGTGGATGTTCGTTCAACAATCAAATCTTTTGCAACCGAGAAAGCCCCAGGTCCAGACGGATTGTATGCCGAATTCTATAAATTCACAGTTGAATTCACCCCAGACACCCATTCTCACGTCTACAGCTCGATATGGGCAGACGGTCCATATCTACCCTAGGGTTCCCAAGCCTAAATAAGATAAAGATCCCCTTCCCCCGGCTCTTATAGGCCCATATCTCTTATAAATGTCAACGCCAAAATCCTATCTAAGATAGTTGCGTCTCGGATTGCATGTCTTCTTCCCTTGCTTCTCCACCATGCACAATCAGGCTTTGTGCCAGGTCGCTCAGCTACCCTTAATATCCGGAGAGTCTTACTAGCCCTCGAATATGCTAAAACCCACCCGGACCTGGATACTGCCATTATATCGCTCAACGCCGAAAAGGCTTTTGATAATATTAGTTTCTTATGGCTCTTCATGGTCATGAAAGCCTTTGGTATGACAGGCCCCATTCTAGGATTTGTTCAAAAAATTAAAAATGTACGCCTCGCCTACAGCACGACTAGTCACTCCAAACTTCATGTCCCCTGACATCTTGTTAATGAAAGGCACATGCCAAGGATGCCCCCTCTCCATCTTACTTTTTAATATCGCCTTAGAGCCCCTTTCTAGGATCCTTAACTCGCCAAAGGGGATTAGCGGTATCGTGGTTGGCAACCAAACTTTCCGTCAGCACTTTTCGCGGACAATATTCTCCTCTTTTCAACCAACCCCTCCTTAGATATCTTATATCTGCAGGAACTGTTTGCAACATTTCGAGCCTGGTCTGGCCTCAGGATCAACTTTGACAAGAGTAAAATTCTGCCCCTAAACCCATGACTTTCCAGAGCCTGGACAGGATCGTCTCTGTTTATGGTAGCAAAACATCACATAACTTATCATGGTAAGGAACCCTCCTCGCTGTATAGTCTGAATTTCCCTCCAGTTTTACAGGAGTTGGAAGCATGGGTGGCCTTTTCTCTCTCACTCTTCGTTAGATGCCACCTTTTTAAGATGGTATCCTTTGCCAGGCTGCTCTATCCTTTACAGACCCTCCCATTATTGCTTAAGCATTCCGATGTCCAGAAGATCTATGCTGCCCTGAACACCTTTTTATGGCAGGATAAAAAACCCAGAATTGCACTCCAAACCTCTGCCTACTGAAGGGTGAGGGTGGGACGGGCCTCCCTTATATTAGGTTCTACAATCTAGCTTGCGTATTACATCAGGCTTTAGACTGGTTATCTGAACAATCTAGATACTCCAATTATTTGCTGGAGGGCACCCCGGTGTCCCCTCTCAACCTCCAGGCTGTCCTCCACTCCAAGCTAAATGCACTGCTTCACCCCTTGAGGTCAAACCTTTTGATCAAGGACACTCTTATTGCCTGGTGGGAGGTGAGACGGCTCCTGGAACTGCCCTCCAGAATATTACGATACCTACCCATTTTGGGCAACCCCATGTTTCCCTCATCTATGGAGAAGGCAATTTTCTCTTACTGGTCTTCTTTTGGACTAAAAAGGGCATGGCAAGTCATAAACTCTGCCAGGGTGCTATCAGCCCTTTCTCGGAGATATCTAGAGCATTTTCTTTCAAATAATTTTTATTTGTTTTCATGAACACAAAACAGAGGTTTACATCTGCCGTTTAGGAACTATAAATTTAATAACAACAAGTTACATGTATAACAAACACTTTTTCCTTTCCCCTCAAAGAGGGGACTGGATCCTGTTGAACCTTTTAAGTTGGTAAAGTATCATACTATCATTGCTTGTTACTGTGGCTGACACCCGGAGGCACCCCTTTGGGAACATACTGTGCACTTCAGTGTCTGACCCATCTGAATTACAAGTGACAGTCACATTCAAATTTACAAGGTTCCAGTGTGTGATTTCTTAACAAGTTATTTTCTATCTAACATGAAAACTTTTAGTTTGATAGATAACCAGCTAACTAAGCTAACTTGTGGTTTAACAACATAAGAGAAAAGAAAGAGGAAGAGAGGGAAAGAAGAAGAAAAAGAAGGAAAAGGAAAAGCTTACCACCAGAATTTGTGACATTGATTTATTCTCATATGTTAATCAGGTGGGTAAGATGAGGCTCAAGGGCTCCAAGAGCTATTAAACCTGGGTATTGTATGGGCTTGTACCGCAAAGAATCTTTCAAAGGTATATTGTGATTTGACTCTATATATCACTTCTGAAATGTTTGTTGAATTGGTGGCGTTCTGCTTAGAGGTTATTGTCAGCCTAGCAGCAATTAAAACATGAGTAACCACTGCTCTTAGTTGAGGGGCAATGCCATGTATTACCACATTCAGTATGGCTAGTTTAGGGGAAGGGCGTATAATAAGTCCCGTTGTTTTAGCTAAAAGGGAGAAGACCTCTCTCAAAATATGTAGTGTCCCTCCTACACCACCGCACCCTCTCCAGCAGGCTTGGGAAGCTGTAGGGAATATTTGTGCTAGTCTAATTCGTGTTAGGTAGCTTTGGTATAGTATTTTGGACATGAGTTCCCAGTGGTTTATACAGTGTGAATGAGTGTAGTATGCTTTCATCGATTTTTGCCATTCGTTAACCGTGATTAAAGAGTTCAATTCTTTTCCCCAGCTCAGCATGTTTGATAATTTGCCTCTTCTTTGTATTGAAGTAGGTTATAGGACCAGGAGAGCCCTTTCTGTTTGTGGTTAGCAGAATTAAGATAGCCCCAAGCAGTTGTGTGGATTTTGTAGCATATATTAGGCCGGCTGTGTGGAAGTGTTTTAGTTGAGCTTGGGAATATACCAATTCTGTGATGTGGCTTACTTGAGCTGCTTTATACGTTGTGATGTTGTGTTTTAGCCAGTGTTGTGCTTTCCAATTGGGTATTAAGTACTCATCTAGTTGTAAATAAAGCTCTCTCTGCTCCGTTAGGTCTATGTGTGAAGCTAAGCTATGGAGTTTTTCCCATGCGTTTATTGAAGCTTCTATTGATGGGACTTTATTGTAGTACATCTTCGCTCCTGTCAACCGTGCCAAGAGCACCACTGGCAAGTTTCTGTTTGCTAGGAAATATTTCTCTATTAGTACCCATTGTTTATCCATATGAGGATCAAACCATGCCTTGAACTGATCTAGTAGTGCTGCATAGTGGTAGTGTCTTAAATTTGGAAAGCCAACACCTCAGTTTTGTTTACGTTTGAGAAGGATGGAGTATGGGATCTTGGCCTTCTTGAACTGCCATAAGAACTGTCTAAACATTTTTTCTATCGTGTTGAAAAAGTGTTCTGGGAGTTTTATTGGGATGGTTCTAAAATAATAAAGAATTTTGGGTAGTGTCACCATTTTTACAGCTGCTATCTTGCCCATCCATGATAATTCAAACTTTGAGATATGTTGTAGATCCGCTCTAACCTTATTTAGCAGTATTGGAAAATTCAATCCATATGTAGAAGTAGATGGGGAAGATATTGTAACCCCTAAGTATGACAAGCTCTTGGATTCCAATTGAAAAGGGAATTTCATGTCAGGGGATAGTAATTGTAGGGTAGGTATGGATACTGGGATGGGTTTGGTGGGTAAAGTCATCCATTTGGAGTGATGGAGGGTACTCCATGCTTTGATAGATGCTTGGATAGTTGGGGAATAGAGGTTTATAAGGGGTGGTTTGACTACTGTGCTGAATAGCCAGTCTCTAATATTGGTACCCGGGTTCATCTCGTTTTCTATGTCTCCCCACAATGTAGTCGGTATTTGCAGCATCCAGTCCTTCATTTGCTAAAGAGTGGAATCCAGATAGTAATCTCTAAGGTCAGTGTATCTGGCACCCCCTGCTAGTCTGTGTTTTATTAGTTGTTGATGTTGACATCTAAATTTTTTCCCCTGCCAAATGTATTGGTGGAGAATGGATTGAAGGGATTTGAGATAAGATAGTGTGAGCTGTAGAGGTATTGTACGAAATAAGTACAGTATTCTTGGCAGGACCATCATTTTAAAGGCGGCTAGGCGACCAGACCAGGAAATTTGGACAATTTTGTAGTTTCTTGAATAAGCATAGTTTTAGCTGCAATGTAGTTATGGTTAAATAGTGTTTTTTTTTTTATTTAGTGAGTGTGATGAGTAAGTATGCAATGCCGATGTCGGCCCATGCATAGGGATACATATTGCATAATAAATTACTGGTTACACCATCCTTGCCTAAATCTAGTATCAAAGATTTAGTACTGTTTACTTTATAGCATGATACATTGCTAAAATGCTGTAGTACAGATTGAACTGAAGCCAGGGAAGATAATGGGTTTGTAAGCATTAAAATTACATCATCTGCACTGCCATCATGTCCTTATACTCTAACCCCTCAGCCCAAGTTTTTACATCTAGGCTACTCTCGGACCCCTTTATACTGTCCAACGGAACACACCAGGGGTGCCCAATCTCCCCCATCATCTTCTCTCTAGCCATTGAACCCCTGGCAGAGCATATAAGGGCCAATGAAGAGATTCAGGGTATAAAGTTAGGCCCCATTACCCATAAATTGGGATTATTTGCAGTTGATGTAATACTGACACTGACTCACCCCGAGCAATCTCTACTTCTAACACAGTCTCTGCTGTCAAGGTTTGGTTCGGTCTTGATGTAAAAAGTTAATACAACAAAGTCCTTTGCGATCTCGACTAACATCCCTGTCTCCCAAATGGTCAAGCTTAAAAAGATATTTCCCAGCAATTGGAATTCACCATCCATCACGTACCTAGGAGTAGAATTGACAACCTCTACTGCCAACTTATATACCTACAATTTTCCCCCGCTCCTTAAAAAAATCCAGGAAGAGCTAGCCCGAATTAGTAGAGTCCACCTCTCATGGACTGGCCGAATTGTGGCATTTCAAATGCAAACCCTCCCTAAATTGATTTACCTCTTTAGAACCCTTCCCATTCCTATTCCGCAAAATTTTTTCTCTTCTTTAAATACCATTTTGCGAGGATACATTTGGAACAATAAAAAACCAAGGATAGCCATGTCCTTACTATATAAACCCAGAAAGGTGGGAGGTCTAGGACTTCCCAACCCACAGGCCTACTACCACGCAGCTATTCTTGACCAGATGCAATATTGGTTTTCTTCCCAAACAGATAATCTATGGTCTAACATTGAAAGGGAATCTACCCCAAACTACAACCTCCCCGCTTTGGCTTTTGCAGCTAGTCTCCACCATAAATCCATAATCCCAGACCACCCAACTATTAGAGCTATAATAAATGCTTGGAGGCACATTACCCAACAGGATTATCGAGAGGAACAAACAACTAATATTAAAATTCCATTCGCAACCTACGAATATCTAATCCCTGACTTCTTGACTGCGCAGTGGAAAAACAAAGGTTATAACTACACCTTGGGAGAAGCGGAGGTACTGTCGGCCCTATATCTTTTTAAAGCTCAACAAATTAAAAATTTTCTAGCTAAAAACCTATGACCTAGCATTAAGATTCCAAGCAATATCTGGGACTTTTTACTAAGTAAACTCCCACAGAATTCCAATGGGATCTCTCTACTATACCAATACTGTAACTACAACCCTTCTCTTAAGAAACTACAAGCTATGATAAAATAGGAAAAAGAATTGGGCGAAGAATTCTCAGATCCCCAGTGGGCCTCTGCACTCAAATACAATAGCAAATCCTCTAAATGTGTAGAACACTGGGACATTGCCCAGTAAATTCTGCATAGATATTACATGACCCCTACTAAACTGCACGCTATTGACCCCAAATACACCCCACTGTGCTGGAGAAACTGCCAGGATAGAGGAAGCCTAAAACATATCCTATGGGAATGTAAAATTTTACAACCATTCTGGAGGGAAGTATTCTCACTTATCAAGGAAATCATAGGTCAGGGAGGCTCCCCCAATGCCTCCTTAGCCCTTTTATCCCTGGGGATAGACTCTTTTCCTCCCAATTCAAGAGTAGTAATCTCCCATATACTATAAGTCTCTATAACCAGTAAATGGCGTCATAATTTAGCTCCACACATTAGGGAAATCATTACAAGAGTCAACACACAGTGTACAATGGAAAAAATGCTGGCATTTAAGGATAATAGAGCTCATATCTTCCAAAAAAACTGGTACTCCTGGACTAAGTCCAATACAATCCCAAACCTCAGTAAACGTGCCACACTATGATTAATGTTAAGGTTAAGGTAGCTAACCTTTTCCCGTCTGCTGGAGCTAGGAATAAAAAATATGAAATAGTTGAAACTGAATAGTGGTGAAGACGAGGACTACAAATCTCCCAAAACCTAAGTGGTCAGTTAAGGTTTATACCGTTTTTGTTCTTTTTCCCTTTTTTTTCTTTTTTTTTTTTTTCTTGTTGGATTTATCTGAATGATGCTCATAGGGTGTCCTCAACCCAACTATGTAAGTTTCTGTCA
>BLSH010408757.1:25797-36383 GCA_018402905.1 Glandirana rugosa | reverse complement strand
GAAAAGTTTTCGGAAAATGGGTTGTATAGGGTTGTCGCGGATCTTGACCTATCCCGGGTATCTCGGAACCCGGGGGGCTCCTTCCTACCTTTGGGCTCTCTGTAATAACAGTTCGGAGTGAAGAAAAGTCAATTTTTCCTTTATTACTTTGATCGAGCCCGTGTTGGGGTTGAGGTTACGTTCCCGATAGGTTAAGTTCAGAAACGACTGAACAGGGGATACTGTTAAGTCGCGTCCTCTTTGGAGTTCGGGGAGGAGTGTCGGAATCGAGTTTTCCCACAATTTATCTCAACTCGCTTGTGGACCTTCAAGCCCAAGACGACCAGGCAGGCTTGAAGCCCTGCCGTGCGATCGTTCGGGTTCCGTCCGGACCCGGACCCGGACTTTGTCCCGAAGTTCGGACGGACCAGCAGAACCCGAACTTCCAGGTGTTCGCTCAACTCTATTTAACACCCTTTTGAGCTAAGGCTGTGAGGAGGGGCTTGAGGTTTCTCCTGCGCTGAATTGTCATAGGGGACAAGTCAGCAAAGACTTGAATTGGATAGCCCTTGCATTGGAGTTGGGGTTGTGCCCGAGCTAGTTTCATTATTTCCTTTTTAACTGAAAAGAAGTGAGGCTTGACAATAATGTCTCTCGGGTTTCCATCCTTCCTCGGGGGGCCCAAGGCTCTATGGGCCCTATCCAGTTCTAGGCGCTGTTGGGATATGTTGGGTAAAAGGCTTTTGAAAAGGTCGTGGACTGCTTCAGTGGTGTCAGTGATGCTCTCAGGTAAACCTCTGATTCTAAAGTTTTGTCTTCTGGACCTGTTCTCAAGGTCATCAATTCTGGCCATTGCAGTTTCTAGCTGGTCTTGCAGGAGCTGAATCTGGGCTGTGTTCTGGTTAGCCCTAGAGACTGTTACGTCCAGTTTATTTTCAATGGCACCCATTCTATCCCCTAAGCACTGAAAGTCCACCTTGATGTCTCCTGTGATTTTAGCGGCCGTCTGGGCCAGACCTTTCTCTAATAAATCAGAGAACCTCTGGAAAATGTCCTGGGGCAGAAATGAGGTGTCATTACCTGGGGTGCTGGGGGTGAGAGATAGGCGAGAGGGGGCTGGGGAGGGCCCCATGGCAGGTAGGCCGCAGCTTCCCATTGCTTGCACCAGCAAGGATTCAGTGGAGGCTGGTGAGTGAGGAGAGGGTACTTGGAGGGCCCCTTGAGATGTGGGAGGGTAGGAGAGTGAGGCAGGTGTAAGGATCCGGCGGGGTTCTTGTGACATCTCCTCGGACTGGGCGCTTGGAGAGGCCGCGGCGGCCATCTTGGTACACCCAGCCGCGACCACCTCTGAGAAAAGAGGCCTCAGGTCCCTCCTGGCTGAAGGATTCTGCATCCGGGGGGGGGGGCACCAAGAGTCCAGGAATCCCCCAGGGTGTAAGGGAGCGGGGGCAGAGGGCTCTTTTTGGCTTCAGCGGCGCCGGTCAGCCGGGGTGGCGCGGAGCTCCGGGCTCAGACGTCCATCTTGGAGCTCCCGCGCATGCGCTCCTTGGCTTTAATTTTTTTAAAGGATTCAAGTAGCATTGCCCTCAGTTCCTATCTGAGGTGTAGTAATCGTTCTTTTAGATCTGCACTGGGGTTGCTTGATTTTGGTTTTCTATGTCATGGATAGAAGTTATGATAGCATCTAGATGCTGAGATCTCTTCCTCCCCTCTTCAGCTTCCAGCTGGATAATAATTCCCTGTATGAATGCCTTGTGTATGTTCCAGAGGGTGGTGATGTCTGCAACAGTTCCTGAGTTTATTTCAAAATATTCTTCTAGTTTGTCTCGTATGAGAGGCAGATTGTAAAATGGAGGCATTTGCGCTCCATATTCTTGCTGGAAGGTTTGCTGTTAGAGCTTTGATGGTTATGGTAACTGGCGCTTGGTCTGACCATGTGATTGTGGAGATGGAGGATTCAGATATGTAGGGTAGTGTCCACTTGTCTACTAGAAAGTAGTCAATTTGGGTATACGTGTTGTGGGGATGGGAGAAGAAAGAATAGTCACGTTCTGTGGTGTAGTGGCATCTCCCCACATCAAACAGATTATTGTTCCTTATAAAGTGTGCAGAGGGTAGTCTGGATGTGTTTGAAGAAGTGTCGATTTGTCTGGCAGGTACTATGTTGAAATCGCCACATATAATGAGGTGGCCTTCCCGAAATGTGTTGATTTTTTTTCATAAGTTTATTCAGGAATCTGGATTGTCTGTTGTTGGGGACATAAATGTTCACAATGGTGTATCTGGAGTTCTTTAGGGTGCAGTATATAGCCAGGTAACTACGTTCAGAGTCTTCTAATGAGTTATGAAGTGTAACTAATAGTGTGTCTTTTAGTGCTATAAGAACACAATTTTTCTTATAAGAGCCGGAGGCCTTGTAAATATGTGGTAAATGTTTATTGGTGAATTTAGGTTCTTCACCAGCTTTAAAATGTGTTTCTTGTACACAAATAATTTCGCTATGAGATTCGTTAGCTGTATGCCACAAGGAGGCTCGTTTTCCCAGGTGATTCAGGCCTTTAGCTTTCTGGGAGAGCATTTTTGGCATTGTGGGCGTTGGGGAGGTGACAGAGAGAGTATATATGAGAATTACTTACAGCAGTAGTTATTTCTATTAGTGGGGGATATGGATGGGTTGTACGAAGAGATAGCGTTCCGGCTCCTTTCAGTGGGATCTTTAGATGGGATGTCTCAGTATTTTCAGTGTTCCGGATGTAGACGATACTGACAATAGAAGGGGAGAGAGTTATCCGAAAGATAAATTGTTAATATATTCAGTGTTGCAAGCACAATAGAGTAACTTGGATGCAGAGAGGAAAATTAAACATCAAGGTTCAGCAGCACAAAGGGATACAACAGGTTGCTGGTTAGTCGGGGGGGGAAAGCTTGTGGAAGTTACAGCAACAAGATTAACACCGATTTGGAAGGTATGATTGAAGATAGGGTTGGCGATGTTAATGCCTTAATAATAGTAGATAGAGAAATTTAAGTCATTATCTCGCAGAGACCAAGGAGTTGTTGCCTCTTTGGTTGTGTTGAGACCGGTTGGGGATTTCTGGCAGTATCCCTCATGTTCGGAGTAGTTGGATGCCTTCTTCAACAGTGGTGATGTGGTGCTTGACACCATTTTTAGTAACCATAATTATAGTGGGAAAACCCCATTGGTAGGGAATTTTATGATTGTTGAGGGCTTTGGTTATAGTTTTTAGTTGTCGTCTCAGTTGGCGGGTATATTGTGAAAGGTCTGTATAAAGTTGAAGCTTGTCATATGGAGCTGGGAGTTGTCCTAGATTTCTTGCTTTCGCCAAGAGCTGATCTTTTGTGTGGAAAAAGTGGACCCTCATTAGGACGTACTGTGGTACCTCATCAGAAAGGTGAGGAGGTTTGGGTAGGCGGTGTATACGATCTATAATAACCTCCGTGAGTGAGAGATTGGGAAGAAGTATAATCACTAGTTTCCTCACGTAACCGTTTAGGTCATTAGGAAGAATGCTTTCGGGATGCCTCTTAATTTAACATTATTGCGGCTGGACCTTCAAGGTCCGCCATTTTGGCTTTTGTCCATTATTGTTCTTCACATGTGTTTTTATGTGCATCCACTATGTCATTCACTGTTTCAGTATTTATACCTATTTGGTTTTCAATGTGGAGCACTCTCTTGCCTATGAAATGCATTTCCGTTGAAAATTTATGAAACATGGCTAGGATATCATTGTGCATTGAAGATTGGAATGAGATGAGCATTTCTTTCATTGTGGTGTCAAGCACCGGTTGGTCAGTTGTGGGGAAGTCAGCTATTGGAGAGGGGTGAGCTGTGTGTGCAAGGGAACTCCCTTGTCTAGGGCCTACACCGCTATCTTGCCGCACAGATTCCAGTCGCATCCTTGATTTTGCTGGATTGCTGCTAGTTGAGGATGCTGGGGATAAAGGATGACATGGGGAGGCATCCTGTAAGCTGGTTATTTCTGAGTCTTCTGCATCGCGAAGATCTGTGTAGGATCCATCCAATGTAGGGTCATGGGCACCATTTTGAGGCCTAGCTTTCTGGGGTAGAGAGAAGGACTCTGTTAGTTTTTTCAGTGGTCGATATTCCTTCCGTTTATGGGATGTTGTGGACATTGTGTGCGTTTGTTTCGGTCTATATGAGTCTTTTGTGAATGAGTTAAGTTTTATGAGGTGGCATTGTGGCTGTATGATTTCCGATCGGTGCAGAGCAGGGGGATTATGTGTCCATTACATTTGTAAGTGGACTTGTCTATGGAACGGGAGCTATTTGAGTGGTTTCTTTGTATGCAAGAGTCTCCAGGAGTAGAATGATTGTACCATATTGGCGGCTACAACTGGGCCCCACAATGGCCAGTGGAATATAATGGTGATTTTTAGTTCTTTATAGACCTTGTCAGGCGTGCCAGCGAAGTAAGTGTCCCCTGGGACCTTGCTAATTGCCTCCTAATGCCCCTGGATGGTTGTGGGAGCCAACATTTGGAGTAGCAAGATGGCCGCCCCAGGCCACATAGGCTGTACTGAAGCTTTGGGCTAGCGTGGGGCATGTCCATTCCAGAGGTTAGCGGTGTGAGCGGGCTGTGTCCCGAGTGTTTGGGATGTTATGTCTGAGTACCCTCGGGTTGGATGGGTATTTAGAAGGGAGTCCTAGTTATGTATGTCACATCTGCAGGAGCCAAGCGTCCTATCGGCCCAGACTGGCACTGTGGGCAGCACCTCCATTGCCCAATTTTCACTACGGGCTGCAGCAGGGAGTATGTGGATTAGGGCTGTGGTGATAAATTGTCTCACCGGGCCGTAGATTGAGCAAATTCCTCCAGATTCTGCTGTGCTGCACCTGGAGCTCCTCCAAAGATATCCGCCGCCGTTCGAGCCAGGCCACGCCCCTTGTGTTTTTTCTTTTACTCTTTTTGAAATCATTTTGCCCCCAGAGCGCAACACAAAAAAAGTAATTTAACTTAAGCTGGCAGGTGTAGGGATGTGCACCATTGGAAGGTGTCTCCTTCACGTGTCTCCCACGGTGGTGGAGAGCAGACCTCTCCTCATATCTCCCTCAGCGGAGGAGAGCTAACCTCTTCTTGTCTCTCCCTCAGTGGTGAAGAGCAAACCTCTCCTCATGTGTCCCTCAGCGGTGGAGAGAGGGCCTCTCCTTGTCTCCCTCAGCAGAGGAGAGCGGACCTCTCCTGCACCTGTCCCCTCAGTGGCGCTGCCAGTGTAATGGCGGTACCAAAGAAGAAGCCAGAAGTCGGCTTCAAAACTAGCGCAAATCAATCCCCGGGGGCCTGGGGATCACATTGCAAGCCACCTGCTCCATCAATAAATGTGCAGGGCATTACTGTGCTCCCCAGAAAGGAATTTCCCCTCGCATTTGGCGAGTGGCGAGTGAGCAAAATTTTCAAGCCCTGTATTAAACATTTGTATATATATATGTATATATATATTGTGAAGGTTATTGTATATTGGTGGTTTGTATTTATATTTACTCCCAGGAAGGTAATCTTCAGATGTAAAATTCAACTATTGTTAAAGTATACATTAAAATTGCCCAGTTTCCTGTTGTCTGGGGCGTTGGATCAATCGGATTCTGTGGGCAGTTATGGGTTAAGCACTGCGAGAGGCAATCTATAAATACAGGTATGCCGCACTGCATGGTCACACCCTGAGACTAAGTCATAATTGTCCAAATCCACATCTATAGGGGAAAAAAAAAATTCCCTATAGTAACTTTAAAAGTCAGTTTCCTCAGTCATTTTCCTTCCTATTATTCACGCAATATAATCATATTCGATAATACAGAGGGTTCTCACCCGTGCTTAAGTGATGATACTGAAGTCTCAAATCTATTTATCTTATAGGTCGGTTGCCATCGTTGCTCCACCAGCAGAATTGGTTCTGAAAGAAATTCCTGACAATCCAGTAGGGGGGTACACTAATTTCCATATCCGCTCAGAATTTCCCTAGTTCTTCTGGGAAACGTAGTGTAGGGGAGCGGCCTTCCTTAGTAGCAATGGCAAACCAAATCAATTAAAGGGACAGTCACACAAAAAAAATGTCAAAAAGAAGTAAACAAGGTATCATGCCACAGAAACTTACTAACTTCTTTACACCGGCCGGACCAGGCCGTGACCAAAACAGCACTGGTGACATGCGTGGTAATGCAGCCCAGAATATCCCACATAATGGCGATGCTGGACAACGAACACCAGGCTATCTACCCCAACCAACAACACACAGTGAGTACTCCCCACCTTGCTCACCAACATCGGCCTCCCCTGTTAAATCTAAACTAAGGAGAGAGAACAATACACCAATCCAGGGCCTGAACATACTTTTCGTACTGCCCTCACCTGACAACCTAACGCCTGCAGCCATAGACAACTTCCCAGCCTCTGATCGGCCAATCTCAGAGCAAACTATGAAAAACATGCTGATATCCCTTAACCACTTCAAGACTAGGCCTATTTTGTGGGCTTGGTGTTTACAAGTTAAAACCATTTTTTTTGCTATAACATTACTTAAACCCCTTAAACATTATATATTTTTTTCTAACACCCTAGAGAATAAAATGGTGGTCGTTGTAAAACTTTATGTCGCACTGTATTTGCGCAGCAGTCTTTTTTGAGTGAAAAAATAAGACAACAGTAAAGTTAGCTCAATTTTTTTCCATATTGTGAAAGATAATGTTACGCCGAGTAAATTTATACCCAACATGTCATACTTTGAAATTGAGCCTGCTCGCAGAATGGCACCAAACTTTGCAACCTAAAAATCTCCATTGGCGACGTTTAAAAATTTCTACAGGTTCCCAGTTTTGAGTGACAGAGGAGATCTAGCGCTAGAATTATTGCTCTCACTCTAACGATCGTGGCGATACCCCACATGTGGGGTTTGAACACAGTTTTCATATGAGGGCTGGACTTACATATGCGTTCGCTTCTGTGCGCGAGCCCACAAGGACGGGGCACTTTAATTTTTTTTTTATTATTTATTTTGCTTTTTATTTTTTAATTTTACACCGTTCTTTTTTTTTAAAAAAATGTGATCACTTTTATTCCTATTACAAGAAATGTAAACATTCCCTGTAATAGAAAAAAGCATGCCAGGACCTCCTAAATATGAGATTTGGGGTCAAAAAGATCTCACATCTCATATTTACAGTTAAATGCAAAAACATTTTTAAAAAATGACAGTTCAAAAAAAATGTCTCCTTTAAGACTGCTAGGCGGAAGCGACGTGTGATGCCGCTTCTGCCCTGCAATGTTATGGAGCCGAGTGGGCTGCATCTTCCGCTCACTCGGCTTCCTTTGCAGGGGGGGGAACGGACCCGATCATCTCCGCCGCTCCCGACGATCCGGTAAGTGGCGGAGATGACGGGAAAGTGGTGGGGGGTCATCTCTCCCGCCACCGATAAAAGTGATCTTGCAGTGAATCTGCCGCTAAGATCACATTTATCTGATGCAGAGTCGCCAGCTTAAAAAAAACGATATCTCCACTCAAACCCAAGGACGTCATATGATGTCTAGCGGTACGGAAGTGGTTAAACAAACACTCTACTCAGTCCAATCTGCAGCAGTGTCCTCACTTGCTAATGTAGTACAATATCAAGACCAGTGCTTACACCACATAGAGAGCAAAATGCCTGAACTCATCACTGCACATAACGACATAGTGGACATTTGCACAAGCTTGAGGAGGAGATGCAAACAATCAACCTTAAACTAGCAGACCTCGAGGACAGATCTCGAAGAAAAAAATATAAAGTTCCGCAATATACCCGAGCCTGTACAACAACCCGAGCTAGTACAATTTTTACAGTCTCTAATTAAAGCCTTGCTTCCCGATTTGTCAGAAAGAGACCTGGAAATTGAACCTAGAAAGCCACCCCACCTCCCAGCAGAAAAACAAAGGGATGTGCTGGCATGTACACACTTCTACAAGGCCAAAGAAAAAGTGGCGTATGCTGCTAAGCGCAAACCAAAACTCCCAGACCCATTCGCTGCAGTCGCCCTATACACGGACCTCTCAAAAGCAACAATGGAGAACCGAATGCTACTAGCCACAATAATAAAGGCACTCCATAATTACCATATCCCGTACAAATGGGGTTACCCCATCAAGTTGCTGGTCACAAACCTCATGTAGTGCGCATAGCCAACAGATTGATGGAATTCCTCCCCCACTTGGTGCACTCTTACCAGGTCGGATTTATCCCAGGGAGGCGAGCCCCTGACGCCACTAGAAGGGTGCTCAACCTCAGCCACCAGGCAAATCTAACACAAATTCCTTCTCTGCTTCTATCTCTAGATGCAGAGAAGGTGTTTGACATAATACATTGGATGTTCCTTTGAGCGGTGTTAACCAAATTCAATATCACAGGATGGTTCCAGGATGCAATTCTATCCCTATACTCAAACTCATCTGCTAGAGTATTAACGGGAGGGACACTATCTAGCCCCCTTATATTTTCCCTGTTAACGGAACCAATGGCCTCCTAAATTAGATTGAACACACAAATACGGGCATCCCATGTAATGGAATAGACCATAAAATCAGCTTGTTCGCGGATGACATAATATTGTTGGTCTCCAACCTTCTCCAATCCTTTCCAGCAATACAGGACATACTCCAACAATTTAGTGAAGTATCGTATTATAAACTAAAATTTTCAAAATCTCTAGTCCTACCTATACATCTTCCGCCCAAGCTGACCACCAATTTAAAAACCAACACACCCAATCAGTGGTCTAGCACATCAATCCCATACCTGGACACCAAAATAGCCCCACGACCTGGAAAAGCTATATGACTTAAATTACCAAACCTTTTCTAGAACCTTACCCTCCCTACTGAAATCCGTATCTAGCTTGGGCCTCTCCAAATTGGGACATATAGCCACCTTCAAGATGCTTATACTCCCCAAGCTCTTCTACCTATTTCATACACTAAGCATTCCTATCCCCCTATCCTATACAAAATCGATCCAGACTCCATTGACTAAATTCATCTGGAACTCCAAACCACCCAGATGTGCCAACTACATACTCATGAGATCCCATAAGACAGGTGGCATAGGTCTGCCACATATAGACAACTATTACTACGCCTCAATTCTGGACCAACTCTACTTTTGGTGGCATCCTACACCAGATAAGATATGGTCAATGATGGAAGCCTTGCAAGCACACCCTGCTGCCTTAACAGACCACCTTCTGTTGACAACAGCTGGTTACACCTCACCCTTACAAAAAACAAATCCACTGATAACAGCCTCTATGTTATCATGGCAGAAACTTATACATTTATACACACCAAGCTCTTCTAATAAACCATTACAGATACAGCTAAAAGCCTTAACTGCCTGCATCACCGAACTAAACCTAACCCGGTGGCATAACACTGGCATAGCCACTATTTGAGATATAAAGAGCCATAGCTCAATAAGTACATTCAAAACCCTCCAGGAAAAATTTAACCTTCCAGACTCAGAAACCTACACAACCACACAAATCACCCACTTCTTAAATGCTTCCAAACTACCTGGCACGGTAAATATACCTGAACCAGTCTTTAAATATTACCTTTTCAACTCATATCCCAAAGGAGGCACCTCCTTAATGTACACCTGCATTAGCGACACCCACCCATGCTCGAGTATGGACCGAGGAAACCGTTTTTTCAAGAGCAATAGACACAAGCCTTTAGAGAAACATACAAAGCATCCCACTGTACCAATCATTGGGAAGTATATTAGAAAACAATCCATAGGTGGTACTTAACACCTTATCGTTTATCCAAAATGTACCCAGGCCCCTCAGTCTCCTACTGGAGAAGCTGTGACACATTATGGTTCTGAAAATCTTTGAGCTCCTTTTGGAACCAAATATTTGCCCTACTATCTACTATCACAGGGACAACTACACTCCCTGATCTGTCATTTGCCCTACTGCATATCAGTATTGAAAAATACATACCCCAATTTTGCCCCACTGTCATACAGCTATTACATGCAGCCAAGCTCAGCATTACCAGACTATGGAAAACCAATGAAATCCCATGTATCTGTATGTATACAACTGAACCTAGAAAAATACCGATTAATGTGGTCACCTTGGTTGCTTCACCCCAAATGCACTGTTAAAGCATCAATAAACATGATCTAACTGATATGTTTGATATCTCTTTTCTATAACTTGATCTTTTAGAGTGCTGGTGTTCCCACTCGGCCCTGTTTTTCTTTTTTTTCATCTTATTCCTCATCCCCCCCTCCTATTTGAATTTCTGCAGGAGCTACCTCCCTAGCTTACTTACTACCCCAGTTAGAAACCTCATGTTAATTCACATTTAATACAATGCAGAAGTGTTGAAAAGTTTTCTACCTGGAACAACTTTCTTGTCTTCTTATCATTGAAGTGAGACTTTTATAATTTAGGTATTGTCCGTCACATTGAGCAGATTATTTCAACAAAAAAAAAATTTGTAGTTTGCAGTTACGTCTATATGTTGAATCTTTGAATTGTCAACAAGGTCCATCTTTTGAAAAGTTGTGAAGACGTAACATAATTTAC
>BLSH010408757.1:14216-25787 GCA_018402905.1 Glandirana rugosa | reverse complement strand
GTAATACCTAGGGTTATGAGGAGTGACTTACTGTAGAGGAGCTTGAGTGTAGTCGATGACATACATTACCTTCCCAACCCCTGTCGCCAATGTAGTAACTGGTTTATAATAGAAACCGTACATTCCGTTACAAGACCACTCCAAAATAAAATAATTTAAGTCCACGAATATATCGCAACGCTTAATATGTGTCGTGTAATGTATGTATAATATGAGATGTAAGTGTAATCAGGGACGGGAGCTCCTCGCATGATAGATTCCAAGAATTGAGTGTAAGTATGAATGTGATCCCCGTTAAATCTGTCCTCCAAATGTTTTGTCTTTAATTGCTTTGCACTAACCACCAAGGTGGGCATCACAGTGGCTAAGTGATAAGCACTCATAGCGGCACTGGGGTTGTCATTTCACATCCCAAGCACAGTGCTTCCTACATAGCATTTGCATGTTCTCATTTTGCCTATGTGGGTTTCCGCTTACCTCCTGTCTAAATTGCCCCTAGTGTAAGTATGAATGTGAGTTAAGAACCTTAGATAGTACGCTCCTCGAGGGCAGGGACTAATGTGAATGTAGAGTATAATATGTATGTAATGTGCTGTGTATAATTCGCAACGCTATATAAGCACCTGAATTTAATAAAATAAAACCTCACCAGAACATTGCCTTACATGCCAAAGATAATATTTGGTCAATGATGTAACCGCTGTCCCCAACCCTTCCATTACATACAGTAGCTGATGTGAGTTCGAGGAGATGTCATTCAGTGAGGAGTATTGGGATCCATAATGTGCACTAGCTCTATTTTTTAGGGGGTAGGCAGTGGACATTAAATAATCAGAAACTTGTAAAATGTTTGGGTTTCTTGATTTCTATGTTACATCTTCCTTTATGTTTTGTGGATGAGTGGGGGGGGGGGGCTGTATACAGGGCCCCTTATTTTTAAAGGGAGCTTCAAAATTCTAAGAAAAAACCCTACACACAGACCCCCACAACCACAGGGCCAGTGCTGGGGGAAGGAGGCCCTTGTCCACATCAGCATGGGGACAAGATGCTTTTCCAGGGTGGTACCCCCTAGCAAGACACCCCCAATGCTGAGTACATTTATCCTGTGATGATAGATGATGGATTCTAAAAGCATTTAATCAACCTAAGGATACAGAGGAATACTCTATAAGCATTTAAAAAATATTGTTGTGACAACATCTAACCATTTTTATTGTTTGATATAACCCTTTACATGTAGTAACGTGTATTATTGTATATTAAGCCACAGTCACTATTAAAAAATACATGTCTTTGGTATATGTGAAATTCCATTTGCTTTGGAAGGCTACATGGGATATGTAGGTACATGAGCTCCACCTCATATTGAATTTGCAAAAATATTTGCAGCAGCACTGTGGCTTAGTGGTGGGCAGCACAGCAGCTTAGTGGTGGGCAGAACAGTAGCTTAGTGGTGGGCAGCTTGGTGGCTTAGCAGTGAACAGCACAGTAGCTTAGTGGTGGATAGCAGAGTAGCTTAGTGGTGGACAGCACAATAGCTTAGTGGTGGGCAGCACAGTAGCTTAGTGGTGGGCAGCACAGTGCTTAGCAGTGGGCAACACAGTAGCTTAGCAGTGGGCAGCACAGTAGCTTAGCATTGGGCAGTAAAAGTAGCTTAGCGGTGGGCATCACAGTGGTTTAGCAGTGAACATCACAGTATTTTAGCAGTGGGCAGCACAGTGGCTTAGCGGTGGACAGCACACTAGTTTAGCGGTGGGCAGCACAGTGGCTTAGCGGTGGACAGCACAGTAGTTTAGCGGTGGGCAGCACAGTGGCTTGGCAGTGGACAGTACAGTAGTTTAGCGGTGGGCTGCACAGTGGCTTAGCAGTGTACAGCACAGTAGTTTAGCGGTGGGCAGCCCAGTGGCTTAGTGATGAACAGCACAGTAGTTTAGCGGTGGGCAGCACAGTAGTTTAGCGGTGGGCAGCACAGTAGTTTAGCGGTGGGCAGCACAGTGGCTTAGCGGTGGGCAGCACAGTAGTTTAGCAGGGGCAGTACAGTGGCTTAGCGGTGGGCAGCATAGTGGCTTAGTGGTAGACAGCACAGTAGCTTAGCAGTGGACAGCACAGTAGCTTAGTGGTGGGCAGCACAGTAGCTTAGTGGTGGGCAGCACAGTGGCTAAGCAGTGGCGGCACAGTGGCTAAGCAGTGAGCAGCACAGTGGCTTAGTGGTGGGCAGCACAGTCGATTAGTGGTGGGCAGCACAGTGGCTTAGCAGTGGGCAGCACAGTAGCTTAGCGGTGGGCACCACATTAGCTTAGCAGTGGGTAGCACAGTAGCTTAGTGGTGGGCAGCACAGTGGCTTAATACCTAGCACTCCTGCCTTGCAGGACTAAAGTCCCTGGTTTGATTTCCAACTAGGATTCTACATGCATGGGGCTTGTTCTCCCAGTGCTTGTGTGGGTTTTCTCTGGATACTCATGCCGGTAGGTTAATTGGTTCCTGTCTAAACTGACCTTAGTATGTATGTAAGATAGGGACATACCTACATAGTATATTGCTGAGGAAAACAAGAGAAATGTGACTTGATAAGACATCACCAGATTTATCAAGGATCTCAAGGTCCTAGTTTACAAATAGCCACAGAAATTTTTGAAGTAGTTTGAGATTGATCCCCCGAAATTTACAAATAAAGGGATTGTAAATAATCACCTTGTAAAACAACCCATTCAGTTTAAAACAAAGACATATATTTGTGTATAGATATAAAAAAAAACAATATAAATACCTTTTTTTACCTATTTTATAAGTGACCACATGCCTTCTGCTCTCAACTGCATAAGAGCTGGGGGAGGAGAAGCACCAGCACACTGATCTTCCCAGTGAAAATCTATGCAGCAGTGGGGGGGGGGGGGTGTCAGGAAAAGTCTGATCGTGGGAGAAGAGCAGCCTGAGTTCCCAGCACAGCTAGGGAACTGATCACACTGTGCTCTCCTGCTTAGTGTGGTCAGTTTTAACAGGAAAGAAGAGGGACTGACAGGAACACCAGGGATTTCATATAAAGGAAACGGGACAAAGATAACAGGAGACTTTTTCTTTTTTTTTCAATATTTTTTTTTTACAATAACAGGTATATGACAAATTTTAACATTATCTGTTGTACATGAGGTTGAGACACAAATACGTGATATTTGTTTATATCATTACATTAGAGCGATATAACAGTGAGGACAAAGGATAAAACAGAGTTGGCATTCTGAACATCAATGTAATCGACTTTGTTGGTGATTAGTTGATAGTGATAGGAGTGGGTTTCCACCTCCGGATGCCCCATATGGTATCACTTTTGTATCCTGAGGGGGAAGGCCCACAATGCTGCAATAAATAACTTCACATTGCTGACTATCAAGTATAGCATACATTTTGGTTAAACATACAGCTCAACATTAGCCCATTGTGCCCAGGATTGCCATGCTTTTTGCGCTGTTGTGGTTTGGTTTTTACTTGTGGCCATCGACAGTTCGCAGCTGTAGTGGATATTGACTAACTCCAGAGTGCTTGTAATGGGAGGGGTTTGATTTGACTGCTACAGTCTTGTCAGATTCAGTCTGGCTGCTAGAAGTATGTGGGTTATTACGTATCTATATGGTATGGGGATACATTCTATCAGTAGATTTACTAAGGCTAGGGCAGGGGAAGGTTGTATGTGATTTCCAGAGATGTCTTCTAGAATTTTTAAAATGGTGTTCCAGTAGTTGTGAGCTTTTTTGCATACCCAGAGGATATGAAATGGTCTCATATGGCTTTGTTGCATCTCCAGCATCTTCCGCCCAAGCTGACCACCAATTTAAAATCCAACACACCCTATCAATGGTCTAGCACATCCATCCCATACCTGAGCACTCAAATAGCCCCCGACCTGAAACAACAATATGACTTAAATACACCAAACCTTTTCTAGAAACGTACACTTACTACTGAAATCCCTATCTAGCTTGTGCCTCTCCAAACTGGGACATATAGCCACCTTCAAGATGCTTATACTCCCCAAGTTCCTCCTACCTATTTTGTACACTAAGCATTCTTACCCCCCTATCCTATACAAAATAATTCCAGACTAGAGATGAGCTGAACACCCCCCGGCTCGCACCAGAACATGCGAACAGACAAAAAGTTTGGGGCGAACATCCGAACACCATTAAAGTCTATGGGACCCGAACATGAAAAATCAAAAGGGCTAGTTTTAAAGGCTTATATGCAATGTTATTGCCCTAAAAAGTGTATGGGGACCCAGGTCCTGCCCTAGGGGACATGTATCAATGAAAAAAAAAGTTTTTAAATCAATCGTTTTTTAGGAGCAGTAATTTTAATAATGCTTAAAGTGAAAAAAAAAAAAGAAAACTTCCTTTAAATATTGTGCCTGGGGATCCCCTTAGTCTGTGTGTAAAAGGGCGCATCTCTGTGAGGTGTAGAACATAGCCAGAGCAAAATGACATTTCCATAGAAAAAATTGTCATTTAAAATCACGGCTGTAGTGTATTGCCGGTTACCGGTAATATACAAAAATCGCTGAAAAAAAGTGCATGGGGTCCCCCCCAGTCTAAACCAGGCTCTTAGGGTCTGGTTTGGATATTAAGTGGAACCCCACGCCAAATTAAAAAATAAATTGACATGGGGTTCCCCCTAACATCCAAATCAAACCCTTATCCGAGCATGCAGCCCTGGTCGGTTAGGATGGGGCGGCATGAGCAAGCGCCCCCCCCCCCCCTCCTGAACCTTACCAGGCTATATGCCCTCAACATGGGGAGTATAGGTGCTTTGAGTGCTTTGGGGGACCTCTTTCTTCTTTCTTCCTCCATCTTCTCCTGGCCCGTTCCTTCTTCTGGTCTTCTGCTTCTTCTTTTACTCTTCTTGCTTCCTCTCTTCATCTTCAATCTTCAATCTTCATCTTCATTTTCTTTCTTCTTTCACCACCGCTACTCTCCGCTGCTGCAGCCCGGCCCCTGCGTGTCTTGCAGAATGGGCGGTCTTCATAATGACAGTTCTTTTATAAGAAGGGAAGGGGCCACCTGGAGACGTAAATGGGTGACCCGCCCCCTCTGACATCACATGACGTCAGAAGGGGCGGGTTCAATATTGAAGATGATGAGAGGAAGCAAGAAGACTTAAAGAAGAAGCAGAAGACCAAAAGAAGGACTGGGCCAGAAGAAGATGGAGGAAGAAAGAATAAAGAAGAAAGAAGAAAGCGCTATTTTACAAAATAAAGCACTTGTCAAAAACTGCATCTGTTTTTTTTTTGTACACTACACTCCTTATTGGGTGAATGGGTAGGGGTACAATGTACCCCAAACCAATTCACATAGGGGGGGGGTCAGGATCTGGGGATTAAAGTGGACTTCTAGATTCTGATAAGCTCCCTGCCTGCAGACCCCCACAAATACTGGCCATGGTTGTGGGAATGAGGCCCTTCTCCCCATCAACATGGGGACAAGGTGCTCTGGGGGTGACCTCAAAGCATCCTCCCCATGTTGAGGGCATGTGTCCTGGTTTGGTTCGGAGGGGGGGCACTCTCTCGTCCCCACCCCTCCTGCCATTCCATGGCTGCGTGCTCAGATAAGGGTCTGGTTTGGATTTTGGGGGGAACCCCACATCATTTCTTTACAATTTGATGCAGGGTTCCCCTTAAAATCCATACCAGACCTGAAGGGCCTGGTTTGGATTTTGGGGGGACCCCACGTAATTAAAAAAAAAAACAAACTGGTGCGGGGTTACCCTTAAATTCCATACCAGACCTGAAGGGTCTGGTTTGGATTTTGGGGGGAACACCACGTCATTTTTTTAAAAATTTTGGCACGGGGTTCCCCTTAAATTCCAATCCAGACCTGAAGGGCCTGGTTTGTATTTTGGGGGGAACCCCACATCATTTTTCTTTAAATTTTGGTGCGGGCCCTGCTGCTATAAATTCGTTTAAAAATTGTGATAAAATCCCCCAGTCAAATAGGTGGTGATGAATTGGGCCTTGTGTGCTGGCGGTGCCAGAACACTATAACCCCTTGCAGTTACTCTTGTTGGACGGAGGAACTGGGCCTGATGTTGCAAATTAGTTTACAAATTGTGACGAAAGTCCCAGTTAAACAGGTGGCCAAAAATTGGGCCTTGGGTGTTGGCGTGCCAGAACACTGTAACCCCTTGCAATTACTTTTGTTGGATGGAGGAACTGGGCTTGATGTTGCAAATTAGTTTACAAATTGTGACGAAAGCCCCCAGTCAAACAGGTGGCAAAAAATTGGGCCTTGGGTGCTGGTGGTGCCAGAAGACTGTAACCCCTTGCAGTTACTCTTGTTCTACGGAGGATCTGGGCCTGATGTTGCAAATTAGTTTACAAATTGTGACGAAAGCCCCCAGTCAAACAGGTGGCAAAAAATCAGGCCTTGGATGCTGATGGTGCCAGAACACTGTAATCCCCTTGCAGTTACTCTTGTTCTAAGGAGGAACGGTGCTTGATGTTGTAAATTATTTTAAAAATTGTTATGGCATGCCCTGTAAATCAGGTGCAGAGAAATTGGGCCTTGGGTGTTGGCGGTGCCCTAAATTCAAAATATATTTCCAGATTATGGACAGGAGGAATTTTAGCAGTGGCAGTCTTCAAGGGATCCCAGATCCCTAGCAAATTTACTCAGTAGCATTAGCATCAGGGGCTTGATAGCTGTTGATCCAGGACTGATTCATTTTTATAAATATGAGCCTATTAACTGAGTCTATGGACAGGCGCACTCTTTGATTGATTACTAGCCCTCCAGCAGCACTAAATGTCCATTCAGAAAGCACGCTGGATGCAGGAAAGCCCAGTAGCTCAATTGCATATTGAGCAAGTTCCGGCCAGTGGTCCATCCTCAAGACTCAGTAACTAGAGTTGAGAGGACACCTGGATGTTCGGGTTCCTCGGGTTCGGCCGAACTTCGTGAAAAAGTTTGGGTTCGCCACCGAACTTGATCCGAACTTGACCCTGGACCCCAAACCCCATTGAAGTCAATGGTGACCCGTACTTTTGGGCACAAAAATGGCTATAAAAAAGTCCTGGAAAGGGCTAGAGGGCTGCAAAAGGAAGCAAAATGGGAGTAAGAGTAGGACAAGTGCTCTGCAAACAAATGTGGATAGGGAAATAACTTAAAATGACATTAAAAAAAATGGGAGGAGGAGGTGGATGTGTAGTAGGAGCCTAGTGGTTGACTAGGCCGTGACCGTGGCAGTGTAGGTGGAAGTGGCGGTGGTGGAGGAGGAGGAGGAGGTAGCCAACACTGTTTTTTGTTTGTTTTTGTTTTTTATAATTAGGGTAGCCCCCAAAATATTGAGACATATTAAAAAAAAAGCAAGTATACCAATGGCTGTGTGAGGCCGGTCTGAAAGGTACAGACAATTCTTGTGGGATCCATGCCTGGTTCATTTTAATAAATGTTAGCTTGTCCATGTTGGCTGTGGACAGGCGGCTGCGCTTGTCTGTGATAACGCCCCCTGCTATGCTAAACACACATTCAGATAATACACTGGCTGCAGGGCAGGCCAGCACCTCCAAGGCATAAAGGGCAAGCTCAGGCCATGTGCCCAATTTGGAGACCCAGAAGTTGAATGGGGCAGACCCATCAGTCAGTACGTGTAGGCGTGTGCACACATACTGTTCCACCATGTTGCTGAAATGCTGCCTCCTGCTAAGATGTTGCCTATCAGCTGGTGTTGCTGTTTGTGGTGGCGTGCTGCTGACAAAGCTTTTCCACATTTCGACCATGCTAACCCTGCCTTCTGAGGTGCTGGGGGTGCCACAGCTGCATTGGCGATCTCTTCCTCCTCTGCTGCCTTTGCCTTGTGCTTCCACTGAGCCCCCGGTGTCATTTGGGAATGCCCTCAGCAGCGCGTCTACCAGAGTGCGCTTGTAGTCGCACATCTTCCGATCACGCTCCAGTGAGGGGATTAAGGACGGCACGTTGTCCTTGTAATGGGGATCCAGCAGGGTGGCCACCCAGTAATCAGCAAAAGTTAAAATGTGGGCAATTCGGCTGTCATTGAGCAGGCACTGCAGCATGTAGTCGCTCATGCGTGCCAGGCTGCCCAGAGGCAAAGGGAAGCTGTCCTCTGTGGGAGGTGTATCATCTGTGTCCTCCGTATCTCCCCAGCCACGCTCCAGTGATGCCCACGAGCTGCGTTGGGTGCCACCCTGCTGTGAACACGGTTCCTCCTCCTCCTCATCATCATCATCCTCGTCCTCCGCATTCTTCAGAACTGTCCCATGGCTTGAAAAATTTTGACCCGGCCTATGCTGGTGCAGGAACCCACCCTCCGAGCCACTTGTGAATGAGTGGCCTGATAACCATGGAAATGACCCCTCTTCCTCATCCTCCTGTGCCACATCCTCTTCCATCATCGCCCGAAGTGTTTTTTCAAGGAGACATAGAAGTGGGATAGTAACGCTGAGAACAGCGGCATCGGCACTGGCCATGTTGGTGGACTACTCGAAACACCGCAATATGGTACAGAGGTCTCACATGGAGGCCCGTTGGTGGTGAAGTGGTGCTGTTCTGCAGAGCGACTGACCCGTGCGTGCTGCAGCTCAAACTCCACTATTTCCTGCTGCTGCTCGCACAGTCTCTCCAGCATGTGCAAGGTGGACTTCCACCTTGTAAAGCACTTTGCATAGGAGGCGGTGAGTGGGAAGGCCGTAGTTCGGCTGCAGCACAAACAGGCGAGCAGCAGCAGGGTGAGAATGTTGAAAGTACGCACAGACGGCCCACACTTTCTGCAGCAGCTCTGACATATCCGGGTAGTTTTTTAGAAATTTCTGCACCACCAAATTCAGCACATGTGCCAGGCAAGGGATGTGCGTCAAAAAGGCTAGGCCCAGAGCTGCTACGAGATTTCTCCCATTATCGAACAACACCAGGCGGGGCTTGAGGCTTAGTGGCAACAACCACTCATCGGTCTGTTGTTCAATGCCCATCCACAGCTGGAGCGCAGTGTGGGGTTTATCCGCCAAACATATGAGTTTTAAAACAGCCTGCTGTCGTTTCCCCCTGGATGTGCTGAGGTTCGTGGTGAAGGCGTTACGCTGACCTGATGAGGACATGGTAGAGAAGGAGGAAGCGGAATAGGAGGTGGAGGCAACAGGAGGCAAAGAGAAATGTCCTGCAATCCTCGGTGGCGGAAGGACAAGTGCCAAACGGCTATCCACCTCAGGTCCACCCGCCACTACAATTGCCCAGTGTGCAGTTAGCGAGATATAGCGTCCCTGCCCGTGCTTACTGGTCCGTGTATCAGTGGTTATGTGGACCTTGCCACAGATGGCATTGCGCATTGCACACTTGATCTTGTCCCCGACATGTTTGTGCCTGGAAAAGTAGTGGCGGCTGGGAACCACGTACTGTGGGACAGACACCGCCTCAGGTTTTTAAAACTGTCCGTGTCCACCAGACAGAATGACAGCATTTCAAAGGCCAGGAATTTTGAAATGCTGGTATTCAGGGACAGGGATTGCGGGTGGGTAGGGGGGTACTTCCTCGTTCTCTCCAGTGTTTGGGAGATGGAGAGCTGTAAGCTTCCATTGGAACATGTGGAAATGCTTGGGGACGGTGGCGGACATGGTGGCGTTGCTGTCACATCGTCTGTTTTCTGGGTGGCAGGTGACATTGGCACTGTAGAGGTGGAGGAAGAGGCTGAGGCAGCAGCAGAAGAGGAAGCAGGCGTACTGTCTAGGGGACGGTCGCTCTGCTTTTGCATCCTGCTTCCTCTTTTGTTGTGCTGGTGCCTCTGTGCGACCACCACCTCTTCCTCCAAACTGCACACGTAACTCGCATGACCTTCCTTCCATGTTGGGTCTAGGACCTCATCATCCTCCACATCATCTTCCAACCACCCTTCACAACTGCCCTCCTTGTCACTCTGCACACTGTAGAAAGCCGCAGCAGTTGGCACCTGTGTTTTGTCATCATCATCAGAGATGTGCTGCGGTGGTGTTTTCATGTCCTCGTACTGAACCAAAAGTGGTTGGGCATCAGTGCACTCAATGTCTTCCACTTCTGGGCCAGGGCTATGTGGATGGCCCACGGAAAGCACATCAGTAGAGTCATCAAAAATCATAAGAGGGAGTGCGCATGCGCGGGAGTTCCGATATGGCAGCCTAGCCCGGAGCTCCGCACCTTCGTCCGCCTATTGAGCCAGCAGCACAGCGGGTCAGTGTCCTAGCTGCTCGGATCAAAAAAGAAAGAGGCATAGCTCTCCTTAAATTAGAGGACTCCTTTGTAACACTTAAAGCAGAACATAAGGCTAATCCTTCTCCTGCTCTCTTAGACAAACTAGATAAAGCAAAATTGGAGCTCAATCTAGCACTCAATACCAGAGCAGAGAAGGCCATCCGCTGGTCCAAAAATAAATTCTACTCTCAAGACAACAAACTGAGCTCGCTCCTTGCTAGAAAACTTTCCCCCAGGACAAGACATTTTACCCTCCCACCTCCAACCCTGACAAAGTAATAGGGGCCTTCCAAAGATACTACGAAGAACTTTATAGCCCGGGGACCGATGTGAAATCGGAAAATGTAAACAATTTTCTCGAGCATGAGTCTTTACCTCTCCTTTCAGATCAACATAGAAATTTAATGGATAAAGCAATCTCGGAGGAGGAGGTGGTGGAGGTCATCAAAAACCTCAAACAAGGATCAGCTCCCGGGCCAGACGGTTTCTCAGGCCCCTATTACAAAACTTTTTCTAACACACTAGTCCCCCACCTGATTCAATTTTTTAATGCTAAAATGAAAGGTGACCCGGTCGAAAAACACTTAAATACTGCGTACATCACGGTGATCCCTAAACCAGGGAAGAACCCTGAAGACGTGGACAATTATCGGCCTATCTCCCTTATAAATAACGATTTAAAAATTCTAACAAAAATAATGGCTAACAGACTGGCTTCTTTTATTAATCAATACATCAACAGAGATCAGGTAGGATTCATCCCAGCACGTCAAGGCCCTGATCAAATCAGAAGAGCTATTAATATAGTCTCTATTCTGCAATCTAACTGGACGGGTGGTCAGGCTCAAAAGGGGATGCTTTTATCACTGGACTTACGCAAAGCGTTTGATTCAGTCTCATGGTCTTACCTGTTTTCCGTGCTGAGGTACTGGGGTTTTGGAGAAGGATTCCTAAGCCTGATTAGGTCTCTATATTCGTCTCCACAAGCGATGATCAAGATGCAGGGCTTCTATTCCGCATCGTTCCCGATCAAGACAGGCACGAGACAGGGCTGCCCGCTCTCCCCATTACTCTTTGCTATAGCAATAGAGACTCTAGCCACTGCTATTAGAAATAATCAAGATATTAAAGGAGTCTTAAATGTGGGTTATTTGCGGACGACCTCCTGGTTTTTTTAACCTCCCGAGGTTTTGGGGTCATGGAGTCGTGCCTTTTGTCCATTCTGGTACTCTGACTTAGTTTGCGAAACGCATTCAGGTCACTATTTTCGTAGGGGAAAACTCGGACTGGTGGGCAGGTCAATCTAACGTCTTATCTCTGATATAATTATCGAGAAGACTAAACTAGTCCCGGA
>BLSH010408756.1:54434-66422 GCA_018402905.1 Glandirana rugosa | reverse complement strand
AGGAGATGATTTTAGAACAATAATCTGTCCCTTAATGCACCAGCAGGAACCTCTCCCTAAAGCAGTATAAGATGATTTTAGAACAATAATCTGTCCCTTACAGCACCAGCAGGAACCTTACCCTATAGCAGTAGGAGTTGATTTTAGAACAATAATCTGTCCCTTACAGCACCAGCATTAACTCCACCCTATAGCACTAGGAGATGATTTTAGAATAATAATCTGTCCCTGACAGCACCAGCAGGAATCTCTCCTTTTAGCAGTAGGAGATGATTTTAGAACAATAATCTGTCCCTTACAGCACCACCAGGAACCTCACCATATAGCAGTATGTGATGATTTTAGAACAATAATCTGTCCCTTACAGCACCTGTAGGAACCTCTCCCTATAGCAGTAGGAGATGATTTTAGAACAGTAATCTGTCCCTTACAGCACCTGCAGGAACCTCTCCCTATAGCAGTAGGAGATGATTTTAGAACAATAGTCTGTCCCTTACAGCACCAGCAGGAACCTTACCCTATAGCAGTAGGAGATGATTTTAGAACAATAATCTGTCCCTTACAGCACCAGCTGGAACCTCACCCTATAGCAGTAGGAGATGATTTTAGAAAAATAATCTGTCCCTTACAGCACCAGCATGAACCTCACCCTATAGCAGTAGGAGATGATCTTAGAACAATAATCTGTCCCTTACAGCACCAGCAGGAACCTCACCCTATAGCAGTAGGAGATGATTTTAGAACAATAATCTGTCCCTTACAGCACAAGGAGGAACATCACCCTATTGCAGTAGGAGATGATTTTAGAACAAAAATCTGTCAATTACAGCACCAGCAGGAACCTCTCCTTTTAGCAGTAGGAGATGATTTTAGAACAATAATCTGTCCCTTAATGCACCAGCAGGAACCTCACCCTGTAGCAGTAGTAGAGGATTTTAGAACAATAAGGAGATGCTTTTAGAACAATAATCTGTCCCTTACAGCACCAGCAGGAACCTCACCCTATAGCAGTACTAGATGATTTTAGAACAATAATCTGTCCCTTACAGCACAAGCAAGAACCTCTCCCTATAGCACTAGGAGATGATTTTAGAACAATAATCTGTCCCTTACAGCACCAGCAGCAATCTCACCCTATAGCAGTAGGAGATGATTTTAGAACAATAATCTGTCCCTTAGAGCACCAGCAGGAACCTCACCCTACAGCAGTATGTGATGGTTTTAGAACAACAATCTGCCACTTACAGCAAAAGCTGGAACTAGTGTTGAGCGAACCCGGACTGTAACGTTCGGGTCCTTACCGAACTTTGGAGTGTCCGGGACCCGGACCCGAACATGGATGTTTCAAAAAACGTACTGGTTCGGGTTCTGGGTTCTGGGTTCTGGTAGTTGATCACGCATGTTGAATTGCTGCAGTGCAGTCTATCAACAAGCGTTTCACTGGTTTGCCCTTAGAAGCCATCACAGCCATGCCTACTAATGGCATGGCTATGATTGGCCAGTGCATCATGTAACCCAGCCTCTATATGAGGCTGGAGTCACAGTGCTGCATGTCACATGCTCTTGGGTTAGTGTAGGGAGAGGAAGCTGCCGGCGTTTTTGGGAGGGACAGATTGCAGACATTTTAACATCTGATCCTGCATCCTGAGATTACTACTACTGTTGCTCTGAGGGACAGATTGCTGAAATTTGAGATTTCACATACTGCTGCTTTGAGAGACAGATTGCAGATCAAACGCTTCATAACACAACGATCGTTACGATGGTACACAACGATCAGATTGTGGGATCGTACACAACGATCAGATTGTGGTAGTAATTTGAGATTTCACATACTGCTGCTTTGAGCGATCTGACTGCACTAGGTAGAGGCTTCTGCTTAGAGAGACAGATTCTTGTTCAAAAATCATCTCCTAGTTCCAAAGGGAGAGGTTCAAACTGCAGCTGTAAGTGACACATTATTGTTCAAAAATCATCTCCTAGTTTATTTGATTTTAATTTATTTTCCCTATCCCCATTTTTTGTAGGGCACTTGCCCTACTCTTACCCCCATTTTATTCCTTTTTCAGCCCTCTAGCACTTGCCAGGACTTTGTTACAGCCATTTTTGTGCCTAAAAGTTCGGGTCCCCATTGACTTCAATGGGGTTCGGGGTCCGGGATAACGTTCGGGCAACGTTCGGTGCCGAACCCGGACTTTTTCCCAAAGTTCATTCGGACCCTCCGAATCCGAACGTCCAGGTGTTCGCTCAACTCTAGCTGGAACCTCTCCCTATAGCAGTAGGAGATGATTTTAGAACAATAATCTGTCCCTTACAGCACCAGCAGGAACCTCTCCCTATAGCAGTAAATTATTTTAGAACAATAATCTGTCCCTTACAGCACCAGCAGGAACCTCTCCCTATAGCAGTAGAAGATGATTTTAGAACAATAATCTGTCCCTTACAACACCAGCAGGAATCTCTCCCTATAGCAGTAGGAGATGACTTTAGAACAATAATCTGATCTGTCCCTTACAGCACCAGCAGGAACCTCTCCCTACAGCAGTAGATGATTTTAGAACAATAATCTGTCCCTAACAGCACCAGCAGGAACCTCTCCCTATAGCAGTAGGAGATGATTTTAGAACAATAATCTGTCCCTCACAGCAGTAGTAAACTGTACCTAGTCCAATATCAGATCGTTTTAGAATGCTAATCTTTCCCCTCACAGCACCGCCAGGATCCTGTCTGTAATGGAGGATGAGATGATATTAGATCAGTGATCTGTCCCTCACAGCGCCCGCAGCATGCTCTCCCTACACTAGCCTGTGACGATGTGACATGTGGCATACGTGATTCCAGCTCATATAGAGGCTGAGTCACATGATGCACTAGCCTATCACAGCCATGCCATTAGTAGGCATGGCTGTGATAGCTTCTAAGGGCAAACGAATAAAACGCTTGTGGATTGGCGGCCCTGGAGCAATAGAAAAGGCAACCAAAATATCCGTATACCGAACCTTGACATTTTTGCAAATGTCCGGGTTCAGGTTTGGGGCACGGACACCCCAAAGTCCGGTAGGGACCCGAATTTCACACTTCGGGTTCACTCAACTCTATCAGTAACTAAGTGGATGCTCAGTTAGAAAGATCTCCAATTCTGCTCTTGCCCCTATATATTCCTGCACCATATAATGCAGACGCTGACAATGGTTGCTTGAACCTATCAGGCCTGGGTGCTGAGGACTGAAACATTTTTTAAAGGCACCACTCAGCCGGCCACCTTTTCCACCACTCTGCCTCTGAATGGCTGAAGCATCAGAAACACGTTGTCGCAGACTTTTCAGAATCAGAGAGTCCATGCAGCGTAAGTTTGAGGAGGCATGAGTGTCCTCTGGGTTACTGAAGATTACATTATCAGGAACTCCCTCCTCCCAGCCACTTACAACTCCTTGGGTATCTGGGGCCTGAAAGCCATGTCCCTTGAACACTGCTGCGTATTATACTCCACAGCCATGCTGACACAATCCTCCTCCTCCTCCCTTGTGTTTGGTGGCTCTGCAGGAATGCTCTCTGCATAAAGGGGGCCTTGAGAGGAAAGGAAGTCCTCCTCTTCCACCCTCTGTTCTGCCTCGAGTGCCCTGTCCATGATTCCACGAAGCATGTGCTCCAGAAGGAATATTAGTGAGACAGAGTCACTGATGCATGCATTGTCGCTGCTCACCATCCTTGTGGCCTCCTCAAATGGTGAAAGGACAGTGCATGCATCCTTGATCATTAGCCACTGATGTGGCGAAAAAAAGCCAAGCTCCCCTGAGCCGGTCCTGATGCCATGCTTACAGAGATACTCATTGATGGCCCTCTGCTGTGCGTGCAGCCGCTGCAGCATTGCCAATGTTGAGTTCCACCTGGTGAGTATGTCAAAATGAGGCGGTTGTTGGGCAGGTTGAATTCCCGCTGGATGTCAGCCAGCCGGGCACTGGTATTATATGAACACCGGAAATGACCACAGACTTTTCTGGCCTGCCTCAGGATATCTGGTAAGCCTGGGTTCCTGGTCAAGAAACACTGCACCACCAAATTCAAGATGTGTGCCAAGCATGGAACATGTGTCAATTGTCCCAGTCGGAGGGCAGAGAGAAGGTTGTGCCATTGTCGCATACAACCATTCCTGGCTCAAGCTGCGTGGTGTCAACCACCTCTCATCCTGCCCCCACAGAGCTGAAAGAATCTCTTCCCCAGTGTGGCTCCAGTCCCCAAGACAGACTAACTCAAGCACCACATGGCATCTTTTAGCCTAACTGCTTGCATAGCACCTTGAACACTTAGGGAGCACAGCAGGTTCAGAGGACAATTCTGCAGAAGAGGCCACAGAGGTAGAAGAGGAGGGGGTGGAGGAGGAGGCGGATGTGGAAAAATCACCACCAGCTTTTTGGAGGTGTGGTGGTGGAACTATTTCCAAAACTGAACCTTGTACGGCATCTTTCCCAGCTGCCAGCAGAGTTACCCAGTGCACCGTAAAGGAAAGATAACGTCCCAGACCGTGCCTGCTGGACCATGAGTAAGCAGTAATATGAACCCTGCTGCTGACCGCACTGATCAACAAGGCCAAAACATTGCCTTCCACATGATGGTAGAGAGCTGGAATGGCCTTACGTGAAAATAAATCTCTTTTGGGAACATGCCACTGTGGGACAGCGCATTCCACAAATTCATGAAAATAGGGGGAGTCTACCAACTGAAAAGGCAGCAGTTGGAGTGCTAGCAATTTGGCCAAGCTAGCATTAAGACACTGAGCATGTAAATGGCTGGGACAGTATTTCTTTTTACGGTACAGCAACTGGGGTAGGGATATTTGCCTGCTGAATTCACCTGGTGCCGTACTGCTAGCAGATTGGCTGCAAGTACTAGTTGTGGCGCGCATTGCTACATCTTCATTCCTCTCAGTGCAGGTTTTGGTGAGGACTGCAGGTATAGTAGTGGCTGAGATCTCAGATGAAGAGCAAGGAGGAGCCTGCAGAAGCTCCTACCTATTCCAGACTCAATTGACTAAATTCACCTGGAACTCCAAACCACCCAGATGTGCTAACTACATACTCATGAGATCCCATAAGACAGGTGACATAGGTCTACCACATATAGACAACTATTACCATGCCTCAATTCTGGACCAACTCCACTTTTGGTGGCATCCTACGCCAGATAAGATATGGTCCATGATGAAAGCCTCGCAAGCACAACCTGCTACCTTAACAGACCACCTTCTGTTGACAACAGCTGGTTACACCTTACCCTTACAAAAAACAAATCCACTGATAACAGCCTCTATGTTAGCATGAAACTTATAAACTTATACACACCAAGCTCTCCTAATAAACCATTACAGATACAGCTAAAAGCCTTAACCACGCGCATCCTCGAACTAAACCTAACCCGGTGGCATAACGCTGACATAGCCACTATTTGTGATATAAAGAGCAATGGCTCAATAAGTACGTTCAAAACCCTCCAGGAAAAATGTAACCTTCCAGACTCTGAAGCCTACTCAACCACAAAAACCACCCACTTCCTAAACACCTTGAAACTACCTGACACGGTAAATATAACTGAACCAGTCTTTAAATATTGCCTTTCCAACTCATATCCCAAAGGAGGCATCTCCTTAATGTACACCTGCATTAGTAACACCTGCCCATGCTCGAGTATACAAACCCTAAACAAATGGGCAGAGGAACTAAATAGCCCGTTTACCCAGAATTTGCCCTACTGCATATTGGTATTGAAAAATACCCACCCCAATTTTGCCCCACTGCCATACACCTATTAAATGCAGCCAAGCTAAGCATTACCAGACTATGGAAAACCAATGAAATCTCATCTTTCTCATGCACTATAACTAGCCTCAACTTTCAATGTGAAATGGAAAAATTAGTTGCTAAAAAACAACTGCACCTAGAAAAATACCAATTAATGTGGTCACCTTGGTTGCTTCACCCCAAATGCACTGTTAAAGCATCAATAAACATGATCTAACTGATATGTTTGATATCTCTTTTCTATAACTTGACCTTTTGGAGTGCTGGTGTTCCCACTCGGCCCTGTTTTTTTTTTTTTTTTCATCTTCTTCCTCATCCCCCCTCCTATTTGAATTTCTGCAGGAACCACCCCCCAACTTACTTACTACCCCAGTTAGAAACCTCATGTTAATTCACAGTTAATACAATGCAGAAGTGTTGAAAAGTTTTCTACCTGGAACAACTGTTATGTTTCTAATTTGTATATCTGGCATTGACGTATGTACCTTTAAAACTCTAATAAAGAATTACATGTTTTAAAAAAAACAACTTTATGAGATGAGTTACACTGCCTGTTATGGATTTCATATTTTCAGACTGAAGTTACTATTCATCTGTTCTTTGTTCTGTAGTGTAAATCGGTGTCAGTCGATGTGTATAAAGTTCTGGTGATTGTGTCTCCTCCTGAGCAGAGCTGCCGGTGACTGAAAGGATCTGCTGTGTGCCATGAAATGTTCTCCTCTCTTCTGTGTCTGGTACATGCTGATACTCCTCCTTCCCATTATACACTATGGAGAAGTACCGACCCGAAGCTCAGCATCTCCTTGTAGACTTAATACACTAAAGCCAGTGTTTGAGTATGAATATTACGAGGAGGGAGATGTCATTATCGGAGGATTGATCTCTGCCCACCTTGTAAGCTACTACGCAAAAGATTTGAAATATGTCTCTCTTGGTTTGTCTTCTTTTTGTCACTAGTAAGTCTCTTGTTATTTTTGCTCACTGTAAAACTCAACATTCAGAAAATGTTTTGTCTTTAATTGCTTTGCACTAACCACCAAGGTGGGCATCACAGTGGCTAAGGGATAAGCACTCATAGCGGCACTGGGGTTGTCATTTCACATCCCAAGCACAGCGCTTCCTACATAGTATTTGCATGTTCTCCCTGTGCCTGTGTGGGTTTCCGCTTATCTCCTGTCTAAATTGCCCCTAGTGTAAGTATGAATGTGAGTTAGGAACCCTAGATTGTATGCTCCTCAAAGGCAGGGATTAATGTGAATGTACAGTATAATATGTATGTAATGTGCTGTGTATAATTGGCAACGCTATATAAGCACCTGAATTTATTAAATTAAAACCTCACCAGAACATTGGCTTCCATGCCGAAGAAAAAAATTGGTCAATGATGTAACCGCTGTCCCCAACCCTTCCATTACATACAGTAGCTGATGTGAGTTTGAGGAGCTGTCATTCAGTGAGGAGTATTGGGATCCATAATGTGCACTAGCTCTTTTTTTAGGGGGGGCTATAAGTAGGCAGTGGACATTAAATAATCAGAAACGTGTAAAATGTTTGGGTTTCTTGATTTCTATATTACATCTTCCTTTTTGTTTTGTGAATGAGTGGTGGGGGGGCAGTATAAAGGGAGTTTCAAAAACCTTACACGCCGGCCCCCACAACTACAGGACCAGTGCTGGGGGAAGGAGGCCCTTGTCCACATCCGCATGGGGACAAGATGATTTTCCAGGGAGGTACCCCCTAGCAAGACACCCCCAATGCTGAGTATATTTATCCTGTGATGATAGATTATGGATTCTAAAAACATTTAATCAACCTAAGGATACAGAGGAATAATCTATATTTAAAATGTATTGTTGTGACAACATCTAACCATTTTTATTGTTTGCTATAACCCTTTACATGTACTAACATGTATCATTTTATATTAAGCCACAGCCACTATTAAAAACATACATGCCTTTGGTATATGTGAAATTCCATTTGCTTTGGGAGGTTACATGGGACATGTAGGTACATGGGCTCCACCCCAGATTGAATTTGCAAAGAACAGTACAGTAGTTTAGCGGTGGGCAGCACAGTGGCTTAGAGGTGAACAGCACAGTAGTTTATCGGTGGGCAGCACAGTAGTTTAGCGATGGGCAAAATAGTGGCTTAGCGGTGGGCAGCACAGTGGCTTAGTGGTGGGTAGCACAGTAGTTTAGCAGGGGGCAGCACAGTGGCTTAGTGGTGGGCAGCACAGTGGCTAAGCAGTGAGCAGCACAGCAGCTTAGCGGTGGGCAGCACAGTAGCTTAGCGGTGGGCAGCACAGTGGTTTAGCGGTGGACAGCACAGTCGTTTAGCAGTGGGCAGCACAGAAGTTTAGCAGTGGGCAGCACAGCGGCTTGGTGGTGGGCAGCATAGTCGATTAGTGGTGGGCAGCACAGTGGCTTAGTAGTGGGCAGCACAGTATCTTAGCAGTGGGCAGCACAGTAGCTTAGCGGTGGGAAGCATATTAGCTTAGTGGTGAGCAGCACAGTGGCTTAATACCTTGCACTCCTGCCTTGCAGGATTAAAGTCCCTGGTTTGATTTCCAACTAGGATTCTACCTGCATGGGGATTGTTCTCCCATTGCTTGTGTGGGTTTTCTCTGGGTACTCATGCCGGTAGGTTAATTGGTTCCTGCCTAAACTAACCCTAGTATGTACAGTATCTCACAAAAGTGAGTACACCCCTAATTTTTTTGTAAATATATTATTATATCTTTTCATGTGGCAACACTAAAGAAATTACACTTTGCTACAATGTAAAGTAGTGAGTGTACAGCTTGTATAACAGTGTAAATTTTATGTACCCTCAAAATAACTCAACGCACAGCCATTAATGTCTAAACTGCTGGCAACAAAAGTGAGTACACCATTAAGTGGAAATGTCCAAATTGGGCCCGATTAGCTATTTTTCCTCCCCAGTGTCATGTGACTCGTTAGTTTTTGCAAGGTCTCAGGTGTGAATGGGGAGCAGGTGTGTTAAGTTTGGTGTTATCGCTCTTACTCTCTCATACTAGTCATTGGAAGTGCAACATGGCACCTCATGGCAAAGAACTCTCTGAGGATTTGAAAAAAATAATTAATGCTCTACATAAAGATGGCCTAGCCTATAAGGAGTTTGGCAAGACCCTGAAACTGAGCTGCAGCATGGTGGCCAAGACCATACAGCGGGTTAACAGGACAGGTTCCACTCGTCCACACTTCATATACAGAGCTTGTTTTTAGGAAATAGATGTATGAGTGCTGCCAGCATTGATGCAGAGGTTGAAGGGGTAGGGGGGTCAGCCTGTCAGTGCTTAGACCATACGCCACGCACTACGTCAAATTGGTCTGCGTGGCTGTCATTCCAGAAGGAAGACTCTTCAAAAGATGATGCACAAAAAAACTGCAAATAGTTTGCTGAAGGCAAGCAGATTAAGGGCATGGATTACTGGAACCATGTCCTGTGGTCTGATGAGACCAAGATAAATGTATTGGTTCAGATGGTGTCAAGCGTGTGTGGCGGGAACCAGGTCAGGAGTACAAAGACAAGTGTGTCTTGCCTACAGTCAAGCATGGTGGTGGGAGTGTCATGGTCTGGGGCTACATAAGTGCTGCCAGCACTGGGGAGCTACAATTCATGAATGCCAACATGCACCGGGACATATTGAAGCAGAGCATGATACCCTTCCTTTGGAGACTGGGCCGCAGGGCAGTATTCCAACATGATAATGACCCCAAACATACCTCCAAGACGACCTCTGCCTTGCTAAAGAAACTGAGGGTAAAGGTGATGGACTGGCCAAGCATGTGTTCAGACCTGAACCCCATTGAGCATCTGTGGGGCATCATCAAACGGATGGTGGAGGAGCACAATGTCTCTAACATCCACCAGCTCGGTGATGTGGTCATGGAGGAGTGGAAGAGGACTACAATGGCAACTTGTGAAGCTCTGGTGAACTCCATGCCCAAGAGGGTTAAGGCAGTGCTGGAAAATAATGGTGGCCACACAAAATATTGACACTTTGGGCCCAATTTGGACATTTTCACTTAGGGGTGTACTAACTTTTGTTGCCAGCAGTTTAGACATTAATGGCTGTGTGTTGAGTTATTTTAGAGGGGACAGCAAATTTACACTGTTATACAAGCTGTACACTCACTACTTTACATTGTAGCAAAGTGTCATTTCTTCAGTGTTGTCACATGAAAAGAAAGAATAAAATATTTACAAAACTGTGAGGGGTGTACTCACTTTTGTGAGATACTGTATGTAAGATAGGGATATACCTACATAGTATATTGCTGATAAAATAAGAGAAATATGACTTGATAAGACATCACCAAATTTATCAAGGATCTCAAGGTCCTAGCTTACAAATAGCCACACAAATGTAGTTTGAGATTGATCCATCAAAATCTACAAATAAAGTGATTGTAAATCATCACCTTGTAAAAAAACCCATTCAGTTTAAAATTGAAAATAAAGGCATACATTTGTGTATAGATATAAAAAAAAATATAAATACCTTTTTTTTTACCTATTTGATAAGTGGCCACATTCCCTCTGCTCTCAACTGCATAAGAGCTGGGGGAGGAGAAGCACCATCACACTGATCTTCCCAGTAAAAAACTGTGCAGTGGGGGTTGGGGGGGGTGTCAGGACAAGTCTGATCGTGGGAGAAGAGCAGCCTGAGTTCCCAGCACAGCTAGGGAACTGACCACACTGTGCTCTCCTGCTCTCCTGCTTAGTGTGGTCAGGAAAGAAGAGGGACTGACAGGAACACCAGGGATTTCACATTAAGGAAGCAGGACAAAGATAACAGGAGACTTTTTCTTTTCTTTTCAATAATTTTTATTGTTTTTTTTTTATTCCATAAAACTTTATTAGTCGATTAATATAGTGTACAGACACGTTCAACCAAAAAAAAAAAAACGATAACAGAGTTACATGTGCATTAAAAGAGACATATGGCATAGCACGGGTATTGCAGCATTCTGAATTAATTCCACATTTATTGGGTGGTATCCGTTAATTATTCTTATTCGTAGCTTTGCATATTTAGCTACTAAGGTGAGCGTGTGTTGAGGTTTTAGGTAGAGAACGGGGGATAAGGGGGTGGGGGGGGAAGAGGGGAGGGGGGAGTGGAAGTGTGGCATGTGTGCTAGGGCCTGAAGTTGGGGGAGAGGCAATAGATACTTCCTGTGATAGATTCACGGGGTCCACCATGTCTGATCGTCATAACCTTCTAACTATTTCAGGAGTTTCGGGGGTATTTGGGGAGAGTTATGGGTATATTGCTCGGTAATCGTTGGTCGTCTGAAAGTGGATCCAGCATGACCAAATCTTTCTGAATTTGTCAGAATTATCGAGGGAGGTGGCGATCAGCTCCTCCATGTCCATCACTCTGTTTAGCCGGGCGAACCAGTCTTTGAGCGTTGGAGGGCGTATTTGTCTCCAGAGGGTTGGGATGCACATTCGGGCTGTGTTGATCATGTGCATTGCAAGGGATTTCCTAAATGAGTGTTTTAGTACTGTTGAGTGTTGCAGTAAGTATTGATGAGAGGAGAAGTCAATGGGATACGTGGTGACTTATTGGACTATTTTGTGGACTTGCAACCAAAATGGTTTGATTTGAGGGCAGTCCCACCAGATGTGTAGCATTGTTCCTGGTAGAGAGTTGCATCTCCAGCAGATATTGGAAACCTGAGGATATATCTTGTGGAGATAGGATGGGGTCCTGTACCAGTGGGTTAGGATTTTGTAATTGTGCTCTTGTGTTGTGAGGTTCAGTGTGCCTTTATGCACTGTGGTGCAAATGTCCTCCCAATCCGATTCAGTGAGGGGGTTTGCTGCATCCTTGTCCCAGAGTTTGGTGAATTGGGGAAACAGGTCATGATCTACGGAGGATATAGCCTAACCCTCCTGTAAACGTGGTGTCACGTATTTCCGTGTGACTTGGAGTGTTGTGTTCTCGTGTTAATGTTTTAGGATTGGGTGACCATGTCCTGGGGTAGGATAGAGGTGTTCTATATAGGAGTCCAAAGGTTATAGACGACCTCTACGTTGAGAGATGGTCCTTGTTACGATGTGTAGACCACCCTGACGGGAGTTTAGTTTGGTAAAACCAACGTTCAGGTGTTTTATCAGGTTATTCAGTGGTGCATAGGGTAACTGAAGAGGAGAGTAGTTA
>BLSH010408756.1:0-30804 GCA_018402905.1 Glandirana rugosa | reverse complement strand
TAGGAAAACGAGGGGTGTGGAGGTGGGAAGGGGTGGTGGGGGGAATACCCGGGGGGGGACCAAGGTGTTTGGAAAACAGTATAACATATCTAACAGGTAGGAGGATTAGGGCCCTTCTTATAGGTAGCAGAATATTCTAGTCCCCGAGATAGGTCCGATCTGTGGGGAGCAAAAGGATTTACAGTGGAGATAGATAAGGGAAACCAGAGGTGGCCACTTATTTGGTTGCAATACAAACCGCATTGCTTCGGATGAAAGGTTACGTTCATGAGTAGTTGCATCAGGTCTTCTGATTCCAACCTGGTGAGCCGGATAAACTCTGAGAGAGAGGAGGACCTTGAATGGTGAGGACCTTGAATGGTGTCTGAAGGGGCATCCGCTCCAGAGTCAATCTGCAGGATTGCGGGCCTCTAGTTGACCGAAGCGGACCCGCTTATAAGGAGGTTTCTGCGGGCTCAGTTGATTGCGGGAGGCAAGAGCAGATTTCCTTGGCGATTGAAGGTCCTGATGGTTGGAGGGAGGGCTCTGGTCCATGTCTGTGGGATGAGTGTTGGCAAGGTAATGTTCTGCATCCCGTGGAGAGGAGAATGAGAGACATTCACCTGACTCGGATTGGATGTAGAGTATGGCTGGGTACGCCAGGCTGAATTTGATGCGATGCTCATGAAGCTGGGAACATATAGGTGAGAATTCCTTACGTTTACGCATCACCTCCAGGGAATAGTCAGCAAAGATTAGGAGAGAGTTATCCTCAAACGTGAGTGAGCGTTTTTTCCGGAAGGATTGGAGGATGGCTTGCTTGTCAGCATAATTTAGAAAGCGGACTATAACTGGCCTAGGCCTCGCGCGCTGATCAGAGAGCTGGCCAATTCTGTGCGCCCTTTCTACCGTGCAAGGAGACCGGAGGCCCAGAAGCTGTGGGATGTTTGTAGAGCAAATGGTATGTAGAGCAGACAGGTTGAAAGATTCTGGCAGACCAATTATACCCAAATTGTTCCTTCTTGACCTGTTTTCCAGGTCATTAAGCTTGGTTTGAAGGTCTCTCTGCTGGGTGGTGAGCCTGGCTATGGATGCTGATAGGGCTGCAGTGTCATCCTCCACCGCTCCAATTCTTTCTTCTGCATGTTCAAGTCTGGCTGATTGTTGTTGGAGGTCTCTATGTAGCTGTTCCAGCCCCTTGTGCACAGCCTTCTCAATTGCCTCAGCGACCATCGGAGTGTGATGACCGCCTGGGCTATACCCGTAGGAGATGCTGGGTCTGTTGAGGGCTCAGATGGGGGCCCCGCGAGGCCTAATTGAAAGGTAGGGTTCGGGGAAGCGATCGTCGGAACGACCGTTGTATCGCTGTGTGTTGGAGCCGCGGCCGCCATATTGGCTGCGGCATGTGCGCTGTCCCCTTCTTGCTGAGCCGGGATCGGAGACGACCGGCTCGCTTGCTGTTCAAGAAAGCGGTCCATTTCACTTGGGTGGTGTTCCCCTGGGTATGGGGGTAGGAGAGGAGGGTATTACCTCGGTCGGGCAGGCTTTTTAGCTGAAGTTTGGAGGAGCGTGGCGGGAGCTCTCTTCCCCTAGCTCCTCTTCATGCAGGCGCCGGAACCGGAAGTACAATGGTCTTTATTGTATGTTACATACAATTACTTATACAAACGTGGCTTCTACTCTTACTTTTTTCATAGTGAATCAGAATAAATTTATGCATAATTAACCACTTGCCGACCAGCCGCCGCCGGCAGGTTGGCTCTCCTGCGCAAATCGCCGTAACTTTAGCTTTTTTTTGGATGTGTATTATAGCAAAAAGGAAAAAAAAATTTTTTTTTTCAAAATTGTCGCTCTTTATTTGTTTATAGCGCAAAAAAAATAAAAACCGCAGAGGTGATCAAATACCACCAAAAGAAAGCTCTATTTGTGTGAAAAAAAAGGATGTCAGTTTTGTTTGGGTACAGCTTCCCACGACCGCGCAATTGTCAATTATAGTGATGCAGTGCTGTATCACAGAAAAACTGGCCTGGTCAGGAAGGAGGTAAATCTTTTTGGGGCTGAAGTGGTTAATGTGGTATTAAACTCCAAACCCAAAATTAAATATATTGCAGCTTATCAATTCTTAGATGTGTCATAAGTTTTCTTTTTTTTTAGGATTTTTTTTTCCTTTCTTCCTGCCAGTAAGTCTGTTATTTTTAGAAGGCCTTTTGTGGGAAAAAAATATACCTAAATAAGAAAAAGAATATAGCACATATCAGAAGTTATATAATTGAAGGTATTACAATTGTCCTTTTCCTTTTCAATCTGCAGCGCTATAATTTTTCTGTAAATTCAATGCAATATGGAAACCTGGTGGCATTCTTTAGGTAGTTGGTGTACAGAATGCCTCCAGAGAGGTAATTTCCTGCTTGTGTAATTGGCTCACTGAGTTTCCTAGTTGTGTGCACTAAGGCTGGATTCACACTTACCATATATACTCGAGTATAAGGTGATTTTTTCAGCACATTTTTTGTGCTGAAAAAGCCCCCCTAGGCTTATACTCAAGTGAGTGTCCCACTCCATCTCATCTGCGGGTGCCTGCAGCCTCTGTGGGCGGATTGAGAAGTCTATGTATGTGCGCTGAATAGAGCACATATATAGACTGGCTGCACAGTGACTGCCAGTGATTGGCTTGTGACTGTGCTGTGGGATGGGGGGGCCCAGAGCGGCTGACACGAGGAGAGGAGAGGAGAGGAGGTACTGTGCTCCCTTCCCCTGTGTAATGGTTGAATCCCTGTGTAATGGCTGAATCCCTGTGTTATGGCTCAGTCCCTGTGTAATGGCTGAATCCCTGTGTAATGGCTGAATCCTTGTGTAATGGCTGAATCCTTGTGTAATGGCTACAATCTCTGTGTTCTGGCTACAATCCCTGTGTAATGGATGAATCCCTGTGTAATTGCTACAATCCCTGTGTAATGGCTACAATCCCTGTGTAATGTCTGCAAACACTGTGTAATGGCTGCAATCTCTGTGTTCTGGCTACAATCCCTGTGCAATGCCTACAATCCCTGTGTAATGCCTACTATCCCTGTGTTCTGGCTACAATCCCTGGGTAATGCTTACAATCCCTGTGCAATGCCTACAATCCCTGTGTAATGGCTACAATCCCTGTGTAATGGCTACAATCCCTGTGTAATGGCTACAATCCCTGTGTAATGGCTTGGTAATTTACCAGTAGCTGCTGCATTTCCCACCCTAGGCTTACACTCGAGTCAATACGTTTTTCGTGGTAAAATTAGGTGCCTCGGCTTGCATGCGGGTCAACTTATCCTCGAGTATATATGGTATGCATTTTTAGTGCTTTTTGCATTTCGCTGATTTTCACTACAGAACGTGTTCCATAGGAAACCATGTTAAATTTACTGCAGTGCAAATCTGCAAAATACAAAAAGCACTACAAATGCATAGGTGTGAAACCAGCAGTCAGATTTTTGGCAACCTCTACAACAAAAATGTATTTTTTTGGTAAGATGTTCCTAAAGATTTAATCACTTCTAAAGAGATGCAGACCTTGAAGCTCTCCCCATTAGAGCATTGCAGCAGGCCTGAATTATGGATGTTTATGTAGCCATGTGCTCCCTCGAGAGTGGCTGGTAGTAGTGGTTCACTCGATAGCTGACCTCAATCGCACCATATATCACACATCTAGAGACACTGACCAGGCTGGCTCTTGTTTTTTGTTGTTTTATTTGGAGGTAAATAACTCGGATAGGGATAAGGGGTAACTATGGGATGCCCAAAGGATTATGGTACACATATTTCATATACAGTCCTGTATATGCACACTTGCACTGCAGACTCTCCCTTTGCAGACTATTGCTCCTCTCAACTCTCCAGCCCTTCACCTGCTGACCATTTCTCTTACAGTTCTCTCTCTACACAGAACTTGCAGCTTTACACTTCTTTGCTTCTCTCCAGCTCAGAACTTAGTTTCCAGCCTGGAGGGAAATTTATCAGGCTTCTCTATACCTTTCTTTTCACCATGGTTAGCACATGGTGAGGCCTACCCTGTTTCAGCAGGACCTCAGGAACACCCATTATAGGCCAGTGATCATGGGCCCCTGAATGTTCAGCGAAGTACTTGAGTGCTAACCGGGCCTTTGACAGACTACCACTCCCAGCCCATCTTCCTCCAAGTCCCATCGACTTGCTCTCTGGTAGTGACTCTCCTTTTCCTTGACTGGCTCCCAAGGCTCCCACAGACTGTCCACTATTCCTCTCCCAGCCTGCTCCAGCACTTTCTCCTACAGTCCCAGGGGCCATCACTCACCGCACCGGTGGATACTTTAAAGTCTCTCTCCTCCTGCAGCACCTCCACTGTTCTCCTGTTCCTCCTGTGTGGCTCCAGGAAACACTCTCCTTCCTGGCTGCACCCGAACCCCAGGCCCCAAGGTCACCCTCCCAGACTGGGGCAACCTCCCGGGTAGGGGCCTGCTCCACAGCGCCCCTGCTACATCTCCAGACTTCCACCCAACACTACTACTCCCAGCTTGGGCTGACTCTGAGTATTTAAGGAGGCCTGCCCCCTGCCAACCCTGCTTGGGGATTGGTCAGGGCTCCTTAGAATACTCCAGATGGCTCCACCTATCTTCCAGGTTTCTGCCCAGAAACCAACCTCAGGATTCTGAATACAGAGGGGGAGGTTCTGGTGACCTCATCTACCAAGATTGCCCAAACCTCCCTGAGCCACTCCTCCTGGCCCAGATCAAAACATTCAGGTCTGCACATTAGCCAGGCCTGGCTAAATTTACTTCTCCTATCCAAAAACCCTGCTATAAAACGCACCTATACTATGGGGGCGCTAAACTTAATTATTGTCAGAGTACTGAACTACACATCGCTAGAATCCAGACTGACCCTAAGGCTCCACAATTGTTAGTAAAACAATATAGACTTCTGTTAGCCCCCTATTAGTCTCTAGCCAAGTTTATTAGGAAGTTACACAAACGGGGTATAATTAGGCCCATTCATAGCTCTTACAGTCCCCCCATGCTGGGTATTTTGACAGCTAAACAAGCGTGTCTACATATCAGGATGGCCCGTACCTTACATAGACCAGTGTCTTGCCCAACTCCAAGGGTCCCAGCTATTCACAGACCTTGATTGTGCCCAGCGATACTGGATCATAAAAGTCAGTGAAGAAGATCAATATAAACTAGCCTTCAGTTTTGGGAACCAACAGTACTGCTGGGTGCACATGCCTTTGGTTATATTAATTCTGGCCAAGTCTTTATGCACAAGGCTATGTCAGATGCCCTAGAACGGGAAACACTGGTATATGTTGTCCTGGGCCAGTTAAAGACAGCCAGAGTAAAATTGTCCATTCAGAATGCACAGTGGTGTCGCACCCGAGTAAATTTCTTGGGCCACAAAGTTTCTTCAGAAGGTCTAAATCCCCAGAAAAAGAAGATTGAGGCAGTGCTAAACTGTAAGATCGCTACTAATCTGAAAGAGTTAAGATAATTTCTAGGAATGGTTAACTATTTGCTTAAGTTCATTGACAATTACGCAGAAATTAGCAAACCGTTGCTTCATCTGGTGAATAAAGACACTGGATGGTCATGGGGTAAGGAACAAGAAGACGCTGTGAAGAAACTGAAGGTATGACTCACCCAGGCTCCTTTCCTTGCGTATCCAGAAGGAGGTAAACCCTTTTATTTAACGACAGGATCACACAGGTAAGTATGAGTTCTGTTCTTTACCAGAAACAAGAGAATGTCAGTAAGGTTATCACCTATGCCAGTGAAAACATTTTCCCCAGTAGAGATGAAGTTTTCTGACTGCTTAAAAATCTTTATTGTTCACTGTGTGGGTATTACAGAATTTTTGCAGATATATTAGCTTACTACTTTACACTGTGTAAGTTATCTACTCAACTTTACATGCAAGGTATCTGTGTTATCAAATCCCTGAACACCCCCCCCGGGAGGAAAACTGTGTCCAGGGTAGTAGATTCCTTATATTTACTGTTGGTTACCTCAGAATTATGCTCTAATATGTACCCAGGAGGGCGTTATCTTGACACTTAATTCTAATAACATATATACAGTATGTTAATCTGCAGATTCCTTCCATAGCAACCATGGATGCCACATTTGGGTGATTTGCTCCCTATTTGTATTTCTTATTGTTAGTATTTGTTCATATGTAAAGTGTGTATGAGTCATGTTGATAACTTTCTGAATAGTGATTGGTACAGGGTTTTTCCACTTCCTGGTGATACACAGTCTTGATGATAATAGAATGCTAGTCATAACATGTCTAATCTGTTTGGGTATTGTTCCATTGCTAGGGTTAAAAGAGCTAAGCTAGGGTGCATGGGAATTATTGCTCGTGTAACTTCTCTTATTAATTGGAAGGTTGACATTCAGAATTCTGATAATTTGGGGCATCCCCAAAGAGTGTGGAGTATGTCTCCCCTCTGACCGCACATCCTCCAACATCTATCATCCTTTTCTTTGAAATACTTACCTAATTTTTCTGAGGTAAGGTTCCATCTTTGAGTTATCTTAAGAGATAGCTCCCATAGCGTGGAGCAGGAGATGATTTTATAGATAGATTTACATGCTGTGGCCCATTATTCCTCTGTATAGGTGCACTCTAAATCTCGTTCCCATTGGAGTAGGGGATTTGTTTTGGTGAAAACCTTTTTACTTTGTAATAGGTTATAAAACAGTGAGATCCCTCTCAGGTGTGGTCTGTTGGTCCTATAAAATATCCAGGCAGGTTGGGTAATTTTACATATTTTCCTTGGCAATCTAGTGACACAATGTTGGGTACGGAGATACAAAAAGAAATCTGAGTCAGGTAAATGGAATACCCTTTGCAGGGTTGGGAATGTTTTTAGTGTGTCATTGTTAAAAAAGGTCTAAATTGAGCTGGATTCCTTTATTGTGACATTTTGTATAGGATACTGTGTCTATGATGTTGTGTAATGCTTCCAACGGAATTAGGAGTGTGGTTTCGATGGGGTGTGATGAGCTAGATTTGATGAGTGTTTTCCAGGCTTTTGTAGTGGCTATAATCGTTGGGGATATGTTCAGTGGTATTTTGGCTCCTATTGTGGTTGATAGTAGCCGGTAGATAGGTTGTTATTAGGAATATTCAAGGCCTATATGATGCCCCAAAGGGTAGAATGGGAAGGAAGAAACCATTCCTTCATTTGTGTGAGTAATGATGCTAGGTTGTAATCTTGAAAGTCTACATATCCAGTTCCTCCCGCTGAGCATTGTTTTATGAATTTAAAGAGGGCACATATGGCTTTTTTGCCTTGCCAAACAAACCCAGTGAGCATAGTTTGTAAAGATCTAAAGTAATGGGATGAGATTGGGATTGGAAGGGTACGGAAGAGTGTGCATGTGCGGAGCGCCAATGGTGGCTGCATAAGCCCGGAGTCCTGGATCGCCCCGGCCTTCCCGACCCTACTCAGCTAGCCACGGAGCCAGTCCTTCCCTCTCCTAGTGCCCTGACGGAAGGTGCAGCCGAGGAGGTCCTCACTGGGCAGCGTATTCACACCTTGCTGGCCGAGGGTCCCCCGCTCAGCCCCGTCCACCTACTCGAGGCCGTGGCTCGGGCCTACTAGTCCCTCCACAGGACACGAGGGAGCGGATCTGGGTGATCATGCCCCCGGAAGCTTTAAGGGGGCACAGGCTTCTCCCCTCAATTGCTGCTCAAATAAGTGGGGGCTCCCCCAGAGACAAGGGGACCATCTGGCTTTGCCGGGAGGCGGCATTCTGTCCCCGGCCCTTGCCGTCTACGCAAGGCCGTGGCTCGGGCCTACACATCGCTCCACATTTTACTACACAGCTATTAGGTGGAGAGCCGGCCCTGATCCATCATTTACGCGTGTTGGGGGGGTTCATCTGAGCCAAGACACTCGCAGATTGTTTTCCTCTCACATTGGGTCAGCTAAATACTGTCTTAATATCAGCAGAGGACATATATAGTTATATATACATATAGCTATACAAAGCGGGCACATTCCGGCAATCTTAAGGGGACATTCCACAGATCTGACCTTATGCAGACAGGAGCAGTCAGACGGGATTTGTCCTGACAACTGAGCTTTAATAAACCAGCCCCAACTGGCCCCGAAATGCCTTCAGGATCTCATCAAGAGGCAGGGGTCAATGAGGATATGGAAGCTGGGTCAGATGGGGGCTCTCAAGTCCTTACCTCTCCGGGGCCCCTACCAGGGGCAGCCCTGACGGGCCCAGGTCCTCTCACCAGCTTCCACCGTCTCCCTTTTGGAACGGACACTAGATGAACTTATTACTACACCACTCAAGGAACAGGCTTCTGGCAATATTCTGATTGGAATGTTAGGTTCCCACTCTCTCCGCACTTTACTCTGACTTCCAGATGATGATGGAGGTTTTCTCCAAAATGCTCTCCAAGGGCCTGGCCCAAACAGCTACCCAAATCACATCTGTTATTCAAGCTGATCTACAAGGTCTGGGAGCCCGGATTGACGCGATAGAACACAAAACAGACCAATCAGTAGCCAGAATCAACCAGAACATGACTCATATCCAAGATCTTCAAGACCAATTGGAATCAGCACTATCCAAAATAGATGATCTGGAAAACCGTTCTAGATGCTACAACTTTCGGATTAGGGGCCTCCCTGAGGCTGTCACTGATGCCCGGGCGGTGGTGAGCAATTTTATCAAGGAAACCATTCCGGGCATCCCTGAACACCGTCTAGAACTGGACAGGGTTCACAGAGCACTCCATCCCCCTGCTCCGATGGATTACCTAGAGACATTATGGTGAAACACCATTATTACAGTGTAAAGGAAGAGATCATGAAGGTCTCTGGGAACTCTTCTAATCTTTCCATTCAAGATCACCCCATTCAAGTTTTTGAGGACCTGTCTCCTTCCACCATCCAAAAGAGAAGAACCTTGAAGCCTCTGCTGGAAGTCCTTACTAAGTCAACCATCAAATACTGGTGGTCATTTCCGTTCCGCTTGTCTTTTATCTTCAAAAGCAAGACATACGGCTTTTCTACCTTTCAAGAGGGGGAACAATTGCTGGTTAGACTTAACCTCATCTCCCTGGATTCCTCTTCCACTTTGCTTCATAAGAATATAGGCTCTTCTAAGAGGCCATCTCCACAGTGCCCAGTACTTCCAATTTGGCGGAAACAGCAACCCAAGCGTGCCAAAGACTCCCACCCTCCTTGATCCCTGAGCCTGTAGTATTGCTGTCTCTTGTTCCCAGCGACACTTAAGTTTCTAAACTTTATAGTGTCTATTTGTCCAGATCTGGTGACTCATATATCTTACCTTTGATAATTTGCTGGGGCGGCCTGTGGAGGGCTTTCTCCCCCTCGCCCCCTTCCCCTAACACATGTTTTTTTTTTGGGGGGGTGGTGCGGGGGGGGGGGACCCTCTTCAGGCTGTTCAGTCTTGCCTTTTTGCATCTAATTGCAGGTCCTTTGTTAATATTTTTGTTATTACTGGCAGCTCCTGTTAGCTTAGGTTGAACTGCTTATAGGGGAACCTGATGCTACTACAAGGCTTTTCTTAAGGGATCCCCTTAAGTGACCTCTATTTGAGTAGTTGAGGGCCCCGGGATCCTCTAGAATTACTGTTTTCTTCACTAATCTATTTTGTGTTTACAGGAAATCCTCTGTTTTTCTAATTTGTTTTGGGTCTAAGGTAAAGGCCGGGGCGGATGTCATGCACCTCCCTCTGGCATTGGGATCCAAATATTGGTAATCCCTTGGTCAGTCGTACCTTTGCCGATCTGGCAGACTTGTTGTTACCGTATCCTGGGATTGGGGGTGACTCTTAGACCCCCCAGTGTCAGGATCTTGAGGGGACTTGCGGCAGGGCTTTGCCGCTCTCCTCCCTTGTTTTCTGCTCTCTTTCATTTATTTCCTATGTTTTTCCAGTTCTTCATTGCCCTGTTTCTTTCCTTACCCTTCAGGCACCTGGGAAGCCCAGTAGTTGATAAGTCACAGTGGGTCATCCTTTCAACCCTGTCGCAAGGCAAGCTTCTCCCTTTCCGCTTCCGGACTCAGGTAAGCCCTCTTTCAGTGATGCATAAATTTCGACCCCCGAACCATGACAATGTCCACTAATCCCCCAACCTATCTGAGAATAGCAACACATAATGTTCAGGGCCTTAATTCCCCCGTGAAGAGGAAGAAATATTTTACACTTGCCCATTCCCAGCACCTGGATGTGCTCCTGCTCCAAGAAACCCACTTCCCCGAACAGTACAATCCTAAGTTTATTCATTCTAAATATCCCCAGTTTTTTCTGGCAAATGCTTTAGATAAGACTAGAGGTGTTGGGATCTTCTTCGCTAAACATTTAGCCTTCACCTCTCTGAGAGAAACTAAAGACCCGGAGGGCAGGTATATCTTACTAAAAGGGACTTTGGGGGGCTTAATGTACACTTTTATATCATATTATGCCCCAAACCAAGGTCAAACTAAATTTCTCCACAGTTTGTTTAATCTCATTACACCCCACTTTGAGGGGACCGTGATATTGGGAGGAGACTCAAATACAGCTCTAGACATTTTGCTTGACAAATCGGGATTAAGCCATCCTTTTGTCCACCAAAACATAGCCTTAAATTTGCTAAGCTTCTTCAATCGTTGGGGTTCATAGATATCTGGAGGGAACTCAACCCAAGGGTAAGGGACTATACCCATTTCTCAGCTCCACACAAGAGCTTGGCAGGAATAGACCACATTTTTGTACCAGCTACTGTCACCCCCTTGATCTCCAAATATTACTTTAAAGATTCTCCCTTATCGGACCATTCGTTAGTTATAATATATATTAAAGCTGACCTAGGTCATAGGAAGAATCCCCAGTGGTGCTTGAATAAGACTCTTTTGAATAAACCGGTCCACTGCACATTGTTAGAAAAAGAAATCAAAGATGATTTCCTAATGAATGATAATGGGGAAGTCTCGCCCCCGATACTTTGGCCCACTCACAAGGGGGTGTTAAGGGGCAAGATAATCCAATTATCTGCCAGGCTTTGGAGGGAGAGGAAGATTGATATAGAGAACTTAGAGTGGCCTTTTCACGACCTAGCCAGAGCTCACAAGAAGAATCCAACTCCCCAGTCCAGGGCACAGCTGGAAGCAGGGAGGGTAGCCCTAAACCTTGCCCTGACCACCAGTACTGAGAAACAACTTCAATGGTCCGAAGCCCATTCTTATCTGCAAAAAGACCAAATAGGTCCTAGGCTGGCTGCCAGGTTGTCCTCTAGATTTCGGTCCTTTTCCTTCCCTAAGATCAGGGATCTCTCGGGAGATCCAACACAGAATCCTCAACGAATTATGGCTCTTTTCCAAAACTTTTATGCCAATCTTTACAAACCAGGGAGAACAGCTTGTTCCACGCCCATCGCTTCTTTTTTAAATAACATTAATCTTCCTAAACTCTCGGAGGAACACATAGTTGCCATGGATCAACCGTTTACCTATGCAGAAGTCCTAGAGGTAATCAAAAACCTCAAGAAGGGCTCAGCACCTGGCCCTGATGGGTTCTCTACAGGCTACTATAAGACTTTCGGCCCTGTAATTGCTCCCTATTTGACAAAATTCTTTAACTCTCTTCGGGCAGGGTCCACGCTGCAGAACGAGGACAACAGGGCCTTTGTCTCTGTCATTCCCAAACCTGGTAAAGACCACTCGGACGTTAGCAACTATAGGCCTATCTCATTAATCAATAATGACCTTAAAATTGTGACTAAAGCTTTGGAAATAGAATGTCCAAGTTTATAAGTAATTATGTTCACAAAGACCAGGTGGGCTTTATCCCGGGAAGGCAGGGCCCGAATCAGATCCGCAGAGCATCAGACATCATCTCTCTCCTTAATTCAAGTTGGGACAGGGGTCCACATCAAGAAGGGTTCCTCCTATCTGTCGATCTACAAAAAGCCTTTGACACGGTTGATTGGTCGTACCTATATGATATTCTAAGCAGATGGGGGTTCGGTGCAAAATTTCTTCGGACCTTGAGAGCCCTCTACTCAAACCCAAGTGCCCCGGTTAAACTGCAAAACTATTATTCAGACCCTTTTGCTATCTACAGGGGAGCTAGGCAGGAATGTCCCCTTTCCCCTCTAATATTCCCAATAGCGATGAAATCTCTGGCAAGTGTTATTAGAGATAAGCCAGACATCCAGGGAGTGAAGTGCGGAACCTGTATGCACAAATGTGCATTATTCGCAGACAATCTACTTTTATTTATCTCATCCCCACTCAGTTCTACCCCACGTCATTCACCTCCTTCAAGATTTTGGAAAGGTCTCTGGGCTATGTGTTAATTGGTCCAAATCAGCAGCTCTGAATGTCTCTACCCCGGAATCTACAGTACATCATCTCAGGGAGCTTTATAAGTTCACCTGGAATGCTAACCAGATACCATACCTGGGAGTCAATTTGTCAGCCAGCATCAGCCATTTGTATGAAGTCAATTACCCACCCTTATTCAGGAAACTTGCAGATGATCTTACCAAGTGGGATAAGGAGGGCCTCTCATGGTTGGGTAGGATACACGCAGTCAAAATGACCCTTCTCCCCAGGATTCTTTATTTTTTTCGAGCTCTCCCCATACCCATTCGGAAACATCAACTGCAAAAACTGAAATTTATCTGGGGCCGTAAAGGATTCCGATGCTCTGCTAATGTCCTGTACAGAAGACGTAATCAGGGTGGCCTAGGACTTCCACACCTCTATAAATACTATCAGGCAACTCAATTAGCCCAGTTTTAAACCATTTTTTCCAGAGGGGATAAACCTTATTGGATTGGCATTGAGAGACAGGCGGTACCTTTAAACACTATCGATTTCTTGGTGGGGGCTCCACATAAATTGAGGCCCCCAATACTCGCCCCTATCCTGTCTCATTCTATAGCCCTAAGCGACTAAGTTCTCAAACCCCCCAATTTAATCTCAAATCTCCGCCCCCTCAATCATCTTTTTAATAATCCCTAATTCCCACCAGGCCTAGATATCTGGGCTTTCCAGTGGTGGACAAATAAGGGCCTATTTAGAATAGGCCACTTTTTGACTCCCACAGGTCCTTTGACCTTAACTCATTGCATTAACAAATTGGATATGCCCCCTACGGAGCAGTTTTGCTTTATGCAAATACATCATTTTCTGACCTCATTATGGAAACTCAGAACTGACTCTGTAAGCGTCGCCCCGTATGAAAAATGGTGTTCGGAGCTAGAGGTTCAAAGAGGAGGTATCTCCCTGATTTATGCATCACTGATGGAGAGTCCAGACAAGCCTCCCTTTGTGAGGAAATGGGAAAAGGATTTGGAGGTGGACTGGGAGGCGGACAGGTGGAGTTCTCTGTTCCAGAGATCCTTCAAAGGGATAGCTAATATCACTCTAAGGCAGGCCAATCTTAAGGTATTCACCCGCTTGTACTTGGTACCAACTCGGCTGGCAGCCATGTTCCTAAATTCCTCTGTCCTCTGCGGCAGTATGGACTCTTTTTTCCACTTTTGGTGGGAGTGCCCACGCATCTGAGGTTTTGGAACAAAGTATTCCACCTGATTCCTAAGATCACGGGCCAACCGATTCTCCAGAACCCAGAAGCGGCCCTTCTTAATTTCAGACCCAACGGACTTTCCAGATCCCTCTTTAAACTTATCCACTTCATTCTGTTGGGTGCTAAAATCACAATTGCCAGGGCCTGGAAACGCCCCCTCAGTGTCCTTCGATGCAGCTAAACAGAAAATCTCCTGGATCATGACGCAGGAAAAGCTCACCAGTATCATTCTGGATACATCAATCAATTTTGACCTAGTCTGGGATCCCTGGAAGAAGTACTTAAAACTCCCTCTGTGGCCTATACCTCTATCAATTTTTCATAAGGCTCCCCGGTGCCACTTTTCTCCCTTGTTCTTCTTTTTCACTCTCTTCTATGGTTTCTCTCTCTTTCACTGTCCCCTCTCTTTTTGCTTCTCATTAGATGTCTGGGTCTTGACGGTGTATGCTTAGCACACTCCTTTCCCAATCCTGTGGTTGGGAGCAAGGGATGGCTACATTCCCAGGCAATTCTAAGGTGTTAAAAATAGATGATGACGGCTTTCGGAGCCGAAACGCGTCGGGTTTCCTGACCCCTTCTGTCGCATTTGTTTGAGAGCTCTGTATTATCCATTTTATTGTGAGTATAATATATTTTTTTGCGCAATAAATACTTTATCAAACGGTATTACACTATTGCGTTCCTTTTTTTATCCTACACCTCTGTGTGCAACCCACCATACGCTGAGCATCTATCTGGAGAAGTTGCGACCATCCATCAGGATAAAAAGTTTTCTTCAGTGCACCTTGGATTCCTCAGTTGGATGACACCGCTTCCAGCACATTTTGAAGCCAGCCACCTGATCCCCAGTTAACACTAGGATTCGATTTGGATGACTACTGATGACCGTCCGTGGATTCACCATCTGACCATTCGCGCATAGCCTTTGGGCTTCTGGTAAATTATTTTATAGAATTCTAAGGTGTTTGCGCTTAGGATATTGTTGTTTTTTTTTTTTTCTTATCTATTTTTGTGAAAACCCCATAAAAGCTTTCAAATGTACTTATTGAAATGAGGCGGAATATGTTGTTTCCCCTCTCTAATGACACAGCTTGCTCCCAGATGGGGTGTCTTGAGAGGAGGAATATCATCTCTCGCCATATGCCTGTTTACATATAGTTACATAGTTAATTGTTGACTACTTAATTGTTATGTCATTCTCACGTGCCTTAATGATTATCCTATGCATATTTCATTGTACGACAGACCCTGGCTAATAGTATTTTTCCTCTTTGTTATTGTGTAAAACTTCAATAAAAATTATTGAAATGGAAGGGTACGGAATAGGTATAATATTTGGGGTAGGTGGAGCATTTTAAAAGCTGACAATCGACCCATCCATGAGAATTCATATGACGCCAATTTGGGAAGCTCATGTTGAAGTTTAGTTCGTAGAGACAGATAGTTGCATTGGAATAATGATTTAGTGGAGTTCGGCAACTGTACTCCAAGATATGTTATACTTTGATCTGTCCATATATAGGGAAATTGTTGTTTGATTGTGTTCAAAGTTGGAACATCAGTTCGTAGATTCAGGATATATGACATATTATCATTGACTTTATAATAGAAGATTTTGCTGAATAGCGTCAATGTCCTCTGAATTTCGTGGAGAGATGTTAATGGGTCAGTAATCATTAGAATCACATCGTCAGCAAATAAGCTGATTTTATGCTCATGTCCTGCGATGTGAATGCCAGATATTTTCTTATTTGTTCAGATCATTTCTGCTAGAGGTTCTATTATGAGGTTAAAAATTAACGGGGAAAGAGGACATCCTTGCCTCTATCCGTTTGAGATTTTGAATGGGGATGAGAGTGTACCTGCTGCATATACTTGGGCAGTAGGGATTGAGTATAAGGCCATAATATCGCTGTGTATCTCACCTGTAATTCCAAATTTGGATAGTACTGCTGATAAATATCCCCAATGTACCCTATCAAATGCCTTTTCGGCGTCTAGGAATAAAAGTAGAGCGGGAACAGCTGTTTTTTTCTGTGTGGTGGATTGCATTAATTACCCTTCTTGTAGCATCAGATGATTGTCTACCTTTTGTGAAGCCCGATTGATCCTTATGGATGAGGGATGGGAGGATATCAATTCATCGATTTGATATGAGTTTTGCATATATTTTTAGATCAATGTTAAGTAAGGAAATGGGGCAAAAGTTCTTGGGAGAAGATGGGTCTTTTCCAGGTTTGGGGAGGGTTATTAGTAGTGCATTCAACATTTCAGAAGGGAAAGATGATGAGGAGGCAGTAGGGTTATAAACTTTAAACATTGCAGGAGCTAAAATATGTTGGACAGTTTTGTAATATTCTCGAGTAAGCCCATCTGGGCCTGGTGCTTTGGAGTTGGGAAGATTGTTAATCACTTGTAAAATTTCTGGGATAGAGAAGGGAGTATTAAGAGAAATCAGTTGCCGTGGAGATAGAGAGGGATGATTAATTTGTTCTAGGAAGTCTGAGATGTCTTTTTGGGACAGTTTCTCATTATTGTGAGGGTGGTATAAAAATGGAATTTTAGATTTTGTTCTTTGCCCTTTGGCCATTGACTTACCTGCCTTGTTCCCAGTGGTATATGTATTAGCTTTGGATTTACAATACGCTTTTTCAAATGGTTCTAGGAGCAGGGAATGCAATTCATGGCGTAGTGTGAAGATTTTAGCTTGAAGGGTAGGGGAGGGGTTGGACTTATTTAGTGCTTCAGTGGTTTCAATGGTCGGTCGTGAGATTGTCTAACCACTGAGTGTTCTGTCTTTTCAATCTAGCCCCCATTTGAATGAGAATAAACCTAATTACCACTTTATGGATTTTCCACACCACTGTCTGATCCAGAATCAGAGTTTATGGTAAAAAATTCTTCCATGTGGTTTTTGACAAGCTCAGAGTAGCTAGAATTTTGGATAAGGTAAATATTTACTCTCCAAATGTGGGAGTTGGGTTGTGTAGTTTTGACTGCTATAGTGATACTGATTGGGGCATGATCCGACCAGGTGGTAGTGTGGATGACCGAAGACGACACATTTTGCAATAACAATTTGTCAGAGATAAAAAGATAGACACGTGAGTAGGTGTTGTGCCGCAGCGACAGATATGTGTAATCTCTCTCGCTCACGTGGCAACATCTCCACACGTCAAATAAATAATTTGAAGTAAGGAAATTACGTAACGTGGAACCATTTCTTTTGAGGGCAGCAGAGGAGTCCATCTCAGGGTCTGGAACCATATTTAAGTCACCGCATACTAACAAATGTCCTTTTCTTCCCTTTGTTTAAAGTTTGTTTGAAAATTTGAAGTTGTTGTTGATTTGGAGCATAGATAGATACTAGAGTGTATTGTACATTATTTCCTCCCCTTCTTCCACAGTCCCCAATCCATTCCTGATAGTACAGAACCCTGGGGGCTCCTGCAGAGAGGACACAGGTGAAGAGCCCTCACCTGGCTGCATGTGGATGGCGGCGCGTGCACAACGCGAGGCCCAGCGTCTTTCCAGACTTTGCGATCTAGTAGCAATTCATTCATCAACAGCAACTCAGAACAGGCTTGCACACATCTCATACAGCCGACACGCATTATTAGACATTGGCTACAATTACAGATATGGGCTTTCAACGGACCTTGAACTCCCTTGGGAAATCGCCCAAAAACTGCAGACCGCTGATCCAGCTCAGCTGATAGTGAGATCACAGCGCCGGCACCGAGACCGTAAACAAAGGAGGGGGAAGCGAGGTGGCATCAGGGCTAGGCTAAGGCTAAACCCGCATCAACCATCGATTCCAAGCATCTTCCTTGCTAATGTACAGTCTCTCGTAAACAAAATGGATGAGCTTCTGATCCGGACGACATCTCACAAGCGGATTAAGGAATGTAATGTCATGATTTTAACGGAAACATGGCTCAACGACAACATTCCCAGCAGCGCCATTGAGCTCGGGGGTCGCAGTGTTTTTTGGGTGGACAGGATGGCAGAGGACTATGGTAAGTGCAGAGGTGGAGGTCTGTGCATTTATATCAACAACTCATGGTGCACAGACTCTACTGTTACCGAAAGTCATTGCTCTGTTCATTTAGAGTATCTGATGATCAAGTGCAGACCCTTTTATTTACCAAGAGAATTCTCAGCCATTGTTGTGACTGCGGTGTACATTCCGCCGGATGCTAATGCTAAGCTAGCTATGGAGGAACTGCACTCAGCCATCAGCAAACAGCAGTCTGCACATCCCGAAGGTGCTATCATTGTTGCTGGAGATTTCAACCACTCCAACCTAAGATCTGTTTTTCCAAAATTTCACTGCAATGTCTCCTGCTCAACCAGAGGGGACAAAACACTGGACCAGGTATACACAAACATACCTGGGGCATACACAGCCATTTCCCTCCCCCACCTGGGTCAGTCTGATCATCTCTCTTTGTTCATGCTACCCAAATAAACACTATTGATTAAACGGGTGAAACCAGCTGTGAGGATAATAAATGTGTGGCCAGAGGGGGCCATTTCTTCTTTACAGCAACAGTTTTAGGATACTGACTGGAATATGTTTGCCTCGCAGGCCACACTAGACTCTCACACGAACATGGACATTTACACTTCATCTGTTTTGGACCATATCAACACGTGCATTGATAATGTCACTACTGTCAAACACGTGAAATGCTTCCCTAATCAGAAGCCGTGGATGAACTCTGAAGTCCGTCTCCTGTTGAAAGCAAGAGATGCTGCCTTTAAATCTGGCAACATAGAGGACTACAACAGAGCCAGGGCCAACCTGAAAAGAGGCATCAGGAAAGCAAAACTCACATTCAAACTCCACATAGAAGAGCACTTCCACAACTCTGACCCCAGACGTATATGGAAAGGCATTCAGACTATCACAGACTACAAACGCATAGCTCAAGCAATCAGCAGTGCCTTTCAACTGGATGAGCTTAATCAATTTTTTGCTAATTTTGACCAAAGCACAAGTAATTTGACCTCAGCCACAGACTCTTCTATAGCTTATAGCCCACTTTCACTCTCAATAATGGAAGTATATTCAGTTTTTAGCAGAGTGGATGCACGCAAGGCAGCCGGCCCGGATGGCACACTGGGACGTGTTCTCAGAGCATGTGCTAGACAACTGGCACAGGTCTTTATTGACATTTTCAACCTGTCATTGGCCCAAGCCATGGTTCCTACATGCCTGAAGACCTCTACTATCATACCTGTGCCTAAGCACTCAGCTGTCGAATGCCCGAATGATTTTCGCCCAGTTGCACTCACCCCCATCATTATGAAGTGCTTTGAGAAACTGGTCCTGAATCACCTCACTGCGGGCCTACCACCTACACTGGACCCATACCAGTTCGCTTATTGTACGAGCAGGTCAACAGAGGATGCAGTTTCCACAGCTCTTCATTCAGCCCTTACCCACCTGGATAAAAGTAACACCTATAGCAGAATGCTGTTCATTGACTTTAGTTCGGCGTTTACTGATCACTAAGCTCAGTGACCTGGGTATCTGCACCTCCATTTGCAGATGGATTCTGGACTTTCTCACCAACAGACCTAAATCTGTCAGGTTGGGTAATCAGGTATCCTCACCCCTCATTCTGAACACGGGCATCCCACAGGGCTGTGTTCTGAGCCCACTACTCTACTCCCTGTTTACCCATGATTGTGCTCCTCTGTACAACTCCAACATTTTAATCAAATATGCAGATGACACCACCGTGGTTGGCCAGGTCGACAACAACGACGAATCGGCCTACAGGGAAGAGATCCGTAATCTGACAGCATGGTGTGCCAATAACAACCTGACCCTCAATGCCACAAAGACCAAAGAGCTCATTGTGGACTTTCGGAAATCCAACAGCAGGAGACATCTACCAATCAACATATCAATCAACAATCAATGGAACTGAGGTTGATCGAGATTCCAGCTTTAAGTTCCTGGGAGTTCACATCTCTGAGGATCTGTCATGGCAGCAGAACACTTCAGCCCTGGTTAACAAAGCACAACAGCGCCTGTACTTCTTGAGAAGTCTCAAGAAATCTCATCTATCTCCAGAGATTTTAACAAATTTCTACCGCTGCATCATAGAGAGCATCCTAACCAACTCCATCACTGTATGGTATGGAGGCTCCACTGTGTGTGAACGTAAAGCCCTGCAAAGGGTGGTAAAAACTGCCCAATGCATCACTGGCACCCAACTACTTGCCATTGAACACCTTTATCACAGTAAATGTTTACGCAGGGCTCACAACATTATCGAGGACTCTTCACATCCCAGTCATAAACTGTTTAACCTCCTTTCATCAAGAAGGAGATACAGGAATTTATGTACCAGAACCAGCAGGTTCAGGAATAGCTTTTTCCCATCCGTCATCACACTACTGAACTCTGCACTACACTGTTAGATCATTACAAAACAAAACACTGCATATAACCTCTGTATTATGTACTAATATCCCTGCTGTACATTCTGTCCAACATTTTATTCACTTGTGCATATAATGTATATATATATATATATATATATATATATATATATATATATATACACACAAGACTGCTTATTTAGCTTTTTAACTTTTTAATTATTGTTTATATATGTATTACTTTATTACTTCCTGTATACATGCTACATACTTATCTGCACTTTTGCACGATAGCTACTTTTTGCACTTCTGGTAGATGCCAAACTGCATTTCGTTGTTATGTACCTGTACAATGCAATGACAATAAAATTGTATCTATCTATCTATCTATCTATCTATCTATCTATCTATCTATCTATCTATCGCATAAAAGGATAATATAGCGGCCTTCAGGGTCATTGATGCATTTTTGGAGTTGGAAAGAAACCGTATGTCGTATTGCTATTAGTACTCCTCTTTGTTTCTTTGTGTAGTTGGTTTGGAATATATGAGGAAATTGTTTATGTTGACAATAAGGTATGGCATTGTGTAGAAAGTGTGTTTCTTGCACACAGAATATGTCACATTTTAGTGATAATGCTGATTTCCACAAAGATGACCTTTTAGCTGGGTGGTTGTGGCTCTTGGCATTTAAGGATGAAATTGTAAAGGAGATGTTGTAAGTGGTGGTATTGGAGATAGAAGAAAGATTCATGTGCAAGAGAGGTTGATGGATGAGTTCCTGGACCAAAGTTGTCTGTTGCTGGGAAGTTTCAAGTCTGGGAATCTGATACAACAAGAAGGGTTAGGGATTCAGTACCACTGGTAAATATTGAACAGTACCATGAATAGGTGGTAAGAAACAGTCTCCACCTGGATCTGAGCGGTGCGATTGGTTACAGGATATATCACAAGAATTTGACAGTTGATATTAACTAAGTAAGTGAACTAGCAAAGAGGTCAGCTATTTGAATCTCTATGAGGTGCTCACCGAACTGTGGGGTGAGAATTCAGAGAGAAAAAGATGACTGGGTGCAGGTGGTCATTCAGCTGAGCTCGACTGGGGTTGATGGTATCATTGGTATGAAGGTATGAAGGGGAGAAAGCATTATTTGTACTCGTACTTGTGGTTCCCACGATTGTACCCATCCTTGCTTTTGCTGGGCTCTGTGAGATTGAGGACAATGGAGGAGAGTGGTGGGATGAGGAGAGAGTTAATCCATTCCCTATTTCATCCTATTCTGCATCCGGGAAGTCTGTGAATGCTTCGGATGAGTGTGCTGCTGCTCCGGCGGTGCCATCTTGCCATCTTCCCCGCTGAGATCCAAGCTTGAAGAAGAAGGCCATGAGCTTCTGCAGGGCCCGTTCTTCCTTCCGTTGGCGGGACTCCTGCATCTCCGGGTCTCCGGGTGTTAGATGAGTGGTGTTGGGACTCCTTAGGGCTTGTCTTCTGTCCACGATTGTTCTTTTCCACGGTAGGCTGGAGAGAGCACAAGGCTTATGCTGCCATCTTCCATGCGTGCAAGCCACACCCCACCAAGGTGAGAGAATTATTGTTGAGACTTTACACCAACCTTTACAGTATTTACAGAGTGAACGTATCAGGGATGGAAATGTGTCTAATAGCCCCATCACTGCTTGGACTTTGTCCTTGCAAGGGTGGCTTCTGGAAATTTGATATAAACAGAACAAGAAAAGTCCAGTAGCCCAGGGCCTTGCTGAGCTCCATGATTGTTCAGCAGTCAATCCCTGTACGGGTACCCTGGTCGCTGACTTTTTAGAAGAACAACTGTTATCTCCCTACAAGTTTTATGATGAAGAATACTGTAAACATTTGCCGTGTGTTTATGTAGATGGTTGCGCCTATCATCATAAGGACCAAGAACAGCTCCACCTAGTGGCAGGTATTGGGATTGTATGGACTCAAGGAGTAGCCCCGATCTCTGTGGGATACAGGCTTGGGCCGAGAAGCAGCCAAATGTCTGAACTCACTGTGATCTTGAAAGCTGTTGGGATGACCATAGATTACCACCTTAACAAATTTGCCATCATCGCTGATTCCAATTATGTTAGGAATAGTTTTGTTGAGTACCTTCCCCGGTGGAAAAGGAATAACATGGTCAAAAGCAACAATAAACCTGTCAAACATGGAGAGCTAGTTTGTCAAATAGACCAGCTGGTAAGGGAAAATGAAATCACTCTCTATTTTGAGAAAACCAAAGGCCACTCCAAAATATTAGGTGAAGAAAAGGAAGGGAATGATCAGGTTGATTCCATAGCCAAAGAAGAGGCCATAAAAGGTGAGTATCTAGACATATATCATCTCTTAGGTACAGTACAGTCAGAAGCTGTCACTAGGCAACAGGCCAGGATGACTGATGATTCAAATGTATTGCAAAAGTCATAATGCTCCCAGTGAAGATTTAATTACAGCTCAAAAAGAAGACCCAATAAGTATTTTATAAACGTTTAGAAAATCCAGACCAAAATCCCAGTGGTCAAGAAAATTATACTGACAAAGAAGACTATGTATCTTAATGAACTCCAAATCCCAGTTTTCCTGCATGAGGGATTGTTGATCCACACCTCAAAAGGGGTATGCAACAATGGGTAACCCACTTAAATTCATAGGTTTAATGTTAAATAGTGTTGAGCGAACCCGGACTGTAAAGTTCGGGTCCGTACCGAACTTTGGGGTGTCCGGGACCCGGACCCAAACCCGGGCTTTTCAAAAAAAGTCCGGGTTCGGGTCCGGGGTTCTGGTAATTTTACCAAAAGTTCTGAAAATTGCTGTAAAAAAGTCCAGGAAAGTCCTAGAGGTCTGCAAAAGGAAGGAAAATGGGGGTAAGGGTGGGACAAGTGCCCTACAAAGAAATGGGGACAGGGAAATAACTAAAAGCATTAAAAAAAAAAATAAAAACATAAAAAACTAAAATGGAGGTGGATGTGGACCATCTTCAAACTGGGTCTGAAAAGTATTAATTAACGGTAGAAGCCATATAAATGTTCTAAATTCATCTTCAAACTGTGTCAAAAAGTATAAATAAGCCGGGAGAACCCGGTTTTTAGTTAACCCGGTTTTAGTTAAAGTGACACACACAGTTTCCAGATGTTTGCAGAACAGTGATATGGGTTCTCCCGGCTTATTTATACTTTTTTGACACAGTTTGAAGATGATTTTAGAACAGTTATATGGCTTCTACCGTTAATTAATACTTTTCAGACCCAGTTTGAAGATGGTCCACATCCACCTCCATTTTTGATTTTTTTATGTTTTTATTTTTTTTAAAATGCTTTTAGTTATTTCCCTGTCCCCATTTCTTTGTAGGGCACTTGTCCCACCCTTACCCCCATTTCCTTCCTTTTGCAGACCTCTAGGACTTTCCAGGACTTTTTTACAGCCATTTTTTTGCCTAAAAGTTCGGGTCCCCATTGATTTCAATGGGGTTCGGGGTCCGGGACAAAGTTCCGGTTCTGTCCGGACCCGAACCCGGACTTTGTCCCGAAGTTCGGCCGAACCAGCAGAACCCGGACTTCCAGAAGTTCGCTCAACTCTAATGTTAAAGCATGCCCATGACACCCCTACTTCTTGGCATCGCAGAGAAAAGATAACATATGTGATTCTTTGGGATTATGCCTACTGGCCTCATATGTTGCGTGATGTGAAGGCGTACTGCCAAGGCTGTTTAATGTGTCCTCAATTTCAACCAACTTCACTAACCCATAGGGCACCCCTTCAGAAAAGGGGGATCTGTATGCCTTGGCCAGACCTTCACATGGATTTCATTGGACCTGTAACAAAATCTTCACGAGTGAATCAATATATGTTAACCGTTACATGTTTATTCACCAAGTATGTTGAATGTATTCCAGCACCAAATATCAGCTCAGATACATGCACTGCTTTATTAATCAATCACATCTTTTCACATTTTGGTCTTCCCCAGAGAATAGAATCTGATAGGGGTTCACATTTCACTATTGAAGTAATGAAAAAAACTGAGAAAAATATTGGGCGTAAAAAGTAAATTGCATATAGCATATCAGGACGACTTCTAGTGGTGGAGTAGAATGGTACAATCAGACAATTATTAACATCCTAAAGAAGTTTGTCAAGGAAACAGGCAAGGACTGGGATGTAATGCTTCCTCTAGTCCTTATAGCTTTAAGGGCAACTCCAAACACGGTCACGAAAATGTGGCCTTTTGAACTCATTACCAGAAGGCAGATGGTCTTGCCCCAACACCTATTGTACCGCACTACCGATCATAATTTGGTCAATGGCGCCACAATGCACTAATAAATAGAGGATTTGCAAAAACACTTACAATATGTGTTTCCCTTTGCCCTGCGGAATATTGAAAAAGCCACAACTAGCACTAAGACATACTATGATCTTAAGACCACCAAGAAGGAGTATGAAATTAGGGACAAGGTCTATCTCTACAACTTTGGAAGGAAAGATGTCAAGGAATGGAAATGTCCATTCATTTAACATTGTTGACAAGATTTCTCCCGTTTGCATATTCCTCGGAATGGTGAAATCAGTGAGAGATGGGTGCACATAAATCAATTACATGCTTGCCATACCAAGTCACAATTACAGTTATTGGAAGACTAACCCGCATACTCCTCCTTGACAATTGTAAGATCGTAATTGGCAACCGCTAAATTAAAGGTGAATTAAAATTTTGCTTTACCTGACTATATATTTTTTATTATATATGTGATACTCAGACTGTTTATTTCCCTAGTGTGTGGGAGTGCAATGATACCCTTGATGACATCCAAATCAGCAATCGGAAGTAGTAGTGACCAGACACTAGAAGGGAGGTCCATTGATGACCTGATGTTCCGAACCAGAAACCCGACGGCCAACCATCATACCAGAGAGCACGACCAGACTCCCCAAAGAAGAGACCGGCCCATGAGACTGTCCCAGGAACTCCCCATGTGGACCATCCTGGGTATTCTGCTGTGGATGTCCATGCCAGGTCAGGCTAGTCTCATACCCCGACCAGGTCCTTCATCAAGAATACTCATACAAGAAGCACCCGGATTCATCTTGACTAACAAACGAATCATCACCCAAAAAGTAATCATCAGTGTGGATCCAAAGACCTTCAAAGAAAGACGTTTTAACCCTCAGAATATCCAATCCCCAGAAATCAAGGAATGGCACCCCATGCACTTGAAAGCAGCGTGGACTCGGGCGGAGGAAATACTGATCCAAGCTCATAAACCATTTGTTCCAGTAGCTACAGCACGTGAAAAAAGACCTAAAAGGTTCATTAGAGCCCTGACAGTCAGACTCATCTTCCCCGTCCTAGGAGTCATGGTGTCTACTACCATATCTACTGCTAATTTGGTTTCAGTAAGGACGCTAGCAACAGAGATTGAAAATTTACAAATGAGTATCCGAGCTATCCACCATGAACTTGAAACACAAAAAGCTGGGTTAATAGACTTACTCACCATCCTCAATGACACCATGGTCACTGTAAATTTACATTCAGAACTAATCACCCAGTCTATAGACCTACATAAAACTCATGAACTGTTAAAAGGAGAACTAGTGTTCATTCAGGATCCAATCTTGTTGCATACCTTAGCTTTTCTAAATGAAATACAAAACAAAATGAATGACCTCTCCCACATATACATCCCACTATACTTTATATCCACCGAGATGGTCAAAAACCTGCTCAACCAGGTCAGTGGGGATGAAGTAGAGGACTTTCAAATGAATTTGGCTTTTGAAACAGGAAGTGCTTTGCCCCTATACATCAATTCAGAAGATCTTGACGTTTTTTTCCTTTTGGCCATACCCTACGTCTCCTCCAATAATGTTTTTCAGATGAAGATGATTCATAATGTCGGAACATGGAAAGGAGATATACATGTGCAAATCAAAACCCCTGACCTGATTGCCTATCAACCCTGGGTGTCAGATCAATATGCTATACCCCTTTTGATGGAATGCACCCAGTTTAAGGATATCAATTTCCAATTTCACGTAAACCCATTTGTATATGATACATCCCATGCGCTATGTGGCCTGGAATATGAGAAGCATGGTCCCGAAAAAATGCAAGGTACACATGCGAAAGACCGCATATCCCTCAGAAGTACAGGCAATACTCGTGAACGACGAATGGCTTGTAAGCACAGCATTAAAAAACATGAGCATATTCTACGAAAAACAAATAATGAGCCGTGTCATAGCTTTGCCTGCTACCGTATCCATTATCAAGGTTCCAACCAATTCCAGAATCACTATCAGAAAAACTACTCTATGTCCAATGGGAACCAAAGTTTGGGAAGGGTAGTTGAAAGTGTTGACGCATTCCAACATCAGGAAATACCAATGAATCCAGACCCAAAACTCTTGCTAGAACATAAATCTAATCACACCATCCAAATGTCTATTAAAAAGGACAATCTATCAATTGAAAATTTTGACTATTCAGAGAAGAACCACATACTATTGGATAGCCAATCTTATTTTCTGCTAACAGATATAATAATTTTTATCTTTATTGGACTATTAATAATGTGGTTAGTGATTCTAACAATCCATATGGTGAAGGTATTGTGAGAAACTCACAGAAAAATACAGACGGTCCTGAGACTCATCAGTGGAGGTCACAAACAACCATAATTGTCAATGCCCTGCCTACCAATTGATTCTCCTGTATGATACCAACATACAGGTAGATCAAAAAGGGGAATATATGTCAGTATATTTCTATATAAAAGTATAGGAACTGATGAACTATGATTTTGCAATAACTGATTTTACCTTTCTCATGAACAATTTAAGACAAGGACAGGAAAAGGCCTTGAGGAACTGGTTCTTCAGACAATTATGTTAATCAAACCTAAATAGTGCAAATGTAATTTCAGGCTGTGTAACCTTTCAACCTACTAGACAATGCTGAGAGGACCTGACGTGGAGGTCAGTTAATAAAAGTCTTTGATCAAAGAAATCTAAATTAAAGATATCACAGCTCCATACGTGAAACTTAACTCAGAACGATAAAACTCCAAGGCATTAGTTTACCCCCATTGTTCTAAGGATAAAATTATTTGTCCCAGAGGCCCCAACGCATACTCAGCTGACAATACAAATCATCAACTACATTCACAAAGGAAGGCAATTACAAAACCAGCTAAAAAGAAATGTATGTATATGTGGGTATATATATAGTATATACTGTATGTTTGTGTATGCGTATGCATTTATAGTTATAACAAGTTATTCATTCACCAAAAATCGCAAACCACAAACATCATTTCAGAAGACACCAACAGACAAAGGACATACGTTAGCCCTACCAGCATCGTGTAAAATAACTTTCATACAAATATGATCATAGGGAGAAGGCGGAAGTTTGTTTGTTTTGTCCCATAAATACAGGACATATACATATTTACTAAAGTTCTCATTTTCCTATAAGCAGCAAAGTCCATACCATGGGGACAGCACACCATTGTGTTATGAAGGTGAGCAATAGCTATATCACCATAATATGAAACATATTAACCATTTCCCGACTGCCATATGCAGAATGACGGCTGGGAAGTGGTTCGGTTATCCTGACTGGGCTGTCATATGATGTCCTCTGGATAACATGCTGGCATGCGCCCGGGGGGGTGTGCATCGCGGCAATCGGTGGTGTGGGGGTCAGTCTGACCTCCCGCATTACCGATCTCGGTAAAGTGCTTCCATGGGAAGCACTTTAACATGTGATCAGCCGGGACCAATCGCGGCTGGTCACAGTGACACAGTGTAAACAGAGAGCAGATAAACCATCAGCACAGACCCCCCTCAGATTGCCACCCTAGACCACCAGGGATGTGCCCACCCAGGACCACCAGAGAGCTGACCAGGGACCACCAGGGAGCCCATCAGGACCACCAGGGAGACCACCCTAGACCATCAGGTAAGGGGCATAGTGCCCAATATGGATGGCACTCAGTACCACCTTCAGATGTCACCCTAGACACCCCAGGGAAATGGCCCCCATGAGTGCACCAGTGCCCACCAGTGCCCCTATCAGTGCGTACCAGTGCCACCTATCAGTGCCCACCAGTGCCATCTACCAGTGCCACCTACCCGTGCCCCTATCCTTGCCCATCAGTGCCACCTATCAGTGCCCAGTGCCGCCTATGAGTGCTCATCAGTGCCACTTATCAGTATCCGTCAGTGCTGCATATCAGTGTCCGTCAGTGCTGCATATCAGTGCCACCTAATCAGTGCCAACCAGTACTGCCTCATCAGTGCCTGTCAGTGTAGTCTTATCAGTGCCCATCAGTGATGGAGAAAATTGACTTATTTACAAAGTTTTGTGACAGAAACAGAGAATTTTTTTTTCTAAATTTTCTGTCTTTTTTTATTTGTAGCGCAAAAAATAAAACCCGCAGGGGTGATCAAATGCCACCAAAAAAAATCTCTATTTGTGGGAACAAAATGATAAAAAAATGTGTTTTGGGTACAACGTTGCACCTCTGCACAATTGTCATTCAAAGCTCAACAGCACTGAAAGCTGAAAATTGGTCTGGTAGGAAAGTGTTCTAAGTGCATAGTATTGAAGTGGTTAAGAATACAATTCATAACAATTCCAGATTTGATTATAGGACAATCAGAATTCTAATTATGTCACTGCATTATCCACTAGAGGGCAGATGAAAAATGGACAGTTTGCGCCCAATTTTGGAACAAACCAATCATGAGATAGTAAACATGAGGAGGGAGGCACCAATTCAGACAATAGGATGCCACTCCTATAAAACACAGACACACATGTATTTGGGGATCACGGAACCACACCCCCACTTGCTGATACACTTCCTGGGCGATCAAGAATTCTGCTGCCCCTTGACCACTCCTCATATAGTTGAACTTTACTGCTGAAGCTAACCATTTATACTTTCAAGATATTCCCTCTCAAAGCAGTGGTGATATACAGACTGTATACAGTATCTCACGAAAGTGAGTACACCCCTCACATTTTTGAAAAAAATTTATTATATCTTTTCATGTGACAACACTAAAGAAATTACACTTTGCTACAATGTAGTGAGTGTACAACTTGTATAACAGTGTGAATTTGCTGTCCCCTCAAAATAACTCAACACACAGCCATTAATGTCTAAACCACTGGCAACAAAAGTGAGTACTAAGTGGGCCCAATTAGCCATTTTCCCTCCTCGGTGTCATGTAACTTGTTAGTGTTACAAGGTCTCAGGTGTGAATGGGGAGCAGATGTGTTAAATTTGGTGTTATCGCTCTCACTCTCTCATACTGGTCACTGGAAGTTCAACATGGCACCTCATGGCAAAGAACCCTCTGAGGATCTAAAAAAAGAATTGTTGCTCTACATAAAGATGGCCTAGGCTATAAGAAGCTTGCAAAGACCCTAAAACTGAGCTGCAGCACGGTGGCCAAGACCATACATGGGTTTAATAGGACAGGTTCTACTCAGAACAGCGCCTCGCAATGGTCGACCAAAGAAGTTGATTGCACGTGCTCAGCTTCATATCCAGAGGTTGTCTTTGGGAAATAGATATATGAGTGCTGCCAGTATTGCTGCAGAGGTTGAAGGGGCCCTACTGAGAGGGTCAGCCTGTCAGTGCTAAGACCATTGGATTATGAAGGTGAGCAATAGCTATACCTCCATAATATGAAACATATTAACCACTTCCCGTATGCAGAATGTCGGCCGGGAAGTGGTTCAGTTATCCTGACTGGGCCGTCATATGACGTCCTCAGGATAACATGCTGGCATGCGCCCGGGGGGTGCACATCACGGCGATCGGTGGTGTGGGGGGTCAGTCTGACCCCCCACATTTCCAATCTCGGTAAAGTGCTTCCATCGTAAGCACTTTAACATGTGATCAGCCGTGACCAATCATGGCTGGTCACAGTGACACAGTGTAAACAGAGAGCAGACCCCCCCTCGGATTGCCACCCTAGACCACCAGGGAGCCTGCCCAGGGACCACCAGGGATGTGCCCACCCAGGACCTCCAGGGAGTTGACCAGGGACCACCAGGGAGCACATCAGGACCACCAGGGAGACCACCCTAGACCACCAGGTAAGGGGCATAGTGCCCAATATGGATGGCACTCCTTCAGATTTCACCCTATACCCCCCAGGGAAATGGCCCCTATGAGTGCACCAGTGCCCACCAGTGCCTCTATCAGTGCGTACCAGTGCCACCTATCAGTGTCCACCAGTGCCACCTACCAGTGCCCCTATCCGTGCCCACCAGTGCCACCTATCAGTGCCCAGTGCCGCTTATGAGTGCCCATCAGTGCCCCTTATCAGTGTCCGTCAGTGCTGCGTATCAGTGCCCGTCAGTGCTGCATATCAGTGCCACCTATCAGTCCCCATCATTGCTGCATATAGGCCAAGACCATACAGGGGTTTAATAGCACAGGTTCTACTCAGAACAGGCCTTGCCATGGTCGACCAAAGAAGTTGAGTGCACGTGCTCAGCTTCATATCCAGAGGTTGTCTTTGGGAAATAGATATGAGTGCTGCCAGTATTGCTGCAGAGGTTGAAGGGGTGGGGGGGTCAGCCTGTCAGTGCTCACACCATACGCCGCACATTGCATCAAATCGGTCTGCCCAGCTGTCGTCCCAGAAGTAAGTCTCTTCTAAAGATGATGCACATGAAAGCCTGCAAACAGTTTGCTGAAGACAAGCAGACTAAGGACATGGATTACTGCAACCATTTCCTGTGGTCTGATGAGACCAAGATAAACTTATTTGGTTCAGATGGTATCAAGCATGTGTGGC
>BLSH010408726.1:79452-92571 GCA_018402905.1 Glandirana rugosa | reverse complement strand
TGTACATGTTGATCATATCCCCCCTTAATCTCCTCTTCTCAAGAGAGAATAAATTCAGTTCCTCTAATCTTTCCTCATAGCTGAGCTCCTCCATGCCTTTTATTAGTTTGTTTGCCCTTCTCTGCACTTTCTCCAGTTCCCTGATATCCTTTTTCAGAACTGGAGCCCAAAACTGAACTGCATATTCCAGATGAGGTCTTACTAATGATTTGTAGAGGGGCAAAATGATGTCTCTATCTCTGGAGTCCATACCTCTCCTAATACAAGAAAGGATTTTGCTTGCTTTGGAAACTGCAGCTTGGCATTGCATTCCATTATTAAGCTTATGATCTACCAACACCCCCAGATCCTTCTCCACTATGGGTTCCCCCAGATCCTTCTCCACTATGGATCCCCCCAGATCCTTCTCCACTATGGATCCCCCCAGATCCTTCTCCACTATGGATCCCCCCAGATGCTTCTCCACTGTGGATTCCCCCAGATCCTTCTCCACTATGGGTTCCCCCAGATCTTTCTCCACTATGGGTTCCCCCAGATCCTTCTCCACTATGGATGCCCCCAGATCCTTCTCCACTATGGATTCCCCCAGATTCTTCTCCACTATGTGTTCCCCCAGATCCTTCTCCACAATGGGTTCCCCCAGATCGTTCTCCACTATGGATGCCCCCAGATCCTTCTCCACTATGGGTTCCCCCAGATCCTTCTCCACTATGGATGCCCCCAGATCCTTCTCCACTATGGATCCCCCCAGATCCTTCTCCACTATGGGTTCCCCCAGATCCTTCTCCACTATGGATCCCCCCAGATCCTTCTCCACTATGGATTCCCCCAGTTGTACTCCCCCTAGTATGTACGATGCATGAATATTCTTAGCCCCCAAATGCAGAACTTTACATTTATCAACATTAAACCTCATTTGCCACACAGTCGCCCAATTAGACAGTGCATTGAGTTTGGCTTGTAAGTTGGAGACATCCTGTAAGGACCGTTATTCCACTGCATAGCTTGGTGTCACCTGCAGACACTGAAATAGTACTTTTTGTCCCAGACCCGATATCATTTATAAATGTATTGAAAAGTAGGGGTCCCAACACTGAACCTTGTGTAGCCGTGTGTGGGGAGCGGTGTCAAACGCTTTTGCAAAATCCAAGTATACCACGTCCACAGCCACCCCTCTGTCCAAGTATACCACGTCCACAGCCACCCCCTATCGAAGTATACCACGTCCACAGCCACCCCTCTGTCCAAGTATACCACGTCCACAGCCACCCCTCTGTCCAAGTATACCACATCCACAGCCATCCCTCTGTCCAAGTATACCACATCCACAGCCACCCCTCTGTCCAAGTATACCATGTCCACAGCCACCCTTCTGTCCAAGTATACCACATCCACAGCCACCCTTCTGTCCAAGTATACCACGTCCACAGCCACCCTTCTGTCCAAGTATACCACATCCACAGCCACCCCTCTGTCCAAGTATACCACGTCCACAGCCACCCTTCTGTCCAAGTATACCACGTCCACAGCCACCCTTCTGTCCAAGTATACCACGTCCACAGCCACCCTTCTGTCCAAGTATACCACCTCCACAGCCACCCCTCTGTCCAAGTATACTACATTCACAGCCACCCCTCTGTCCAAGTATACCATGTCCACAGCCACCCCTCTGTCCAAGTACACCACAGCCACCCCTCTGTCCAAGTATACCATGTCCACAGCTACCCCTCTGTCCAAGTATACCACATCCACAGCCACCCCTCTGTCCAAGTATATCACGTCCACAGCCACCCCTATGTCCAAGTATACCACGTTCACAGCCACTTCTCTGTCCAAGGTTTTACTTACCTCCTCATAAAAAGAAATCAGGTTTGTTTGACAACTTCTGTCTTTCATGAATTCATGCTGTCTGTTGCTTAAAACATTTTTTTCCAGCAAGAACTCATCTATGTGGTCTTTTATTAAACTCTCCAGTATCTTCCCAGCTATAAAAGTTAAACTAACAGGTCTATAGTTACTTGGTAAAGACTTTGATCCCTTTTTAAATATGTGTTGATTGTTGCACTTTACATTTGTTAGTCAGGTTGAAAAAAGACACGAGTCCATCCAGTTCAACCAAAAAAAAAAAAGAAATATATATAATCATACAATCCCATATACACAATCCTTCACCCACAGTTGATCCAGAGGAAGGCAAAAAACCCCAGCAAAGCCAATGATCCAATTTACTATAGCGGGGGAAAAATTCCTTCCTGATTCCCCGAGAGGCAATCGGATTCCCCTTGGATCAACTTTACCTAAAAATGTTATCACCCAGTTATATTATTTACATTAAGGAAAGAATCCAGGCCTTTTTTAAAGCAATCAACCGTGCTGCCCAAAACCACCTCTGGAGGGAGTCTATTCCACATTTTCACAGCTCTTACTGTGAAGAAACCTTTCCGTATTTGTAGATGAGATCTTTTTTCCTCTAGACGTAAAGAGTGACCCCTTGTCCTTTGTGATGACCTTAAAGTAAATAACTCAACACCAAGTTCACTATATGGACCACTTATGTATTTGTACATGGTGATCGTACCCCCCCCCCTCTCAGGGGCAGCCGGGGGGTCAGCAAGAACGCTGAGAAAAGATCAATTGATGCCTTTAATCCATCTGGGCTGCCTGATAGGCTTATAGTAGCGGATCAATCACCGTCCATCACTACATAGCAGGAAGCTCAGTCAGTTTATTGAATGGACAATGACATCTACATTCTATACATAGGAAAATGAGATTTAGTTGCTGTATCAGGCTGAACGCTGTCCTATGTATTAAAACAAACACCACAAATTCTTCATAACAGACCCCTCATACTGCCACCATTAATGATCATACAAACACATATATATATATAGAGATACAGTATATAAAAGCAGCTGTGACCTTCCAAGTATCACCCAACACATCGCCCTGACATTGTGTATTAAACGCACAACTAAAACAATACAACAAAAATGCAATTTAACCACTTCAGCCCCGGAAGGCTTGCCCCCTGGGATAGTTGGCAAGTACGATATAATGCAAGATTATCATGGGGGTCCCCATGCACCGGGGGCCCCTGGGTGCCCATGCATTAAGACAGCCCTGATAAGGGGTAGAAAACCATCACTGCACTACAAATGTGGCTTCTCCCAGTCCCAGTGCAGGAACTGGGATTCTCTATGAGCGCTTTGTTTCATCTCCATGGGCTGCCCGCTCACATCTCCTACGTTTTCCACAACTCCCTCTTGGCAAGCACTCTGAGAATGTAAAAACAAATGCATGAGCGCTTACAAAATTGTATGCCTTGTTCTAGCAGGTCAACCAGGCACAGTGCAGGATTTGGGATGCTGTAGAACAGTGGTTCTCAACTCCGGTCCTCTGGACCCACCAACAGGCCAGATTTTAAGTATTACCTTGCGGAGATGCAGACTAGAATACTGCAATCACTGAGCAGCAAATTATATCACCTGTGATGTATTTCAGTTATCCTGAAAACCTGGCCTGTTAGTGGGTCCCAAGGACAGGAGTTGAGAACCTCCGATGTAGACCATCAGACGATACAATGTAGACCATCAGACGATACAATGTAGACCATCAGACGATACAATGTAGACCATCAGATGATACAATGTAGACCATCAGATGATACAATGTAGACCGTTAGATGATACAATGTAGACCATCAGATGATACAATGTAGACCATCAGATGATACCATGTAGACCATCCCATCATATGATACAATGTAGACCATCAGATGATACAATGTAGACCATCATATGATACAATGTAGACCATCAGACGATACAATGTAGACCATCAGATGATACAATGTAGACCATCAGATGATACAATGTAGACCATCAGACGATACAATGTAGACCATCAGATGATACAATGTAGACCATCAGATAATACAATGTAGAGCATCAGATGATACAATGTAGACCATCAGTCGATACAATGTAGACCATCAGATGATACAATGTAGACCATCAGATGATACAATGTAGAGCATCAGATGATACAATGTAGACCATCAGATGATACAATGTAGACCATCAGACGATACAATGTAGACCATCAGATGATACAATGTAGACCATCCCATCATATGATACAATGTGGACCAGTGGTTCTCATCTCCAGTCCTCAGGACCCATTAACAGGCCAGATTTTAAGTATTACCTTGGGGAGATGCAGACTAGAATGCTGCAATCACTGAGCAGCAAATGATATCACCTGGGATGTATTTCAGTTATCCTGCAAACCTGGCCTGTTAGGGGGTCCCGAGGACCGGAGTTGAGAACCACTGCTGTAGAACTTCTTGGCTTCATCTCTTCTGGCTGCACAGCTCTCTCTTAATATGGGTTTATGCTTTTATAAATTTGCATAAGGGATGGAGACCATTGCAGCACAGAACATTGCGGCTCCTCACATTGAGGTGCAGGATCTGGGATGTTCTATAACCTCTTGGCTGCATCTCTGCTGGTTGCACAGCTCAGAGTTCATAGGCTTTCTACTTCTTCCTCTTAGTGCAGTGGTTCTCAACTCCGGTCCTCAGGACCCACCAACAGGCCAGATTTTAAGTATTACCTTGGGAAGGTGCAGACTAGAATGCTGCAATCACTGAGCAGCAAATGAGATCACCTGTGATGTATTTCAGTTATCCTGCAAACCTGGCCTGTTAGTGGGTCCCAAGGACAGGGGTTGAGAACTACTGATCTAGGACCTCTTGGCTTTATCACTGCTGGCTGCACAGGTCAAAGCTCATAGGTTCTCCACAATGCCCTCTTAGTATGTCGTTAGGCTCCTACATTTGCATATGTAGCACCACCACAGTATAGGTGCATTTCTAGCAGGGTTTTTAGCTAGGAGAGGAACATTTAGTCAGGCCTGACTGTAATGTGCAGGCCTGAATGTTTTGATCTGGGCTGGAAGGAGGGGCTCAGGGAGGATTGGGTGGACTTAACAGATGAGGTCACCAGAACTTCCCACTTCTTTCTAGAAACATGAAGAAGATTTTCTGGTCAGAGAGCTGGGTGGAGCCATCTGGAGTGTTCTAGGGAGCCCTGACCAATCCCCAAGCAGCATTGGCTGGGGGCAGGCCTCCTTACTCTGAGTCAGCCCAATCTGGGAGGAGTAGTGTCGGGTGGAAGTCTCGAGATGTAGCAGAGGCGCTGTGGTGCAGGCCCCTACCCGGGAGGTCGCCCCCAGTTTGGCGAGGGTGACTTTGGGGCCTGGGGATTTGGGTGCAGCCAGGAAGTAGAGTGATTCCTGGAGTCGCACAGGAGGAACAGGAGAATAGCGGAGGTGCTACAGGAGGAGAGAGACTTTAAAGTATCCACCGATGCGGTGCGTGACGGTCCTTGGGACTGGAGGAGAAAGTGCTGGAGCAGGCTGGGAGAGGAATAGTGGACTGTCTGTGGGAGCCTTGGGAGCCAGTCAAGGGAAAGGAAAGTCACTACCAGAAAGCAGGTCGATGGGATCTGGAAGAGGATGGGCTGGAAGTTGTAGTCCGTCAAAGGCACGGTTAGCACTAAAGTACTTTGCTGCACATTCAGGGGCCTATGCTCCCTGGCCTGTAATGGGTGTTCCGGAGGTTCTGCTGATGCAGAGTAGGCCTCACCACGTGCTAGCCAGGGTGAAGAGAAAGGTATAGAGAAGCCTGATAAATTTCCTTTCAGGCTGGAAGCTAAGATCTGAGCTGGAGAGAAGCAAAGGAGTGTAAAGCTGTGAGTTCTGTGTAGAGAGAACTGTAAGGGAAACGGTCAGCAAGTGAAGTGCTGGAGCGTTGAGAGGAGCAATAGTCTGCAGAGGGAGAGTCTGCAGTGAAGTGCGCATATACAGGCTTGTATATGGACTCTTTGTACCATAATTCTTGGGGCATCCCACAGTCATCCCTTATCCCCATCCAAGTTATTTCCCCCAAATAAAAGCACAAAAACAAGAATCGGTCTGGTCAGTGTCTCCGGGTGTGTGATATATGGTGCGATTGAGGGCAGCTATCAGATGAACCACTATTACCAGCCACTGTCCAGGGAACCCATGGTTACACATAATTAACAGATAACATCACTCCACACACAAAATATGGACAATGCGAAAGTAAACACAGGTCTATATGCGCACAACATTTAACTTGCAAGTTCTGAGTGTTTTCATTAATAAAAAAAAAGATACTTTATTTCAGCTTTAATCCCCCCCCCCCCAAAAAAAATGACTGAGGGGTATATTTATATATATAAAAAAAAAAATGCTGTAGGAATGCCTCAGCAGTAACCCCCCCCCCCCCCCCCCCATATCAATTTACGAGTAAAATGTAATTTTCTATGATCGTCAGCTCCATCTAGTGGCCAGGGTGTGGTATTTTCCTGGTTGTGTTATTTCAAGAAAATACTGCATTATATATTGGCACTATATAATATATTCTATTAGAAATAGAAAAAAACTGTCCCTCCTTAAACTTGACACCCACACAAAATGCAACATAAACACTTGGCCTACACTAAATTACCGACTGAACTATTAGTCCAATAATTGGATTGCGTAAAGCGAATGGAAAAGTGCGAAAACATTGGCACTGCCCCAACCAAGGTTGCTGAATACCAAAGGCACGGCAAGTGGAGAAATCCCATTATCGTCTATGGGGCCCAGTGAACTCCTATGCAACGCAGTTCTGTACAACTTGGAAAAAGGTGCAGGATCTTCTTTTGGTGCATTTTTGGCCCCATAGGTAGACTTAGGTTGTAGACAAACCCATAAAAGTGTGAGCCTAGCCTTATAAGAGGAGGCTTCTCTGGAATGCCCAGTGGTCAATACAGGTGAAAGGGCAATACATGGTGGTCCCTCATTCATTTACAATGTTACTGCTGCACAACACTCACCATATACAGGCAAAGAGGAATAATGGTGCCTAGGAGTCTATAACCCATGTCAGTGAAACCAGGGCATCAGTATGGCAGGTGGTCAGCAATGGAAGCTAATGACTTTGTCTCAGCATAGGGCTCCTTTAAAGCTTCCACCCAAAAGCTATTTTTTTGGGTTTGGTTAGAGTTGGGAAAAACGTATGACCTCTGTCAGTATTTCACTGGCATCTTTATCACTGTTGGGGAGATTTGTTCTCATTTCCTGTCCTGGTGGCCTAGCAGGAAGTGAAGAGATCTCAGCTGGGACACCTACAGCCTGATAGATGTTCTCATCCGTCCCTACAACATTTTGTGTTATTGTCTGAGCCCGTTGTAAAGATTTTTCATACTTACTACTCTGACAAACATACTGGAGGTAATAAAAAAATCTCCCAACTGGCTACAAAAACCAGCAAAAATCCCCCCTTTGTACTAAAAAAAAAGCTTTGGCTGGAGTCCTACTGATAATGTCATTTAATAGAAAGTTGGTGTGTATAGAAAACTCATCTCCATGGTTTATTAGGAGGGGTCTTGCTATGATTGGTTGGATCCGACCCTCTGCTTCCTCCTCTGGTCTCCGGCTCTCCGCTTCCTCCTCTGGTCCCCGGCTCTTCAGTGCGTTGCCTCGATCTCGCCCTCTGGGTGTGGACATCCTGTGTCACGTTATGTTTGGGAGTTCTGGATTGGTGCACATTGTCCATTCCGACCACGGGGGGGCGAGAGGAAGCTGGAGAAATTCCTTGTATAAGATGCACAAATCTGGCAAAGTCACCCCCAGCTAATGTCCATTTCCTCATAAACCCAACAATGTTGTCATATGGGCCAATCATTTGTAGCCTCTTCCCATTCGACGATGACCAGATGCCACAATGACCAAGATATAACCGCAGTTCTTTGGTCATATCAGCAGAAATATTGGACAGGTCAATTTTTTCAACTCGAAGAAAACTATGAGATCTCATAAAGATGTCAGAGATTTCATGAGCGGCTTTGTAAAAGACCTGGGACAGATGGGGGAATTTGGCTGTCAGGATAACCGTGTTAAACCCCTCCCCAGTCTCTGTTTTCATTTCCACACCAGACTGGCCCAAAATATCACTGATCTCGTCTTTCATAAATACACTTACATAGGTGTGAGCTGCCGGATCCACAAGGATCTCTGTAGAGAGAGGGCTTTGGTCCAGATGGTTTTTAGGATTAATTGATGTTAATGAAGTGGGAGAGCTTGAAGATGTCCACCCGGCCGCCATGAGGGATGAGCGATTAGATGAGCTTGCAGTCAAATCGTCAAGTTTTCTGTGGCTTGAAATTAATTCATCTGGAGAGGAGTTTTGGGGTTTTCCAAGCTTGAAATTGGTGTTATCTCCAAGGGTGCTCTTGGGAAGTTTAGTGTTTGGGTTTAATTCATCTGCAAATGAGTTCTTCGATTGTCCAGAGTTGTATCTCATGCTATCTCCAGTGGTGCTCTTGGAATGTTTTGGGTTTGAGTTGAATTCATCTGTAGATGTGTTCTTGGGTTGTTCAGAATTGAATTTGGTGCCATCTCCCGTGGTTCTCTTGGAATGTTTTGGGTTTGAGCTTAATTCATCTGTAGATGTGTCTTTGGGTTGTCCAGAGCTGAATTTGGTGCTACCTTCAATGGGGTTATTGGAATCTTTTGGGCTTGAGTTTAATTCATCTGTAGATGTGTTCTTGGGTTGTCCAGGGTTGAATTTGGTGCTACCTTCAATGGGGTTATTGGAATCTTTTGGGCTTGAGTTTAATTCATCTGTAGATGTGTTCTTGGGTTGTCTAGGGATGAATTTGGTGCTACCTTCAATGGGGTTATTGGAATCTTGTGGGTTTGAGTTTAATTCATCTGTAGATGTGTTCTTGGGTTGTCTAGGGATGAATTTGGTGCTACCTTCAATGGGGCTGTTGGAATATTTTGGGTTTGAGTTTAATTCATCTGTAGATGTGTTCTTGGGTTGTCCAGGGTTGAATTTGGTGCTACCTTCAATGGGGTTATTGGAATCTTTTGGGTTTGAGTTTAATTCATCTGTAGATGTGTTCTTGGGATGTCTAGGGAAGAATTTGGTGCTACCTTCAATGGGGCTGTTGGAATATTTTGGGTTTGAGTTTAATTCATCTGTAGTCGTGTTCTTGGGTTGCCCAGGATTGAAATCAGATTCATCTCCGATGGTGCTGTTGGGATATTTTTGGTTCGAGGCAAATCCATCAGCAATGGTCAATTTGAGTTCACTTTGTATGGAGCTGGAGTGAGTTGAAAAAGCGTCCTTGAGTTGTCTGGAGTCAGGCAAATCTTGTTTAAATTGTGTGTCTGTTAATGCCACGCGACTGGCTAATCCTGAGCTATCAGCTGGTTTTCCATTACTGGGCAGTGGAGAGTTTCTGCTCGTCTTTCGGTCTTCGTCTGCAGGTAACTTTTTGGGCGGTGCGGGATGAAAATTTAGGTTAGCTGCAATGTTGCTTTTGGGGTGTTTTTTGATGGAGGTCGAGTCATCTGAAGATGTGTCCTTGGGTCTTCTTTGGCTGGAGGCATCTGATCTTAAAGATGGTTTTATGTATGGTGCTCTGCTCCTATCTCCTGTAGAACTGTAACCATCATTCTCAGCTGGTAGAGGCTCGGGTGTTTTTTTTGTCCTCCTAGGTGAGGGGTTTCGGCTAGAGGTTTTACTTAAGGACTTGTCAGGCAAACTGTTTATTGAACTTTGTTTACCAGCTACTTCACCTGAGACATAATACGTGTCTGAACTGTACTCCGTGGCGTGATACTGGTCCTTACGGGACATTCGATTCTCCACATGATGTGAAGAAGTGCTCATTGTCTTGTAAAGTTCATCACGGCATCGACTCAGATCCTGGAAATCCCCTTCAATGGAAAGATAAGAGCTTTCCACTCTACAAACTCTAAGGTTGTGTTTCTCGAGAAGCACCTTGACCTCTGAGATGTCATCAAAGTACTTCAGGCTCAGGGTGGTCGTGATGGGCATGGAGAACTGCAAAAAAAAAGAACATTACACTTAGAACTCAATAGCTAAAAACATTCTTAACCCACGGGCACAGGTTCCCCCCCATCCTATGGTTGTATACGAATATCAATTTTTATATCCTGAAATTGTGCCACTGCCCCACCACCTTTGTGCTCTCTTGATTGCTAGTGAACATTTGCACACTGGTAACACCCACCCGGAGCGATCCTTCCTCTAAGCTCCCTGTTTATCTAGGACCGTATGCAGATATTAGATTGCCTAGGAATACCTGAAAGATTATAGCCCTGTGTACGAGCTCCTACCTTTGTGTCACATGACTATCCAAACTAAATAATGTCGGAATGTGCTATTGGAGTCAGCATTGATTTACCGTATATAAGGAAATAGGCTTTCAAGGAGAGTTGGTTTCATGTTTCCTGTGCTATAAAGAGTCTTGTGACTTCCCTCAACCTCTCCTGCACCCCCTACTGTTCTCTTACTTAACTCATTGAATTACACAGAGACGGGCAGATAGCAGAAAACATGCAATAACAAATAATTTTCAGCTTATGTGTTGGCCATATTTTAAGTAATACTAATGACTGAATTAAAATAAGTATTGCAGGTCTTACAAGAATACAAAAATGAATTAAAGCATATCTAAACCCAGGAACAGAAATGTAATATATTGGAGTATACTGGTACTTAGATGTGGTGTCTGTATTCTTCGTTTTGCTCTTTATTTTCTCCCGGTGATCCTGCCAGTAACGCGCTTCCTGTCTCATGGTGACAACGTTCTCTCGTGCTGTATGGAGGAGCAGTGTTGTCACCCTTGGACAGGACTACAGAACACTTCTTCTCCTTTTCCCTCAGCAGGAATGCTCCCTATATCAGGCCATACCTCTATTGTACATACGGCCACCTCAGCCAAACAGATGATAAAACTGTCATAGAGGATAATGGGAGTTCCTGTCCTTGGTACATCGGCTGGTGGACCGCTATTATACTCTGTGTGTTTCCTATCTATCCCCTGAGCAGACATGGACTTGTCACATCAGTAGTCCTCATTGTATTTGGTGAGGACTCAGCACAGCTTCCACGAGCCTGAGAAGAGGTTTAGTTACGTGGGGGCACATTAGCAAACGTGGCACCACCTCCATAAAGACATGGTGTGACCAGTTTGTGCAGGACACTTGAGTTCCTCCATATCAGAGCCCTGACCTCAACCCCACTGAACACTTTTGAGATTAATTGGAATACCGATAGTGAGCTGTTTTTTGGCACCCAACGCGAGGTTCAACATGTGAGCCACGTCTACTCATCCAACATCACTACCTGACCTCACAAATGGGCACAAATTCCCACAGAAACCCTCCAAAATCTTATGGAAAGACTTCCTAGAAGAGTGGAGGATGTTATAGATACAAAGAGGGCAACTGCTTAATACTGGTCATGGTTTTGGAATATGATGTCCAACAGTTTAACCTTATGGTAACAGTTTGGTGAAGAATCTTTTCTGTTCCACCATGGCTGTACCCCTGTGCACAAAGCCATCTCCATAGAGACATGGTGTGACCAGTTTGGTGTGGAGGAACTTCAGAGTCCTGTGCACAGCCCTGAGCTCAACCCTACTGAGCACCTTTGGGATGAATTTGAGTGCCAATGGTGAGCCAGGTCTTCTCATCCAACATCAGTACCTGACCTCACAAAGTTGGGCACAAATTCCCACAGACACCCTCCAAAATCTTATGGAAAGCCTTCCCAGAAGAGTGGATGATGTTATAGCCACAAAGGGGGCAACTCCATAATATTGGTCATGGTTTTAGAAGAAGATGTCCAACCTTATGGCAACAGTTTGGTGAGGACACTTTTCTGATCCAGCATGCCTGTGCCCCCCTGTGTACAAAGCCAGCTCCATAAAGACATGGTGTGACCAGTTTGGTGTGGAGAAACTCCAGTGTACTGCACAGAGCCCTGACCTCATCTCTCCTGATCACCTTTGTGATGAACTGGAATGCTGATTGTGAGCCAGGACTTTTTTTTTTGTGGTGCCCAGCGTGAGGCCCAACATGTGAGCCAGGTCTTTTCACCCAATATCAATACCTGACCTCATAAATTGGCACAAATGCTCACAGACACCATCAAAACTCTTGAGGAAAGCCTTAGAGCGGAAGAGTGGAGGATGTTCAACTCCATATTAATGGCCATGGGTTTTGGAATGGGATGGGATGGGATGTCCAACCAGGTCAGAGCCAACCAGGTGCGGAGTCAGGGGTTCAAAATTTTAGGCCATATAGTGGAATAGGGTTCCAAAACTTGCCTGTCTATGGCTGCCTCTTCTATGTTTACTCTACCACTGTCAAGGAGGATGTCCCGGGGGCAGCAGCAGCTCTATCGCTTACTCATGAGGACATGAGGAGCAGGCACAATTAGAGGGAAATTGGAGATTTCCATAGAAGGCTCCGTTCACATATATGCAAATTTGATGCACATGTGACCTGTGAACCGGCAGCCTTCTCTACGGAGCCGGGTCACATTTATGCGGTGCGGCATCAGTGCGAATTCACTGCAAATTGTAAAAGTGTCCTCTGCATTTTCTGACCACTACGGTGCGGTTCAGATGCGCATTCCTGGCTATTGCCTTCTATGGGAACGCATCTGAACCGCACACATCATCAGTTTTTGAACACGAATTTGATCCGAAACCCCCCCCCCCCCCAAAAAAAAAAAACACAGTGTGGGCCTCCCCGCCCCAATCCATACCTGGCCCTTTTGGGTCACGGATTTTGAGGGGAACCCAACGCCAAAATTTTAAAAAAGACACGGCGTGGGGTCCCCTCCCAAATCAATGCCAGACAAGTATGGATTTTGAGAGGAACCCTCACGCCAAATTAAAAAAAAAAAAATGGTGTGCCCCCCCCCCCCCCCCAAAACCTATACCGGACCATTATCTGAGCATGCAGCCTGGTAGGCCTGGATGGGGGGGGACACAAGCCAGGGCATGCTAGGTTGGTGACATCACAAGGGGGCATATCACCATGTGACGTCGCCGGGGGGGGGGGTAGGCGAATGCTTGTGACATTCGTCCAATGACATTTTTTTTATACATTGACCCCGGCCTAACCAAAATGCATTATATCAAAACTCCACCTGCAAGATGGAGACATTAGTTTTATTGATGGAATCACCATTGGGGTGCCTAAACCCCCCCCCCCCCC
>BLSH010408726.1:41994-52430 GCA_018402905.1 Glandirana rugosa | reverse complement strand
ATATAGACTGGCAGTGCCAGGAACTCCGTATACTGTGTGTTTATAGACTAGCAGTGCCAGGGACTCCGTATACTGTGTGTATATAGATTGGCAGTACCAGGGACTCTGTATACTGTGTGTATATAGAATGGCAGTACCAGGGACTCCGTATACTGTGTGTATATAGACTGGCAGTGCCAGGCACTCCGTATACTGTGTGTATATAGACTGGCAGTACCAGGGACTCCGTATACTGCGTGTATATAGACTGGCAGTGCCAGGCACTCCGTATACTGTGTGTATATAGACTGGCAGTGCCAGGCACTCTGTATACTGTGTGTATATAGACTGGCAGTGCCAGGCACTACGTATACCGTGTGTATATAGACTGGCAGTGCCAGGAACTCCGTATACTGTGTGTTTATAGACTAGCAGTGCCAGGAACTCCATATACTGTGTGTATATAGACTGGCAGTGCCAGGAATTCCGTATTCTGTGTGTATATAGACTGGCAGTGCCAGGCACTCCGTATACTGTGTGTATATAGACTGGCAGTGCCAGGCACTCCGTACACTGTGTGTACATAGACTGGCAGTACCAGGGACTCCGTATACTGTGTGTTTATAGATTGGCAGTACCAGGGACTCCGTATACTGTGTGTATATAGATTGGCAGTACCAGGGACTCTGTATACTGTGTGTACATAGACTGGCAGTGCCAGGGACTCCGTATACTGTGTGTATATAGATTGGCAGTACCAGGGACTCTGTATACTGTGTGTACATAGACTGGCAGTGCCAGGCACTCCGTATACTGTGTGTATATAGACTGGCAGTGCCAGGAACTCCGTATACTGTGTGTATATAGACTGGCAGTGCCAGGCACTCCGTATACTGTGTGTTTATAGACTGGCAGTGCCAGGGACTCTGTATACTGTGTGTATATAGATTGCAGGAACCAGGGACTCCGTATACTGTGTGTATATAGATTGGCAGTACCAGGGACTCTGTATACTGTGTGTACATAGACTAGCAGTGCCGGGGACTCTGTATACTGTGTGTATATAGATTGGCAGTACCAGGGACATCGTATACTGTGTGTATATAGATTGGCAGTACCAGGGACTCCGTATACTGTGTGTACATAGACTGGCAGTGCCGGGGACTCCGTATACTGTGTGTATATAGATTGGCAGTACCAGGGACTCCGTATACTGTGTGTATATAGACTGGCAGTGCCAGGGGCTCTGTATACTGTGTGTATATAGACTGGCACTGCCAGGGACTGTGTATACTGTGTGTATATAGAGTGGCAGTGCCAGGGGCTCTGTATACTGTGTGCATATAGAGTGGCAGTGCCAGGAACTCCGTATTCTGTGTGTATATAGACTGGCAGTGCCAGGCGATCCGTATACTGTGTGTATATAGACTGGCAGTGCCAGGAACTCCGTATACTGTGTGTATATAGACTGGCAGTGCCAGGCACTCAGTATACTGTGTGTATATAGACTGGCAGTGCCAGGCACTCCGTATACTGTGTGTATATAGACTGGCAGTGCCAGGGACTGTGTATACTGTGTGTATATAGAGTGGCAGTGCCAGGGGCTCTGTATACTGTGTGCATATAGAGTGGCAGTGCCAGGCACTCCATATACTGTGTGTATATAGACTGGCAGTGCCAGGAACTCCGTATTCTGTGTGTATATAGACTGGCAGTGCCAGGCACTCCGTGTACTGTGTGTATATAGACTGGCAGTGCCAGGCACTCCGTATACTGTGTGTATATAGACTGGCAGTGCCAGGAACTCTGTATACTGTGTGTATATAGACTGGCAGTGCCAGGCACTCCGTATACTGTGTGTTTATAGACTGGCAGTGCCAGGGACTCTGTATACTGTGTGTATATAGATTGCAGGAACCAGGGACTCCGTATACTGTGTGTATATAGACTGGCAGTGCCAGGAACTCCGTATACTGTGTGTATATAGACTGGCAGTGCCAGGCACTCCGTATACTGTGTGTATATAGATTGCAGGAACCAGGTACTCCGTATACTGTGTGTATATAGATTGGCAGTGCCGGGGACTCCGTATACTGTGTGTATATAGATTGGCAGTGCCGGGGACTCCGTATACTGTGTGTATATAGACTGGCAATACCAGGGACTCTGTATACTGTGTGTACACAGACTGGCAGTACCAGGGACTCCGTATACTGTGTGTACATAGATTGGCAGTACCAGGGACTCCGTATACTGTGTGTATATAAATTGGCAGTACCAGCGACTCCGTATACTGTGTGTACATAGATTGGCAGTACCAGGGACTCCGTATACTGTGTGTATATAGATTGGCAGTACCAGGGACTCTGTATACTGTGTGTACATAGATTGGCAGTGCCAGGCACTCCGTACACTGTGTGTATATAGACTGGCAGTGCCGGGGACTCTGTATACTGTGTGTATATAGATTGGCAGTACCAGGGACGCAGTATACTGTGTGTATATAGATTGGCAGTACCAGGGACTCTGTATACTGTGTGTACATAGACTGGCAGTGCCGGGGACTCCGTATACTGTGTGTATATAGACTGGCAGTGCCAGGGGCTCTGTATACTGTGTGTATATAGACTGGCAGTGCCAGGGACTGTGTATACTGTGTGTATATAGAGTGGCAGTGCCAGGGGCTCTGTATACTGTGTGCATATAGAGTGGCAGTGCCAGGCACTCCGTATACTGTGTGTATATAGACTGGCAGTGCCAGGCACTCCGTATACTGTGTGTATATAGACTAGCAGTGCCAGGAACTCCGTATTCTGTGTGTATATAGACTGGCAGTGCCAGGCACTCCGTATACTGTGTGTATATAGACTGGCAGTGCCAGGCACTCCGTATACTGTGTGTATATAGACTGGCAGTGCCAGGAACTCTGTATACTGTGTGTATATAGACTGGCAGTGCCAGGAACTCCGTATTCTGTGTGTATATAGACTGGCAGTGCCAGGCACTCCGTATACTGTGTGTATATAGACTGGCAGTGCCAGGAACTCCGTATACTGTGCGTATATAGACTGGCAGTGCCAGGCACTCCGTATACTGTGTGTATATAGACTGGCAGTGCCAGGCACTCCGTATACTGTGTGTATATAGACTGGCAGTGCCAGGCACTCCGTATACTGTGTGTATATAGACTGGCAGTGCCAGGAACTCCGTATACTGTGTTTATATAGACTGGCAGTGCCAGGAACTCCGTATTCTGTGTGTATATAGACTGGCAGTGCCAGGAACTCCGTATACTGTGTGTATATAGACTGGCAGTGCCAGGCACTCCGTATACTGTGTGTATATAGACTGGCAGTGCCAGGCTCTCCGTATACTGTGTGTATATAGACTGGCAGTGCCAGGCACTCCGTATACTGTGTGTATATAGACTGGCCGTGCCAGGAACTCCGTATTCTGTGTGTATATAGACTGGCAGTGCCAGGCACTCCGTATACTGTGTGTATATAGACTGGCAGTGCCAGGCACTCCGTATACTGTGTGTATATAGACTGGCAGTGCCAGGAACTCCGTATACTGTGTGTATATAGACTGGCAGTGCCAGGCACTCCGTATACTGTGTGTATATAGACTGGCAGTGCCAGGCACTACCTATACTGTGTGTATATAGACTGGCAGTGCCAGGCACTCCGTATCCTGTGTGTATATAGACTGGCAGTGCCAGGCACTACGTATACTGTGTGTATATAGACTGGCAGTGCCAGGAACTCCGTATACTGTGTGTATATAGACTGGCAGTGCCAGGCACTCCGTATACTGTGTGTATATAGACTGGCAGTGCCAGGCACTCCGTATACTGTGTGTATATAGACTGGCAGTGCCAAGCACTACGTATACTGTGTGTATATACATTGGCAGTGCCAGGAACTCCGTATACTGTGTGTATATAGACTGGCAGTGCCAGGCACTCCGTATACTGGGTGTATATATACTGGCAGTGCCAGGCACTCCGTATACTGTGTGTATATAGACTGGCAGTGCCAGGCACTCCGTATACTGTGTGTATATAGACTGGCAGTGCCAGGCACTCCGTATACTGTGTGTATATAGACTTGCAGTGCCAAGCACTCCGTATACTGTGTGTATATAGACTGGCAGTGCCAGGCACTACGTATACTGTGTGTATATAGACTGGCAGTGCCAGGAACTCCGTATACTGTGTGTATATAGACTGGCAGTGCCAGGCACTCCGTATATTGTGTGTATATAGACTGGCCGTGCCAGGCACTCCGTATACTGTGTGTATATAGACTGGCAGTGCCAGGAACTCCGTATACTGTGTGTTTATAGACTGGCAGTACCAGGGACTCCATATACTGTGTGTATATAGACTGGCAGTGCCAGGCACTCCGTATACTGTGTGTATATAGACTGGCAGTGCCAGGAACTCCGTATACTGTGTGTATATAGACTGGCAGTGCCAGGCACTCCGTATACTGTGTGTTTATAGACTGGTAGTGCCAGGGACTCTGTATACTGTGTGTTTATAGACTGGCAGTACCAGGGACTCCGTATACTGTGTGTATATAGATTGCAGGAACCAGGGACTCCGTATACTGTGTGTATATAGATTGGCAGTGCTGGGGACTCCGTATACTGTGTGTATATAGATTGGCAGTGCCGGGGACTCCGTATACTGTGTGTATATAGACTGGCAGTACCAGGGACTCTGTATACTGTGTGTACATAGACTGGCAGTACCAGGGACTCCGTATACTGTGTGTACATAGATTGGCAGTACCAGGGAGTCCGTATACTGTGTGTATATAGATTGGCAGTACCAGGGACTCTGTATACTGTGTGTATATAGATTGGCAGTACCAGGGACTCTGTATACTGTGTGTATATAGATTGGCAGTACCAGGGACTCCGTATACTGTGTGTATATAGATTGGCAGTACCGGGGACTCTGTATACTGTGTGTACATAGATTGGCAGTACCGGGGACTCTGTATACTGTGTGTATATAGATTGGCAGTACCAGGGACTCCGTATACTGTGTGTACATAGACTGGCAGTGCCGGGGACTCCGTATACTGTGTGTATATAGATTGGCAGTACCAGGGACTCCGTATACTGTGTGTATATAGACTGGCAGTGCCAGGCACTCCGTATACTGTGTGTATATAGACTGGCAGTGCCAGGCACTCCGTATACTGTGTGTATATAGACTGGAAGTGCCAGGAACTCCGTATACTGTGTGTATATAGACTGGCAGTGCCAGGAACTCCGTATACTGTGTGTATATAGACTGGCAGTGCCAGGAACTCCGTATTCTGTGTGTATATAGACTGGCAGTGCCAGGAACTCCGTATACTGTGTGTATATACTGGCAGTGCCAGGAACTCCGTATACTGTGTGCATATAGACTGGCAGTGCGAGGCACTCTGTATACTGTGTGTATATAGACTGGCAGTGCCAGGCTCTCCGTATACTGTGTGTATATAGACTGGCAGTGCCAGGCACTCCGTATACTGTGCGTATATAGACTGGCCGTGCCAGGAACTCCGTATTCTGTGTGTATATAGACTGGCAGTGCCAGGCACTCCGTATACTGTGTCTATATAGACTGGCAGTGCCAGGCACTCCGTATACTGTGTGTATATAGACTGGCAGTGCCAGGAACTCCGTATACTGTGTGTATATAGACTGGCAGTGCCAGGCACTCCGTATACTGTGTGTTTATAGACTGGCAGTACCAGGGACTCCGTATACTGTGTGTATATAGACTGGCAGTGCCAGGCACTCTGTATACTGTGTGTATATAGACTGGCAGTGCCAGGCACTCCGTATACTGTGTGTATATAGACTGGCAGTGCCAGGAACACCGTATACTGTGTGTATATAGACTGGCAGTGCCAGGCACTCCGTATACTGTGTGTTTATAGACTGGCAGTGCCAGAGACTCTGTATACTGTGTGTATATAGATTAGCAGTACCAGGGACTCCGTATACTCTGTGTTTATAGATTGGCAGTGCCGGGGACTCCGTATACTGTGTGTATATAGAATGGCAGTGCCTGGGACTCTGTATACTGTGTGTATATAGACTGGCAGTACCAAGGACTCTGTATACTGTGTGTACATAGACTGGCAGTACCAGGGACTCCATATACTGTGTGTACATAGATTGGCAGTACCAGGCACTCTGTATACTGTGTGTATATAGATTGGCAGTACCAGGGACTCCGTATACTGTGTGTATATAGATTGGCAGTACCAGGGACTCCGTATACTGTGTGTATATAGATTGGCAGTACCAGGGACTCTGTATACTGTGTGTACATAGACTGGCAGTGCCGGGGACTCTGTATACTGTGTGTATATAGATTGGCAGTACCAGGGACGCCGTATACTGTGTGTATATAGACTGGCAGTGCCAGGGGCTCTCTATACTGTGTGTATATAGACTGGCAGTGCCGGGGACTCCGTAAACTGTGTGTATATAGATTGGCAGTACCAGGGACTCCGTATACTGTGTGTATATAGACTGGCAGTGCCAGGGGCTCTGTATACTGTGTGTATATAGACTGGCAGTGCCGGGGACTCCGTAAACTGTGTGTATATAGACTGGCAGTACCAGGGATTCCGTATACTGTGTGTATATAGACTGGCAGTACCAGGGATTCCGTATACTGTGTGTATATAGACTGGCAGTGCCAGGGACTCCGTATATTGTGTGTATATAGACTGGCAGTACCAGGGATTCCGTATACTGTGTGTATATAGACTGGCAGTACCAGGGATTCCTGGCATCCTCTGGGGGTAGAGTTGTGTCTCTATTATTCTTTGTTGCACAGTACAAAGGTGTTTATGATTTTGCCTGGCATTGCCATGGAGAGGGATATTGAACCGTATGCAGGTAATGACGGTGCCAGGAATGTTTCTATGGTGAAGGGGGGATGTTGCCCGGGATCCGGTGATTGCACAACGTAATAATTAGATAAGAGCCGGCGATTGTTCTGTATGTGGAGACGGGGATAATAGTCACCCCTCCCCCTACCAGGTCCCATTTACTCTCCTTATTCTGCAATGCGTTGATGAGCGTTAAGCACAACAGAATTTTAAAAAAAATGATGAGGTGCGCTGTGCCATGCATTGCAATTTACGTTGGCATCATCTACAGCAAAAGCGTGGTGTGGGAACGCACATTTTACCGCACATTGCCGCAATACACACCGGTACATCAACCATGAAGATCTTGTAACCGGTTCCCAACCGGCTCGCCTATATTTACTGCCGCAGAGTGGCAGCGTCCCGTGAATCGCCACCCATAAACGGCGGCGCGCTCTCGTGCCCGCCACACTCTGTAGGAGTGTGGCTGCGGGTCGGGCGGACTCGATGTCCACCGGGGAGCCACGATTGCCTGGCAGAGAAGAAAAATGGGCAAACTCGCCAGTTCCCCGCTGTGTCAGGCGGCATGTAAGAGATCTACTGATCCCTGCCACTGGGATCAGTTAGATCTCTGGTGCCCCCTGGCAGCCCAGCCCCCTCACAGTTAGAACACGCCTAGGGAACACCGTTACCCCCTAGAGCGCCCCCTGCAGGTTAACCCCTTCACTGCCAATGACATTTACACAGTAATCAGTGGACATTTAAAGATCTGATCGCTGTATAAATGTCATTGGTCCCAAAAAAGTGTCAAAAATGTCCGACATGTCCGCCGCAATATCGCAGTCCCGATAAAAATCGCAGATCGCCGCCATTACTAGTTTTAAAAAAAAATTGTAAAAATGCCAAAAATGAATTCCCATGGTTTGTAAACGCGGCAACATTTGCGCAAACCAATCAATAAACACCGATTGCCATTTTTTTTTTACCAAAAATATGAGAAAAAATATAAATCGGCCAAAACCGATGAATACATTTTTTTTTTCTGGATTTGTATTTCCTGACGCCAACATGGCAGCACACTAGCGATAGAGCTCCGCCTCCTGACCACTCCCTCAGGACCAGTGAATAGCATAAAAAAAGGCATGGTTAGCCCCCCCCCCCATTCTTCTTTTTGTCCTCATACCTTCATGCACCAGTGAAGAGTAAGCAATTCTATGTCCCCACCTCTGCCTCTGTGCAGCAGCCGTCTGGGTTCAGCCTCTCCTTGTGCGAAGGCCCAGTGCTCGGGCCGCTAAATTGCGCTAAAAACCCTGGGTGCCCCTTCTCTGGGTCTTGATGGGGCCCTGCAGTGTTTCCTCTTTAGGAACGAAATCTGCCATCATGTAAGTGTCTGTGGGCTGAGGCTAGGGTTGCCACCTGTCCGGGATTCACCCGGACAGTTCGGGTTTGAAATCATGCGTCCGGGTTTCATACTGCTTGAAACCCGGACACATTATTCAGACTGGACTATGGCTTTCCAGCAGGGTTGCTGGCTGCAGTTGTCTAAGCTGAGAGAGTCTGTTACACTCTCATTCACACTGCCCAAAGCCAGCACTAACAACCCCCCCCAAACACACACACAGACAGGAGAGGAGAGAGGACTCGATCTGCACCTCTTCCTCCAGCCCCTACCCCTCTGTGTCTGCCCCACACTCCAATCCCCGGTAATGTGACTCAGAAATGGAAAGTGGGGGAGGGAAGTTTGAAGTCCAGCAGCTTCAGATACACCTGAATTGTGTGTACACTAAGGTAAATCAGGGTTCTCAGAGCACCCCTTACATCAGAGTTCCCTTTTACACCAGAGGACACCGTGTTCCCCCTTACATCAGAGTCCTCTCTGTACATACGAGTTCCCCCTGAAATCAGGGTTCTCAGAGCATCCCTTACATCAGAGTTCCCTTTTACACCAGAGGACACCGTGTTCCCCCTTACATCAGAGTCCTCTCTGTACATATGAGTTCCCCCTGAAATCAGGGTTCTCAGAGCATCCCTTATGTTAGCATCCCCAGAGTTCTCCCTTACATCAGAGTCTGCAGAGTCCCCCCTTACAGTGAAAGGGAACTCTGTGAGTTCAGATGTAAAAGGGGAACTCTGTGGACTCTGATGTAAAGGGGGACTCTTGTTATTAACTTCATATGATTAGAAATGTTACTTAATAGCAAAATATATGTATAGTTTATACTATAAAAACAAATTGCTGTGCACCGCTAAAGTGTTCGGGTTTGACCCGAAGAAAAGGTGGCAACCCTAGCTGAGGCTTGGGAGGGCCAGCTAGTTCATTCATTTTCTTTTTTTGGTTGCTTGCACCATACAGGACCACCTATTCCTTTTATTCTGTGCTGTCTCATGTGTGTTCTCCCTTACCTTGGTCTGTTTCTCTTTTGGGTGCCTCCCATGCCTCCATGTTTGTTTGTGTTCTGTTTGCCCATGTGGCAGGACCGTGCTGCCTGGGGGTGTCTTGATGACATCATCGGGCTGCGACGGCCATCTTGCTTATGGGCAAAAGCCCACTGTTGCTAGCAACTAGAGATGCCGTCCTGTGGGAGCTCCCCCTACTGATTTTTAGCAGGTAGTGCAAAAAAAAAAATGTATGTATGTATATATATATATATATTACATTAATTTGTTTCTTTTACTTAAAAAAAAAGATAAATGTATGTATGTATGTATATATATATATATATATATATATATATGTATTTATTTATTTATATATATATATATATATATTTATTTATTTTGGAAAAAACGTATTTTCTGTTTGTTATGGAGGCATATATATTTTTTTCTCCTCTCTTTTTAATGTCAAAAGACCTTCTCTCTGTAGTGCTATCTTCCTTTCTGGCTATCCTCATTTCAGCTGCCCGTCCTATCTGTCCTAAAGCCATGAGTCAGTCACCGCTTATGCAAAAAGACCCTCAAATCCAAAGGTATGGGACCACCGTGTTGGTAAGTTTGCAAGAGTGCCTCCTTATGCGGATTGCTTTGAGTGTTTTCAGCCGCGCATGCTCCATGCTCTCAAAAATCAAGAGCCAGGGAAAGGCGGACGGTCTTCATAGGAGTGCAACTGCAGATGCCGCACCCACACCCAAGGGAAAAGGTTCCAAAGAAGACGTCTTATCGCCTCTTCCCCAGAGCAACGCCCCAGCAAGAATCCTGCAGGGCCTGTGGCACAGCGCCTGTAACCAATAGGCTGCTGAGTAAAGACTGCCCGGAGGAGTTCGCAGTTAACAGGTAACACCAAATATCTTTATTAACCACTTCAGCCCCGGAAAGGATTTCACACTTTAGGGACAGAGCACTTTTTGCGATTCGGCGCTGCGTCGCTTTAACTGACAATTGCGCGGTCGTGCGACGTTGTACCCAAACTAAATTTGCGTCCTTTTTTCCCCACAAATAGAGCTTGCGCCGACTTTTGTGAGTTTCGTTAGGCGTATTCCTCCGTGAGAACGTTTGAATGGTTGTGCCACCAGGGTATGGAAACCTAAACTCCCAGAAAAACGTATTCGCCACTGACTGAGTACCGAA
>BLSH010408726.1:18400-31091 GCA_018402905.1 Glandirana rugosa | reverse complement strand
GGGGGGGTAGTTGTAATTCTCAGATATATACAGCGGGTAAAATAAGTATTGAACGCGTCACTATTTTTTTCTAAGTAAATATATTTGTAAAAGGTGTGATTGACATTTAATTTCCCCCATGTGTCAGTAACAACCCATGCACAGACACCAAAACAGATATGTTCAGAAATGAAGTTCTGTTTAATAAAATGGAAGGACGCAGGGAAAAAGTACTGAACACAAAGAAAGGTTGCAAAAAAAAAAAAAAAAAAAAAAAGGCATGGAAAGCCAAGAAACCAGCTGAAATCTATCAGTAATTAGAAAGCAATCCTGTCCCCTTGTCAGTGCAAATTAATATCAGCCGGTTCAGTCTCACCTGATGGCCTATAAAAAGGCGTCTCATTACCAAGGTGTCACACAACAAACATCTCATGATGGGTAAAAGCAAAGATCTCACTCAAGACCTTCTCAACCTTATTGTTGCAAAACATTCTAATAGCATTGGTTACAGAAGGATTTCTAAACTTCTAAGTGTTCCAGTGAGCACTGTTGGGGCCATAATCCGGAAGTGGAAAGAACATCATTTTACCCTAAACCAGCCACGACCAGGTGCTCCTCACAAGATTTCTGACAGAGGAGTAAAAAGAATTAATCAGAAGAGTTGTCCAAGAGCTAAGGACCACTTGTGGAGAGCTTCAGAAAGACCTGGAATTAGCAGGTACACAATAACTAATGCACTCACCCGCCATGGCCTGTATGCACTCTCGCCATCCACCCGCCATGGCCTGTATGCACGCTCGCCATGCACCCACCATGGCCTTTATGCACGCTCGCCATGGCCTGTATGCATGGTCACCACGCAACACTCCATTGCTGAAGAAAAAGCACGTTGCTGCACAACATTTAGACAAGCCTGAGAAATACGGAGAGAATATAGTCTGGTCAGATGAGACCAAAATGGAGCTTTTTGGAGGCCATAATACACATGTTTGGAGGTCACATGGCACATTGCCCCAAAAACACCCCCCTACCAACAGTGAGGTTTGGAGACGGGAACATCATGGTGTGGGCGGGGCTCTGGTACTGGCAAACTTCATATCATTGAAGGAAGGATGAATGGTGATAAAAATCTGCAGCCATCTACCAGGATGATGAAGATGAAACGAGGGAGGACACCTCAGGAGGACAATGATCCCAAACACAAAGCCAAGGAGAAAGATAATAAAGCTCCTAGAATGGCCCAGCCAATCACCTGACTTATATCCAATAGTAAATCTATGGAAAGAACTAAAGATCGGAGTTCATAGAAGAGGCCCACGGAACCTTCAAGATTTGAAGACTGTGTGGAAGAATGGGCCAAAATCACACCTGAGCAACACATGCAGCTCGTTTCTCCATACAGGAGACGTCTTGAAGCCCTCATTACCAACAAAGAATTTTGTACAAAGTATTAAATACATTGCAGTTAGCGGGTTCAATACTTTTCCCTGTGTCCTTCCATTTTATTACACAGAACTTAATTTCTGAACGGATTTGTTTTGGTGTCTTTGTATGGATGGCATGGGTTGTCACCGACATGTGGGGAACATTTCATGTCAATATCACCTTTACCAATAGATTTACAGAGAAAAATGGTGACAGGTTCAATACTTATTTCACCCGCTGTATATCCCATAGTTTGTAGATTTTATAGCTTTGCAACAAACTAAGTGATATACACTGATTTGGGTTATTTTCACCAAAGAATTGCAGTAATACACATTTTGGCCTTACATTTAAGAAGGAAGATTTATTTGCAAAATTTTATAACAAAAACAAAGAAAAACACAAATTTTAAAAAAAGATTTTCAGTCTTTTTTTCATTTAGCAAATGGGTCAAGATGTCCAGGATTCTAGAAACCAGACATCCAGACTTCCTTAAAGCGGAGTTCCACCCAGAAATTTTTTTTTTTTTGGCATCCACTCTTTTAATACTAAATAGTTGTAACCTTTTGTTTCCTTACTTTCAAACCGCCTAGTAATTCCATGTATTTTTTACTCACTATTTCGTTTCTCTCACTGCTGGACTTTTCCATTTTAGGTGAGGGCATCTGAAGCCCATCCTGGGTCTCCTGGCATCTCTTCCTGAAAGAAGTGCATGGTGGGTAACCATCGTGCACGCCTCGATCTCGGTCCGTCTTAAATCGTGTCATTTCCTGTCTGGAAATAACACGATTTTACAGTACAGGGAAGCCCACTGACTCCTGGGAAATGATGAATCACATCTCCCAGGAGGCCAGGGGAAGCAGGAAGTGAGAAGAAGAGCCTAGGACCTAAAAGGGGCAGATTACAGAAACCACCTAGCAACAAGCGACTTAAGGCGAGTATAATTTTATTTTCCTTCAAAGGTAAATCTATCTATATAGGCAAAGGACTTGAATGATGTAAAAAAAAATTTCTGGGTGGAACTCCACTTTAAGGAAAGTGGAAATGTAGGAAGGACCATGCGTTGCTCTTACAGGTCCCAGCATTTTGTGCTTTGCTCCCACCCCCATACGATAAACACCTGGCTTTCTCATTGGTTGAAACCAGTCAAAAAGGCAAGCAGGGGGTACAGAACTAGAAGATGGAGTTCAACCATTTAGCAAGCAGGTGGGACACCAAAAGGTGCAGTTGTCCTTCAAGTCTGAACAGCATGTCCCAGCTGCTGCTTCTCCTTCTCCAATTGAACTTTCAGCAACGGCTCCTCCTCCACTTGAAGATTCAGTAACGGCTCCTCCTCCTCCTCCACCACTTGAACCTTCAGTAACTGCTCCTCTTCCTCCTCCTCCACCACTTGAACTTTTAGTAACTGCTCCTCCTCCTTCTTCTTTTGAACTTTCGGTAAGGGCTTCTTCTTCTTTTTCATTTGAACTTTCAGCAACGGCTTCTCTTCCTTCTTCTTCAGTTGAACTTTCAGTACCGGCTTCCCTACGGATACCAAACTTGACAAACCCGCGGCATTAAGTCTTCTCTTCACGGTAGAAAGCGAGACTTGCTTACGTCGGCCGAGGTTGAGCTGCGCTCGAAGCTGTTGTGCCGTCAGCTGTTCGTTACGCCTGCTGGTGACCCTAAGAAACTTGTCTTCCATTTTTGTTGTGGCTTTCGGTCTGCCAGACCTGTCCCTGTCCCAGTTTCCTCCAGTTTCGGAGTGCCTCTTGATGGTGTAGGACACCGCGTTTACCGACACCTGGACTTTCTTAGCAATTTCCCTGCAGGAAAGTCCTTCACGTTTAAGGTCGACGATGGTCTGCCTGTCTTCCACAGTCAGCTGCCTTTTTTTCGCCATTGTGGCCGCAATATATGGTTTACCGTAGTGCAATATTGTCCAAAACGAGGCTTTAGAGGATGTAGAACATCAATTTGTCCGAAACGCTGATGAGCTTTACTGCAAGAAAAAAAAAAAAAAAAAAAGACAGGCAGAATGTCAGAGCAGACATGAAGAGAATACAGAGGTGGGAAAATATGTCTGGGGTTTCTAGAACGTAAAGAACAGGTAAGGTAAAGAAACAGCCAATGTCCACCACATCACACACCATCCACATGCTTTACTAAGAAGTGTCTGGGGTTTCTATAACCTCCTCCCGGGAGGAGCAGGATGAGGCCTCAAACCACCCCAGGGATGATCTAGCAGAGTCCACAGGAGTGACCAGAGCTATGAGCAGCCCGGACACGCTGGAAGACTTGCAGGAGGCTCCTAGAAATAAAGGAAGGACGCACCTTGTATCCAGCCGTGGTCTTCACCATCACAGAAGATCCTGGGACTTAGCCCGCTATCTGAAGAAAGAAGAATACAAAAAAGGTAAAGACACAGCAGGTATGTCCACCATGCCAAATGCACTATAGTGCCAAAAGAATTGAGACGCCTATCTTTACACGCACATGAATTTTAAAAGGCATCCCAGTCTTAGTCCGTAGGGGTACAATATTGAGTTGGCCCACCCTTTGCAGCTATAACAGCTTCACCTCTACTGGGAAGGCTGTCCACAAGGTTTAGGAGTGTCTATGGGAATGTTTGACCATTCTTCCAGAAGCCCATTTGTGAGACATTGGATGAGAAGGCCTGGCTCGCAGTCTCCACTCTAATTCATCCTAAAGGTGTTCTATCGGGTTGAGGTCAGTCAAGTTCCTCCAGCCCAAACTCGGTCATCCACGTCTGTATAGACCTTGCTTTGTGCACTGCTCCAAATCATTTGGTGGACGGGGGATTATGGTGCGAGGTTGTTTTTCAGGGGTTGTGCTTGGCGCCTTATTTCCAGTGAAGGAAACTTTTAAGGCCTCAGCATACCAAGACATTTTGGACAATTTCATGCTCCTAACTTTGTGGGAACAGTTTAACCACTTCAGCCCCGGAAGGATTTCCCCCTTTAGGACCCAGAGCACTTTTTGCGATTCGGCGCTGCGTCGCTTTAACTGACAATTGCGCGGTCGTGCGACATTGTACCCAAACTAAATTTGCGTCCTTTTTTCCCCACAAATAGAGCTTTCTTTTGGTGGTATTTGATCGCCTCTGCGTCATTTCTGATCGCCGCTATAAACAAAAGAAGAGCGACCATTTTGCAAAAAAAAACCAAATTTCTTACTTTTTGCTAAAATTCAAATCCAAAAAAAAAAAAATATAAAAAAAACATTTTTTTTCACCGTTTTTGGCCGATTTATATAATTCCTCATATTTGCGATAAAAAAAAAAAATCGCAATCGGTGTTTATTGATTGGTTTGCGCAAAAGTGGCCGCGTTTACGGATGGTGAGAATTCATTTCTGGGGTTTTTATTTTTTTTTTATTTTTTACTAGTAATGGCAGCGATCTGCGATTTTTAGCGGTAATGCGATATTGGGGGGGACATGTCGGAACATTTTTGACACATTTTTGGGACCAATGACATTTATTCAGTGATCAGAAATTTAAATGTCCACTGATTACTGTATAAATGTCATTGGCAGTGAAGGGGTTAACCTGCAGGGGGAGAGCTAGGGGTTAATCGTGTTCCCTGGGTGTGTTCTAACTGTGGGGGGGTTGGGCTAACATGGGCATGAGAGATCTAACTGATCCCAGTGACAGGGATCAGTAGATCTCTCATGCCCCACTGACAGAGCGGGGAACCACCATGTTTACATCGGCGGTTCCCCGCTCTTTCCCTGTAGCCGCTCATCGCGGCTCGCCGGCGGACATCGGGTCCGCCTGAGCCGCGGGCACACTCCCCGGGAGTGCGGCGGGTGCGCCCCCTGGTGGCCAAATGCAGATCGCCGCTTATTTACGGCGATTCGCGCAGGGCTCCCCCACTGCCGCCGTAAAAAGACAGCGTGCGGTGGGGAACCGGTTAAGGATGGCCCCTCCCTGTTCCAACATGACTGCACACCAGTGCACAAAGCAAGGTCCATAAAGACATTGATGAGCGAGTTTGGGGTGGAAGAAATTAACTGGCCTGAACAGAGTCCTGACCTCAACCCAATAGAACACCTTTGGGATGAATTAGAGCGGAGACTGCGAGCCAGGCCTTCTCATCCAACATCAGTGCCTGACCTCACAAATGCGCTTCTGGAAGAATGGCCAATTATTCCCAGACACACTCCTAATCCCTGTGGACACCCTTCCCAGAGGAGTTGAAGCTGCTATAGCTGCAAAGGGTGGGCCAACTCAATTTTGATCCCTACGGACTAAGACTGGGATGCCATTAAAGTTAATTTGCGTGTAAAGGCAGGTGTCCCAATACTTTTGACAATATAGTGTACAATCCACGTGTGGTACAAAGAAGTGTCTGGGGTTTCTATAACCTCCACCCGGAGGGGCAGGAAGAGGCCTCAAACCACCCCAGGGATGATCTAGCAGGGTCCACAGGAGTGACCAGAGCTACAGCCAGCCCGGACACGCTGGAAGACCTGCACGAGGCTCCTAAACCTAAAAGGAAGGACGCACCTTGTAACCAGCCGTGGTCTTCACCATCACAGAAGATCCTGGGACTTAGTCCGCTATCTAAAGAAATAAGAATACAAAGGTAAAGCAGCATGTACCATCCAGCACATCACATACCATCCATGTGTGCTACAAAGAAGTGTCTGGGGTTTCCATAACCTCCTCCCGGAAGGGGCAGAAAGAGGCCTCAAACCACCCCAGGGATGATCTAGCAGAGTCCACAGGAGTGACCAGAGCTAAAGCCAGCCCGGACACGCTGGAAGACCTGCACGAGGCTCCTAGAAATATATGCTGCCAAAATTAATACCACATTATATATAATAGCATAGAAAAAGGTAAAAAAAAATATATATATATATCACATGATATAAAAGCTACGGGATAACATTTCCCTAATGTACATTCATATTTCTTCATAATAGAAGTCACAACCCACAGAACTTTTAAAAGAGAATCCAAATAGGTCAACACGTTTCGCATGGGTGCTTCCTCAGGGCCCTTTTAACATATCCATAAAGAAGTGACATATCACCTAAAAGAACCAGGGGCAGAGTCCAGCAAAAACTTGAACTAAAAAGGGTAGGCAATGTTTCGTCAGGAATAGTCACAAGAGGCAAATGGATATATCGATAGATCGAAGGCAAGCATCAACCCTAAAGGTAGTGTAACCTCAATCCACTGAGGTGTTATCAAAAAGGTGCTACCTACAAAGACCCACCACAATTGGAATAAATATAAATCTGCCAAACTGTAATCAAGAGGATGGTACTAATAGAAAAACGTATAGAAAATGCACATCAAATTCCTTCCAGTGGGAATACATATTATGGATCACCACCATAGAAAGCCCAAAGCCTACCAAAGGGGGGTTGCAATAATGCCCAGGCTTTCTATAAGAATATGGTAACCACTTGCCAATAACGAAGGGTGAACTTCCTTAACAAAAAAACTGAAATATAATGACCGCCACAAAATACAGGATGCAGCAAGGGTCCTGAGGAAGCACTAATGCGAAACACGGTGACCTATTTGGATTATCATGCTCAAAAGTGACTCCTATCATGAAGAAATATGATTGTACACTAGGAATATGTGCTATCCCAATTACTTTTATACCCTGTGAGCTTAACACGAATAAATAAAACATTTTTCATTTGTTGTAGATCCCCTGGTACAAGTAAAGTCTGCCTTTTTTTAAACCTTGTTCTATGCTCCTAGAAATAAAGGAAGGACGCACCTTGTATCAAGCTGTGGTCTTCACCATCACAGAAGATCCTGGGACTTGGTCCGCTATCTGAAGAAAAAAAGAATACAGGAGTTAAAAACACACAGCAGGTATGTCCACCACGTCACATACCATCCACGTGTGTTACAAAGAAGTGTCTGGGGTTTCTATAACCTCCTCCTGGAGGGGCAAGGAGGAGGCCTCAAACCACTCCAGGGATGATCTAGCAAAGTCAACAGGAGTGACCAGAGCTACGAGCAGCCTGGACACGCTGGAAGACTTGCATGAGAATCCTAGAAAGAAGGACGCACCTTGTATCAAGCTGTGGCCTTCACCATCACAGAAGATCCTGGGACTTAGTCCGCTATCTGAAGAAAAAAAAAGAATACAGGAGGTAAACACACAGCAGGTATGTCCACCACGTCACATACCACCCACGTGTGTTACAAAGAAGTGTCTGGGGTTTCTATAACCTCCTCCTGGAGGGGCAAGGAGGAGGCCTCAAACCACCCCAGGGATGATCTAGCAAAGTCAACAGGAGTGACCAGAGCTACAGTCAGCCCGGACACGCTGGAAGACTTGCACGAGAACCCTAGAAATAAAGGAAGGACGCACCTTGTATCCAGCTGTGGTCTTCACCATCACAGAAGATCCTGGGACTTAGTCCGCTATCTGAAGAAAAAAAAGAATACAGGAGGTAAACACACAGCAGGTATGTCCACCACGTCACATACCATCCACGTGTGTTACAAAGAAGTGTCTGGGGTTTCTATAACCTCCTCCTGGAGGGGCAAGGAAGAGGCCTCAAACCACCCCAGGGATGATGTAGCAGAGTCCACAGGAGTGACCAGAGCTACGAGCAGCCCGGACACGCTGGAAGACTTGCAGGAGAATCCTAGATATAAAGGAAGGACACACCTTGTATCCAGCTGTGGTCTTCACCACCAGGGTAGATCTTGGGATTTAGTTCACAATCTGGAGAAAGAAGAGCAGAGGTAACAAAACAGAAGGTACCTCCACCACATCACATACCACTGACAAGCTTTTGCAAGAAGTGTCTGGGGTTTCTATAACGTCCTCACGGAGGGGCAAGAGGAGGCCTCAAACCAGGGATTATCTAGCAGAGTCCACAGGAGTGACCAGAGCTACAGTCAGCCCAGACACGCTGGAAGACTTGCAAGAGGCTCCTAGACATAAAGTAAGGACGCACCTTGTGTCTAGCTGTGGTCTTCACCATCACAGATGATTCTGGGACTTCGTTCGCTATCTGAAGAAAGAAGAACACAAATGTAAAACACTGTGTACATCCAGCACATCACATACCATCCATGTGTGCTAGAAGGAAGTAACTGGGGTTTTTATAACCTCCTCCCAGAGATGCAGGAAGAGGCCTCAAACCACCCTAAAAATGATCTAACAGAGTCCACAGGAGTGACCAGAGCTACAGCCAGCCCAGACACATTGGAAGACCTGAAGAAGGTTTCTTAGAAATAAATGCTGCCCAAAATAGTACCAAATCCTATACAATAGCATAGAAAAAGGTTAAAAAAAACACTGACTTTACTGGTACGAGGGAAACTACAACACATAAAATATGATTTATTGATTTATATTAGACATCACATGATATAAAAGTCATGGGATAACATAGCCCTAGTGTACAATCATATTTATTCATGATAGAAGTCACAAACCACAGAACTTTTGAACAAGATAATCCAAATAGGTCAACATGTTTCGCATGGGTGCTTCCTCAGGACCCTTTTCACATGTTCATGAAGAATTGACATGTCACCTAAAAGAAGAACCAGTGCAGCATCCAGCAAAAACTTGAATTAAAGGCTGCCAATGTTTTGCCGGGAATAGTCACAAGAGGCAAAGGGATATATCTACAGATCGAAGGCAAGCATTAACCCAAAAAGGTAGCGCAATCTCAATCCACCGATGTGTTATAAGGTGCTACCTACAACCCCCCCCCCCCCCCCCACAATTTGAATCAATATAAATCCACTAAAATGTAAATCAAGATGATGGTAATAAAAAATGCAGATAAAACTCCTTCCGGTGCTAATACATATTATGCATCAACACCATAGACAGTCCAAAGCCTACCAAAGGGGGGATTGCAATAATACCCAGGCTTTCTATAAGAATATGGTAACCACTTGCCAATACTGAAGGGTGGACTTCCTTAATACCGAACTTACATATAATGACCGCCACAAAATACAAGATGCAGCACGTGAAAAGGGACCTGAGGAAGCACTTATGCAAAACACGTTGACCTATTTGGATTATCATGCTCAAAAGTTCTGTGACTCCTATCATGGAGAAATATGATTGTACACTTTTTTTTTTAATCCATTGCAGATTCCCTGGTACAAGTAAAGTCTGCCTTTTTTAACCTTTCTATGCTCCTTGAAATAAAGGACGGACGCACCTTGTATTCTTGACCATCACAGAAGATCCTCGGACTTAGTCCACTATCTGCAAAAATAATACAGAGGTAAAGACACAGCAGGTATGTCCACCACGTCACATACCATCCATGTGTGTTACAAAGAAGTGTCTGGGGTTTCTATAACCTCCGCCTGGAGGGGCAGGAAGAGGCCTCAAACCACCCCAGGGATGATCTAGCAGAGTCCACAGGAGTGACCAGAGCTATGAGCAGCCCAGACACGCTGGAAGACTTGCAGGAGGCTCCTAGAAATAAAGGAAGGACGCACCTTGTAGCCAGCCGTGGTCTTCACCATCACAGAAGATCTTGAGACTTAGTTCACAATCTGGAGAAAGAAGAGCAGAGGTAACAAAACAGAAGGTACCTCCACCACATCACATACCACTGACAAGCTTTTCCAAGAATTGTCTGAGATTTCTATAACCTCCTCCCGGAGGGGAAAAGAGGAGGCCTCAAACCACCCCAGCAATGATCTAGCAGAGTCCACAGGAGTGACCAGAGCTACAACCAGCCTGGACACGCTGGAAGACTTGCATGAGGCTCCTAGTCATAAAGGAAGGACGCACCTTGTAGCCAGCCGTGGCCTTCACCATCACAGATGATCCTGGGACTTAGTCCGCTATCTGAAGAAAGAAGAATACAAAGGTAAAGCAGCATGTACATCCAGCACATCACATACCATCCATGTGTGCTACAAAGAAGTGTCTGGGGTTTATATAACCTCCTCCTGGAAGGGCAGGAAGAGGCCTCAAACCACCCCAGGGATGATCTAGCAGAGTCCACAGGAGTGACCAGAGCTACGAGCAGCCCGGACACGCTGGAAGACTTGCACGAGGTTCCTAGACATAAAGGAAGGACACACTTTGTATCCAGCTGTGGCCTTCACCATTGCAGACGATTCTGGGACTTTTTCCACTATCTGAAGAATACGCAAAGATAAAGACACAGCATGCACACTATATTGTCAAAAGTATTGGGACACCTGCCTTTACATGCATGAACTCTAATGGCATCCCAATTTTAGTCTGTAGGGTTTACTATTGAGTTGGTCCACCCTTTGCAGTTATAATCACTTCTGGGAAGGCTGTCCACAAGGTTTAGGAGTGTGTCTATGGAATGTTTGACCATTCTTCTAGAAGCGCATTTGTGAGGTCAGGCACTGATGTGGATGAGAAGGCCTGGCTCGCAGTCTCTGCTCCAATTCATCCCAAAGGTGTTCTATCGGGTTGAAATCGGGACTCGGTGCAGGAAAGTCAAGTTCCTCCACCCCAAACTCGCTCATCCATGTCTTTACGGACCTTGCTTTGTGCACTGGACTGGTCCAAATCCTTTAGTGGAGGGGGGATTATGGTGTGGGGTTGTTTTTCAGGGGTTGGGCTTGGCCCCTTAGTTCCAGTGAAGGGAACTCCTCTTAAGACGCCAGCATACCAAGACATTTTGGACAATTTCATTCTCCCAACTTTGCGGGAAGAGTTTGGGGGTGGCCCCTTCCTGTTCCAACATGACTGCGCGCCACTGCACAAAGCAAGCTCCATAAAGACATGGATGAGCGAGTTTGGGGTGGAGGAACTTGACTGGCCTGCACTGAGTCCTGACCTCAACCGGATAGAACACCTTTGGGATGAATTAGAGTGGAGACTAAGCCAGGCCTTCTCGTCCAATATCAGTGTCAGACCTCACAAATGTGCTTCTAGAAGAATGGTCAAATATTCCCATAGACACTCCTAAACCTTGTGGACAGCCTTCCCTGAAGAGTTGAAGCTGTTATAGTTGCAAAGGGTGGGCCAACGCAATATTGAACCCTACAGACTAAGGCTGAGATGCCATTAAAGGTCATATGCATGTAAAGGCAGGCGTCACAATACTTTTGACAATACAGTGTATGACCACCACCCATGTGTGTTAAAAAGAAGTGCCTGGGGTTTCTACAATCTCCTCCCAGGAGCAAGAAGATGCCTCAAACCACCCCAGAAATGACCAGAGCTGCGACCAACCCAGACGCTGGAAGACCTGCAAGTGGCCCCTAGACATGGAAAAAGGAAGCACCTTATATCCAGCGACGTCTTCACCACCAGAGAGGATCCTGGGACATTGTCCGCTATCTGGAGAGAGAAGCAAAAAAAAAAAGTAAAGGAACAACAAATGCCGATCACATCACACGCCATCCACATGCTTTACTAAGAAGTGTCTGGGGTTTCTATAACCTCCTCCCAGGAGGGGCAGGAAGAGGCCTCAAACCACCCCAGGGATGATCTAGCAGAGTCCACAGGAGTGACCAGAGCTACGAGCAGCCCGGACACGCTGGAAGACTTGCATGCGGCCACGATAGACTTGGTTGGTTTGGGCCTTCTGCACACTCAAAACGCCACATTGACTTTGAACTGGAGGCTTCTGGTTCCAGCATGGTCCCGACACCCTAAATGACACCATGCCCCTGAACCATCATTGAAGGGTCTGAGATTCCTACAACCTCCTCCACGAGGGGCAAGAGGAGGCCAAACACCGGCCTGGGGGGGACCTGAGAGTCTACAGCAGTGGTTCTCAACCTCGGCCCTCAAGTACCCCCAACAGGCCATGATTTGGGAATTTCTCATAGATAAAATAACTGTCCAAAATACCAAGCCAAAGCGCCTGTGCAAGATAAAGGAAAACCTGCAAACATGGCCTGTTGGGGGTACGTGAGGACGGGGTTGAGAACTACTGCTGTACAGGACCAACCAGAGCCACGCCTACACACGTGAGGAGCTTCCTCTCATTCCGAATAGAAATTTGGATGAAAGTTTTCGTCATTCGGATGGATCTGAATTACAATAGTTATGAATTTAAATAAATACGATATTTTAATAGAATAGAAAATAGAATGCAAAATAAAGGAATAGAATAGGAGAGAGGAATAGAATAAAACAGGATCAAGAGTTGGGGCAGGAGTGCATGGGGGTTGTCCGGTACAAACGTCCAAAAGGAAATAGAACGTGTCCGCGAAACCGAACCATAAAACCTGTCAATAAAATAGATACTCTTTAAGGGTTTAGTACCGGACAACCCCCATGAACTCCCGGCTCCAACTCTTGGTGACGACATCTGAGAGTCCAGGGGGG
>BLSH010408655.1:1957085-1971769 GCA_018402905.1 Glandirana rugosa | reverse complement strand
CAAGATATCCACTCCAAGGACGACCACGACACTCCCTGTCTAATAACAAGATTTTAGTAGAGGATCAAGATATCCCTCTCCAAGGACGACCACGACACTCTTAGAACAATAATCTGTCCCTTACAGCACTAGCAGGAACCTCTCCCTCTAGCAGTATGTGTTGAATTGAGAACAGTAATCTGTCCCTCACAGCACCAGCAGGAACCTCTCCCTATAGAACTAGGAGATGATTTTAGAACAATAATCTGTCCCTCACAGCACCAGCAGGAACCTCACCTATAGAACTAAGAGATGATTTTAGAACAATAATCTGTCACTTACAACACCAGCAGGAACATCTCCCTATAGCACTAGGAGATGATTTTAGAACAATAATCTGTCCCTCACAGCACCAGCAGGAAGCTCTCCCTATAGCAGTATGTGATGATTTTAGAACGCTAATCTGTCCCTCACAGCACCATCAGGAACTTCTCCCTCTAGCAGTATGTGATGATTTTAGAACAATAATCTGCCCCTCACAGCACCAGCAGGAACCTATCTCTATAGAACTAGTAGATGATTTTAGAACAATAATCTGTCCCTCACATCACCAGCAGGAACCTCTCCCTATAGCAGTATGTGATGGTTTTAGAACAATAAACTGTCCCTCACAGCACCAGCAGGAACCTCTCCCTCTAGCAGTATGTGATGATTTTAGAACAATAATCTGTCCCTTACAGCACCAGTAGGAACCTCTCTCTCTAGCAGTATGTGATGATTTGAGAACAATGATCTGTCCCTCACAGCACCAGCAGGAACCTCTCCCTATAGAACTAGGAGATGATTTTAGAACAATAATCTGTCCCTTACAGCACCAGCACGAACCTCTCCCTATAGAACTAGGAGATGATTTTAGAACAATAATATGTCCCTCACAGCACCAGCAGGAATCTCTCACTATAGAACTAGAAGATGATTTCAGAACAATAATCTGTCGCTCACACTACCAGCAGGAACCTCTCCCTATAGCAGTATGTTATTAGGAGAAATACCGCGCTAAATAGAATAGAACTAACAATGTGCATAAAGCAGCGACAAATAAATGTATGATAACTACACCAAATAGAAATAAAAGAAAAGAAAAAATGTTGCGCTAATTATCAAAGTGTGAACAAACCAAATGCAGGTGGGTCTCCTCTCCCTCCTATCAACAGGTAATTGGAACTGGTGATAATAATGAAAATCAAACCCACCACCTAGGTGATATACATTTGTATATGAAAAACATCAAAAACTAGTGATATTAAATGAATAAGCAAACAAACTTATATGTAAAGAAATAAACAATATTGAAAGTGCATCCAAAATGTCTCTGTTTGTTGAATCCTTGATCAGTCAAGATCCACGTGGAGATACTTCAAAGTAAATGATGTGCATAAATCATCAAAAATTCAACTCTAGTGTCCACCACCACCTTGAGTAAACACCGCGGGTGACAAAAGTAAGGTAATGCCCTTACCAGATGATGTGACCCCCTATCTCTAGTGAGGTCAAAAAGGCCTGCAGATATAACCCTCTGCGGGGTATATGATGTTTGGCAGCCTTCACTCCGGTCACTAGGGACGCAATCCCGGGTTTCACCCTCTGATCTCACGCTGTTCCCTCAGTGCATGGCCCGATGGTATATAATGAAGCAAAAATCCACATAGTGTGATACCGTACTTAATGGGTTTATTATAAAAAGGAATCAAAAGGTACTCACAAACGTAAAAGCAAACACAAGCGTAGAAAGTAGTTAAAATCAGCCGGCATAAAAAAAGAGCTTGTATGTGATGATTTTAGAACAATAATCAACCCCTCACAGCACTAGCAGGAACCTCTCCCTATAGCACTAGGAGATGATTTTAGAACAATAATCTGTCCCTCACAGCACCAGTAAACTGTACCTAATCCAGTATCAGATGGTTTTAGAACACTAAGCTTTCCCCTCACAGCACTGCCAGGAACCTTTCTGTAATACAGGATGTGATGATATTAGATTGGTAATCTATCCCTCACTGCAATAGTAAACTGTACCTAGTCTAGTATCAGATCGTTTTAGAACGCTAAGCGTTCCCCTCACAACACTGCCAGGAACCTGTCTGTAATGGAGGATGAGATGATATTAGATCGGTAATCTATCCCTCACAGCACTAGTAAACTCTACCTAGTCCAGTATCAGATCGTTTTAGAATGCTAAGCTTTCCCCTCACAGCACCACCAGAAATCTGTCTGTAAAGCAGGATGAGATAATATTAGATCAGCAATCTGTCCCGCACAGCGCCGGCAGCATGCTCTCCCTACACTAGCCTGAGACAATGTGACACGCGGCATATGTGACTCCAGCTCAAATAGAGGCTGGGTCACATGATGCACTAGCCTATCGCAGCCATGCCATTAGTAGGCATGGCTGTGATGGCTTCTATTTGCAAATGGGTGAAACGGTTGTTGATTGGCTGACCTGCAGCTATAGAAAAGGCGCCAAAAATAGTCTGGGTCACATGATGCACTGGCCAATCACTGCCATGCCATTAGTAGGCATGGCTGTGATGGCTTCTATGGGCAAACGAGTAAAACGCTTGTTGATTGGCGGCCCTGCAGCTATAGAAAAGTCACGCAAAATACCGAATACCGAACCCGAAATCTGACTTTTTTTGCAAATGTCCGGGTTCAGGTTTGGGGCACGGGCACTCCAAAGTCCAGTACAGACCCAAACTTTTTAGTCCGTGTTCGCTCAACTCTACATATAACCATTGTTCTAATATTAATTGGGGTTAAAGCTTTGGGAAAGGGGCAGATTGAACTATCCAGATCTTATGCGTTTTCTGAGAGTGTTCTGTACACAATGTACAGCATACTCCAAATCTTAATATTGTTTAAATTATTTGTCAGTTTTATGGCACCATAGGGGGTAAATTGAAATGGAGTGATAATTTTAATTATATTACGTTATCAAATGAAAAAAAACGGTTTTATTGTGCGCTTGCACATTTTTACCTACAGGTAAGCCTATAATAAGGCTCTGTTCAGTGCTACTAGACAGTTAGTTTGCTACAGTGTGCTATTGCGATTATATTGTCAGTGTAGGATATTAGTTTAGTGTGAATCTAGGGATAGTCAGTGTGAGTGTAGTGACAACCATTCATCTTTACATTAGTGTGCATCTAGGGATAGTTCAATCAGTGTAGTTTGTGACCACCATTCATCTTTAAATTAGTGTGCATCTAGGGACAGTTCAGCTAGTGTCAGTGTAGTGTAGTGATGACCACCATTCATTTTACATTAGTGTGCATCAATGAACAGTTTAGTTAGTGTCAATGCGGTGTAGTGATGACCACCATTCATATTTACATTAGTGTGTATCTAGGGACAGTTCAGATAGTGTCAGTGTAGTGACCATTTAACACCATATATTTCATTGTGTTACTGCAAGTTTAACGGCATATAGTTCTGTGCGTTACTGCAAGTTTAATGGCATATATTTAATTGAGCTACTGCAAGTTTAATGCCATATAGTTTTGTGCATTACTGCAAGTTTAATGCCATATAGCTCTGTGTGTTAATGCAGGTTTAATGCCATATAGTTCTGTGCATTATTGCATTTTTAACACCATATATTTCATTGCGTTACTGCAAGTTTAACGCCATATAGTTCTGTGTGTTACTGCAAGTTTAATGCCATATATTTCATTGCTTTACTGCAAGTTTAACGCCATATAGTTCTGTGCGTTACTGCAAGTTTAACACCATATATTTAATTGCGTTACTGCAAGATTAACGCCAAAGAGTTCGGAGCATTACTGCAAGTTTAACACCATATATTTCTGTCAGGATGAAAGCATCCAGCAAGGGAAAGCAGATCAATGGGCTGCACCTAAAAGAATCAGGACTATATGGATAAGTGAAAAAATATGTTTATTATGAAAATGACATACATACAAAACACCAACAACAAAAAACAAGCAAGTGAAAGATAGTGAAAACACAGCAATCCAAAAACAAACACCTAACTCTCTAACTAACTAAATACAAATGCAAGACACACATAGGCAAAATAGGCAGACATCAGATGAGGAAACAGGGAGGCAGATACTGAGAGCAGAATGGTGAATGAGGGAGCAAGGATCAGGTTCCAGGGGGACAAAACTCCAGGTGGGAACACGGATCAGGACAGGTCAGGAACACAGATCAGGGCAGGTCAGGTCAGGCTAGGGCAGGATACGACTTACAGGGAAAACGCTGAAGCACTGGGACTGGGTGTAAGGCAGGCTTATATAGTCCCAGCAGCCCCATCAGGTGTAGCTTAATGACCTATGGGAGACACCCACTGGTGGCCACCAGAACTACACCCTTTGGTACTCCATACAATAGTGCCACCAGAAGGTGACCCGAGCAAGTACACAGGTCCTGACAGTCCCCCCCTCCTTAAGGAGCGGCCTCCAGACTCTCCATTCTGCTATTAACCTGACAGTCCATGTGGGAAAAGTCCAACAAAGTCTCCACTTCATGTCTGCAGGCTTCCTTGTATTGTTCAGGTCAGAGTCTTCCAACCTGCTGGGGGGTGTGTCCCCTGAATTAGGTAATAGATCATGCGCCCCGCCGCCAGGGTCTGGAAGTTTGGATCTGGTATCACAAGCTGGCTGAACAGCGGGCATGAAATCAGCAGAGGCAGACAACACAGGGGCATAAGAGGCAGTCTGGGTATCAAGCAGGGGGATCAGCGGCCATTTTGGCATCAGGCAGGAACGCAACAAAATACACTGGATCAGTGGGCACCAGGTCATCAGGCCCTGGATCAGGGGGCGTAGAATCATCAAGCAAGGGATCAGTGGGCACAGCATCATCAGGCTGGGCAGTAGGCACTGTGTCATCAGGCACTAAATCAGCGGGCACTGGGTCATCAGGCACTGGATCAGTGGGCACAGGATCATCAGGCACTGGATCATTAGGCTGAGCGGTAGGCACCGGGTCATCAGGCAGTGCAGCAGTGGACACTGGGTCAGCAGGCACTGGATCAGCGGGCACCGGGTCATCAGGCACTCGATCGGTGGGCACTGGGTCATCAGGTACAGGATCAGCAGGCACTGGATCAGTCAGAATCGGGTCATCAGGTCATCAGGCACTGGATCAGCATGCACCAGGTCATCAGGCACTGGATCAATGGGCACCGGGTCATCAGGCACTGGATCAATGGGCAACTGGTCATCAGGCACTGGATCAGCAGGCACAGGATCATCAAACACTGGATCATTAGACTGAGCAGTAGGCACCGGGTCATCAGGCATTGGAGCAGTGGACACTGGATCATCAGGCACTGGATCAGTGGGCACTGAGTCATCAGGCACTGTGTCAGCAGGCACCGGGTCATCAGGCACTGGATCAACAGGCACCAGGTCATCAGATGCTGGATCAGCGGGCACTGGGTGATCAGGCACTGGGTCAGCAGGCACCAAGTCATCAGGCACTGGGTCAGCAAGCACCGGTTCATCAGGCGCAGGATGAGCAGGCCCTGGATCAGTGGGCACCGGGTCATCAGGTGCTGGATCAGCAGGTAACGAGTCATCAGGCACTGCATCAGCGGGCACTGGGTCATCAGGCACTGGATCAGCAGGCACTGGGTCATCAGGCACTGGGTCAGCAGGCACCGGGTCATCAAGCACTGGGTCAGCAGGGACTAGATCAGTGGGCACCGGGTCATCAGACTGGACAGCGGGCACCGGGTCATCAGACTGGACAGCGGGCACTGGATCATCAGACTGGACAGCGGGTTCTGGATCATCAGACTGGACAGCGGGCACCGGATCATTAGACTGGACAGTGGGCACCGGATCATCAGACTGGACAGCGGGCACCGGATCATCAGACTGGACAGCGGGCACCGGATCATCAGACCGGACAGCAGACACTGGATCATCAGACTGGACAGCAAACACCAGATTATCAGACTGGACAGCAGGCACCAGGTCATCAGAGTGGACAGCGGGCACCAGGTCATCAGGCTGGACAGCGGGCACTAGAGCATCAGACTGGAAAGCAGACACATGATCAGTAGGCTGGACAGCGGGCACAGGATCAGCAGGCTGGACAGCGGACACAAGATCAGCAGGCTGGACAGCGGGCACAAGATTAGCAGGCTGAACAGCGGGCACAGGATTAGCAGGCTGGACAGCAGACACAGGATCAGTAGGCTGGACAGCGGGCACAGGATCAGCAGGCTGGACAGCGGGCACAAGATCAGCAGGCTGGACAGCGGACACAAGATTAGCAGGCTGAACAGCGGGCACAGGATTAGCAGGCTGGACAGCGGGCACTGGATCAGCAGGCTGGACAGCGGGCACAGGATCAGCAGGCTGGACATCAAGCATGGCAGCAGGCACTGAAACAGCAGGCTGGGCAGCAATCACTTGAACAACAGGCTGGGCAGCAGGCATGGTAGGGGCACTGGAACAGCAGGCTGGGTAGCGAGCACTTGAGCAGCAAACTTGGCAGTAGTCATGGCAGCAGGCACTGAAACAGCAGGCTGGACAGTGAGCACTTGAGCAGCAGGCATGGCAGCAGGCACCGAAACAGCAGGCTGGGCAGCAAGCACTTTAACAGCAGGCTGGGCTTTAGGAACAGGATCAAACAGGGCATCAGGAACGGGACCATCTGGCAGGGCATCAGGAACAGGAACACTGAAGTAAAATTGATTAGCCGGCAAAGAGTCCATAGGGCTAAACTGGGTGATGGACAGAGGACCGGTACAGACAGGTGGAATAGCGACAGGCAGGACAGCAGCAGAAGGTTTAATTTCCATGGGCCAATCTAATGTGGCAGGAATGGTGGCAGGCCTGGCTGGAGCAATTGGAACCATGGTGGGCTGGACTGTAGTGGATGGCTTTGATGCAGACTAGAACGGATTGGTTGGTGTGGTAGTGGACTGGAACACATCGGCTGACGTGGCTGCAGGATTGAATAGTGGCAGGATAGTGCGGGTTGGGAAAAATTTCCATTTCTTTTTTTGTTTTGTTATTGAAATTCTGTATGTGGATGCAGGGCTGTGTGTAGGGTGTGCAGCTGATGGCAGAAAAGGATGGGAGGAAGGTAAAAAAGAGGGAGCAGTTGCTGAGTGGGGTTTCTGTGGGATAGTTGCAGGCAGCGGAGAGGAGGTAGATGGGTAAAAGGCAGGGAAGGTGCAGCAGGGGGAAACAGGGTACTGATATTTAGTTGGCAGGAGGGTATATTGTGCTGCAACTGTGGTTGCTGTGGGTGATGGAGGAAAAGACATTTGAGCGGGCAGGGGTCTAGCCACAGGAATGGGTGGTTGCAGGCTGACAGAGGTTGAGTGCAACATATTTGACCATGCCTGTAATAATGGTTGCACAAAATTCACCTGAGTTAATACATTCTACTAGCATCTGTTGAGAGCAAGCTGAGTAATGTTCCAAGAAAAAGGCTGAGTCATCTTTCCACAACCAAACCAAGGATTAAAACCGGATTCGCACTGAAAGGAGAGGTATAATCATCTCCACCACTAGGGACACTAGACAAAGCCAACTCTGCACACATTTGAATGAGTGGCCGAAAGTTTTCAAACAAAAATCTGCCTTGGTCAACAAAAGTGTGTGCCATATGGATGCATTCCAACAATTGCTCCCTGGTCTTTCAAAATTTGGCGGCAGTAATCCCGATCTTCTGTTGCCAGAAGTGAAAACTACAGGATCTCCTCAAAGTGCATCTTGCAGTAATTAGCAAGTGCTTAGACCTGATTCCCAGGTGCAGCCGATCTGATTGTATGGCTTCAGTGTTATGTCAGAGTGAAAGCATCCAGCAAGGGAAAGCAGATCAGGGCTGCACCTAAAAGAATCAGGACTATACGTATAAGTGAAAAAAAATAAGTTTATTATGAAAAATAACACACTCGCAAAACACCAATAACAAAAACAAGCAAGTGAAAGATAATGAAAACACAGCAATCCAAAAACAAACACCTAACTTTCTAACAAACTAAATACAAATGCAAAACACACATGAGGAAAACAGGGAGGCAGATACTGAGAGGTGAATGAGGGAGCAGGGAGCAGGTTTCAGGGGGACAGAACTCCAGATGAGAACACGGATCAGGACAGGTCAAGGACACGGATCAGGACAGGTCAGGAACACAGATCAGGGCAGGTCAGGTCAGGCTAGGGCAGGATACGGCTTACAGGGAAAATGCTGAAGCACTGGGACTGGGTGCAAGACGGGCTTATATAGTCCCAGCAGCCCCATCAGGTGTAGCTTAATGACCTGTGTACTCCATCTGCTGGGAGACACCCACTGGTGGCCCCCAGAACTAAACCCTTTGGTACTCCATACAACAGTGCCACCAGCAGGTGACCTGAGCAAGTACACAGGTTCTGACAACTTCATTGTGTTACTGCAAGTTTAACGCCATATATTTAATTGCGTTACTGCAGGTTTAATGCCATATAGTTCTGTGCGTTATTGCAAGTTTAACACCATATATTTCATTGCATTACTGCAAGTTTAACGCCATATAGTTCTGTGCATTACTGCAAGTTTAACGCCTTGTATTTCATTGCGTTACTGCAAGTTTAATGCCATATAGATTTTGTGCGTTACTGCAAGTTTAATGCCATATATTTTTTGGTGGAAGAGGCAATGATATTTTGCGAATGACAAATGGTTTACCAGAGTTGTTTGCTGAAATTATTGTGCATTTTGACCATCATAAGTGGCTTGATTTTACCATGCTGTCCGATTGGGGTGTGTATTGTTTGTCTTATACTCAATGTTCTTGGTTTAATATGTGCCTTTTTTAATATTATGTTGTAATGTTTTGTTAGAATGACTGTCAATTAGCTTTCTGTAGTTTTGCAGCTAATGTCATGTGGGTTTTTAGTCATTTTATGAAATGTGTGGGCAGTTATGGACGGTGAAACTAAAATTGTCCACTGTAAGGTTTAGCCCAATTTTAGATTGTAAGCTCCTATGAGCAGGACTCTTCGAACCTAATTGCTAAATGTGTATATACTGCAAATACTTTAATGCCAGTAAATATGTACATACTAGTGTTTCTGCTGGCAAAATAAAATGAAATTGATTTTGCTTGTTCTCTTTTGTAACTTTAATTAGTTTTGGGGGGGTGGTGGTTTTGTGGAAGTGGATTACCTTCCTCAGAGCTGGTTCACACTGCTGCGGTGTACGAGATCAGATGTGATTTGCACTGCAGTGCAAATCGCATGCGATCTGTGCTATGCAAATTCAGCCATACAGATAGTATGGCTGAATTTGCATCGCAACCTGACCAAACTCGCATGGGACTTTTTTTTTTTTTTTTGTTACGGAGCAGAATCAGATCACATGGGTGTTCACATCCATGCAATCTGATTCCTGTCTGAGTTTGCAGTGTGATCTGCAAACTGATTTGGGGATCTCAGCTTTCTATTGACACACCTAGCAGTTTGCATATGGCAGTGGGAACTATCTAAGTTGCGTGCGATGCGGAAACCCACAGCGGATTCGCAGGGTTCCCCTATCGCACTAGTGTGAACCAGCATTGAGAAGTCCTCTTATTTATATTTGCATAGTCATTACAGATATACATCAGCAGGAAGTATAATGTGGCTGGAAACAGGACATGCTGTGTGCACATGGGCTGCAAGCGATTGTGTGGTGATGCCAAATAATTCAATGAACCCCACCCACACCACATAGCTCCCACATTCTCCCCTACATTGATCAAAAATGTAATTTTAACTTGCTTGTGGCTATAATGTATTGTCCTCCCAATCCATACCAAGCCAGAGGTGGATTTTAAGGTAAAACCCACTCCAAATTTTATTATAAAATGCTGGGGGATTCCCCCAAACTCCAGACCCTTTCTGTGCATACAGCCTGGAGGTCAGGATGGGGGGGATAAGTGAGGGCCTGCCCCCCCTCCTGGAACAAACCAGGCCACATGTCTTTAACATGAGGGGGTGTGTGCTTTCGGGTGGGGGGCTCTGTGTGCCTCCCCGTCCACCGCCCCCCCTCAAAGCCTCTTATACCTATGTTGATGGGGACAAGGGCCTCTTCCTGACAACCATGGTGGTTGGGGGGCTGATGGAAATGCGGAAGCCCCCCGTTAACATGGGGACCACCAGATCCTGGTCCCCTGTGTGAATGGGTATTGGGTACATCATGGCCATTCACCTAAAAAGTGTAAAAATGTATTTAAAAATGGAGACATTTTTTGTCCTATCTTTTATGTTAAAAAAGTGTGTCGCAATGTTCATCCATGGTCAATAGGGATGGTCCCCCGGTTCGACTCAAAAGTATGTTTGAATCGAACAGTGGGGGGTTGCCGAGTCCTGAACATTATGGGGTGCTGGTGGGAAATTTTAATGGCCCATAATGCAGTGAAATTGTGGGGGAATGCCGCCTGCTGATTGGCCAAAGAATGCACATGACCTACGTGCTTTGGCCAATCACAGCATGCTCTGCTGTGAGAGCCATGATTGGCCAAAGGAAGGGTGCCTTTGGCCAATCATTACTCAGCGGGTGTGAGTCCACGCCCACACTATATAAGGCCACTTACACAGAGGCGGAATATAGTGAAAACATTTGCGGAGATAGCAAAAGGTTAGGCAGTGGCATATATATGTACAGTATGATATATAAAATACACTGCATTCAGTGTATTTATTTATTTTAGGTACTTGTATAGTGCTGTCACTTTACATATATATTGCACATGAGTCCCTACCCTCAAGGAGCTTACAATCTATGGTCCCTAACTCTCATTTATATATAAGGGTCAATTTAAACAGGATCTAATTTACCTATCTGCAAGTCTTTGGGAGGAAACTGGAAGAATCCCACACAGGGAGAGCATGCAAACTCCAGGCAAGTAGTGTTGTGGTAGGGATTTGAACCAGTGAGCTGTTTGCTCCCAGGCAAAAGTGCTAACCACTACACCACTGTGTAGACCAGTGGTTCTCAACTCCAGTCCTCAGGACCCACCAACAGGCCAGATTTTAAGTATTACATTGGGGAGATGCAGACTAGAATATTGCAATCACTGAGCAGCAAACTATATCACCTGTGATGTATTTCAGTTATCTTGCAAACCTGGCCTGTTAGTGGGTCCCGAGGACAGGAGTTGAGAATCACTGGTGTAGACTATATACAGTGCATGCACGCTCGGATAAGGGTCTGGCATAGATTTTAAGAGGAACTCCACGGCAAAATTAAACAGAAATGTTGGGTAGGAGTCCCCCGCAAAGTCCGTACCAGGCCCTTCGGGTCTGGTATGTATTTTAAGGGGAACCCCATGCCAAATTTTGGGAAAAATGGCATTGCGGTCCCCCCACAATGCAAACCAGACCCCAAAGCACCCTCTCCATGTTGAGGGCATGTGGCCTGATAAGGTTCGGAGGAGGCACACTCACTCGTCCCCAACCCCCCGCCATGCCAGGGCTGCATGCTCGCATAAGGGTCTGGTTTGGATTTTGGGGGGGGCCCAACACCATTTTTTATCAATTTGGTGTGGGGTCCCCCTTAAAATCCATACCAGACCCGAAGGGCATGGTATGGACTGGATGGGACACCCAACACAATGATTTTTCAATGATCTCTATCTATATTGCTGGGAACCAGGAATACATTCCAGCCACAACCAATTTTAAATGACATTTTTTCCTTTACAAATGTAATTTTGCGGTGCCACTGTTCTAAACATCACAGAGATTCATACTAAGGGGACCCATCAAGCACAATATTTAAGCACTTGCCGCCCGCCACAGCGTGACGGCGGCAAAGTGGTTCGTTATCGCAAACTGCCCTCACCTGACAGCAGCTGCGATGACTAGCATTGTGAGCACGTGTGTGCTCCCGGAGGCACTCTCACACACTCACTGTGTTCTGGGGGGCAGGGAACAGGAAGGGCAGACTCGATCGCCGCCAGATACCTGTGATGGCCCCTCTGCAGTGAAATAACGGAGGTCCGTGTATGTAAACATGGATCTCCATTCGGACAGAGGGGGAAGGGCGGTGATCACAGGCTTCCTGTATATGGAAGCCGTGATCACTTCCCTCCCCATGGCAGCCCAGCCCCCATATAGTTAGAACTCCCCATAGGGAACACAGTTAACCCTCTCCAGGTTAACCAATGGTATTTCTACAGTAAGCAGTGCATTTTTAGACCACCGATTGCTGTATAAATGCCAATGGTCCAAAAAAAATGTCTAAATGGTCCGACATGTCTGGCGCAATATTGCAGTACCGCTAAAAATCGCAGATCGCCACTATTACTAGTAAAAAATTAAAAAAATACAACTCCAGAAATGAATTTGCATCATCTCTAAACGCAGCAACTTTTGTGCAAACAAAACTATAAACGCCGTTATTTTGAAAAATTGACGCTCTTTTTTTATTTAGAGCGGTGATCACAAATGACACAGAGGAGATCAAATATCACCAAAATAAAGCTCTATTTGTGGGTAAAAAAGGACACACATTTTGTTTGGGTACAACGTCGCACTACCGCGCAATTGTCAGTTAAAGCATCGCAGTGCCAAATCACAAAAAGTGCTCAGGTCCTAAAGCGTGAATTCCTTCCTGGGCTGAAGTGGTTAAAGGAATATTTTTTTTTCACTTTAACCATTATTAAAGCCACTGCTCCTGAAAAAAAAAATAGAAACTTTTTTTTTTCTATTCAGACATGTCCCCTGGGGCTAAGGCTGTTAAAATTAGAGAGGGGGGGTCATGTTTTTTTTTGTTTGTTTGTTTTTTTTTGTTTTTTTTATGGCAATGAACTTGCATACAAGCATTAAATGGAGGAATTCTGAAACCAGAGGTTCAAGCCCAGCCAACATCAAGCATGTGATCTAAGAGCCATCTTCACAGGCAAATAGAGGCAACATGTGTGCAATTTTACTCCTGTCTGTGAGAGTTGAAGTTGTAATTGCCTTTAATTGGGAGTTATTTTAAGGGACTGCTGGAGTAGATTTGGGAGGTATAATAAATCAGGGCCCATATATTTCATTGAGTTACTGCAAGTTTAACGCCATATAGTTCTGTGCTTTACTGCAAGTTTAACGCCATGTATATCAATGCGTTACTGCAAGTTTAACACCATATATTTCATTGCATTACTGCAAGTTTAACTCCATATAGTTCTGTGCGATACTGCAAGTTTAACGCCATAAATATCAATGCGTTACTACAAGTTTAACGCCATATATTTCATTGCGTTACTGCAAATTTAACGCCATGTAGTTCTGTATGTTACTGTAAGTTTGACGCAGTATATTGCAGTATTTTGTATTGTATACGTGGAGTGTGTCTGTGTAGTGAGTACTCAAATTAAAGTGTACTAAACACCACTTTCCATTGATTAAAGTGCATCCACGTACACATTTACACATTTTTATTACATTTGGTTAATAAGCACTCCCGCCCCCATGTTGTCTGGGAGGACAACAAGAAGAGGCAAATGTTTCCATGGCACCGTAAGGTGTCCAGCAGCATATGTGTCCACAGGCAAAGGTGGACATGGTCAGTCCTCAGGCAGGGCATCATTTCCTCTGTTTAGTGATTTTGCCCATGCTATCCAGCCACAGCATGCAGAGGAGCTGGTGGACTGGCTTACTAAACCATCCTCATCCTCCTCATCCTCCGTCACCCAAGCAGAGACTAGTACACAGTCCCCTGCAGCTTCCAGAGTGCCTAAACCTGCCTCCTTGTCCACAGCTATTCCTGCCATAGTCCCAGCATCAGGCATGGAGGAGTAACAGAATTATTTGAACACAGCGTCAGCCACTTGCTCCTTGATAATGCACAGCCATTGACAACAAATCCAGAGGTGGTAATGCTGCATTAATAAATCATGGCGCTTACAAACTTTAATGTCCTTAAACACAAATGATATATATATATATATATGTGTAAGCTGGATATAACCATATCACATAAAAGTCCTATAAGTGGAGGAGCTTCTTAGTGATCTTTAAGATACAAAATTCCTTCTCCAGAAAGAAGGGGGGATTCCCATTCACAAGGTGATTTACATCCACTTGGTGATTTACATCCACTTGCTTCCCCACTTACCGGACTTCATAGACCTCCAAGGGCCACACAAACAAATAGGGATATATTTCTTCGTGTTGAGCTTCACATGCATATACATGAATGGACTTCTTAGCTCCAGGTGACACTCCGCTAGGAACCCCAAAGGTACCCCACTTACCAGATCTTGAAGTGGTAAACCGTAACTGAAGGTAAAGGAGTATGTTGAGGAGTCCTCCAAAAGCGCCTCTTTTGATGTATGGCTCCAAAAGACCACGATGTGGGAAAGGAAGAAAATAAACTTCCAATAGTGAAGCCAGTATTTATTTTTTTTAAATTTTAAAACTGAATCAAAACAAAGTAAAAACAAAACAAAAACAGAAACTAAAACAAAAACAAATTTCTCCGCGAAAACCTCCTGAGGAGTTGTATGAGGAAATGGAAGTCAATGCCAAATGGTGAAGTTCTAGACCATTCACCCCATGGAAACCCCAAGGATCGCCTCACAGTGGACCTCGATTCTTCAGGTAAGTACATATACGTACACTTCGAGTTGTGCTTCTTTATATAGGGATAAACAAACACACCGGGAACCTCCAGATACTTCAGGCCATTCACCCCTTCGTTCACCTACA
>BLSH010408655.1:1934354-1957075 GCA_018402905.1 Glandirana rugosa | reverse complement strand
TACTTCTATGCTCTAAACGTCGTGGACTTTGATGCCTATGACCTTCGTACACGATCGTAAAGAGGACGCCACAACGATAGTCACACACTTCTCACCCTCTTCTCCTAACGTAACTGTTAGGTTGTGTTACCCGTCGTGTAACTTGTGTAAAATATTCACCAGTCTTGGATCATTGATTGAGTACTTTCTTATTTCAATGCAATTTTGGTTCGTGTGGTAACAAAAAGAACACTTTAAGGGTTATTCAAACTACACAGTGTACTGGGAGAAGGATAACTTTTTTGTTTTCAACCTAAGTTTTACCGGCTGAAGTTTTACCAGTGGTACCAGTGGTGGGTTTAACCAACTAAGATCTATGTAATAGAAACATAGGAGAAACAATCTACAGGGTGGGCCATTTATATGGATACACCTTAATAAAATGGGAATGGTTGGTGATATTAACTTCCTGTTTGTGGCACATTAGTAGAGTGTGAGAGGGGAACTTTTCAAGATGGGTGGTGACCATGGTGACCATTTTGAAGTCGGCCATTTTGAATCCAACTTTTGTTTTTTCAATAGGAAGAGGGTCATGTGACACATCAAACTTATTGGGAATTTCACAAGAAAAACACTTATAAAATGTGTTCAATGTGCTGCCCATTGTGTTGGATTGTCAATGCAATCCTCTTCTCCCACTCTTCACACACTGATAGCAACACCGCAGGAGAAATGCTAGCACATGCTTCCAGTATCCGTAGTTTCAGGTGCTGCAAATCTCGTATCTTCATAGCATAGACAATTGCCTTCAAATGATCCCAAAGTCTAAGGGGGTCAGATCGGGAGACCTTTCAACTGGCCCACAACGACCAATCCACTTTCCAGGAAACTGTTCATCTAGGAATGCTCGGACCTGACACCCATAATGTGGTGGTGCACCATCTTGCTGGAACTATGATGTCGGTGATAGGGAATTGCTGGCCATCAAGTCGGCTTTGGAGGAATGGCGGTACCTCCTGGAAGGAGCAGCTCACCTGGTATTGGTTTTTACTGACCATAAAAAACATAAAAAAAATATGCTGTGAAGATACGAGATGTGCAGCACCTGAAACTACGGATACTGGAAGCCTGTGCTAGCATTTATCCTGCGGTGTTGCTATCAGTGTGTGAAGAGTGGGAGAAGAGGGTTGTATTGACAATCCAACACAATGGGCAGCACATTGAACACATTTTCTAAGTGGTCAGAAACTTGTAAATAACTCATGAAAGAATAAAGTTACATTAAAACCAAGCACACCATTGTTTTTCTTGTGAAATTCCCAATAAGTTTGATGTGTCACATGACCATCTTCCTATTGAAAAACAAAAGTTGGATTCAAAATGGCTGACTTCAAAATGGCCGCCATGGTCACCACCCATCTTGAAAAGTTTCCCCCCTCACATATACTAATGTGCCACAAACAGGAAGTTAATATCACCAACCATTCCCATTTTATTAAGGTGTATCCATATACAGTAAATGGCCCACCCTGTATAACTGAACAAATAAACCAGTGTAATAAGAGGAAGAAAAGGAACACAGCCGTTACTTGATATCATAAAAGAAAGCTTCAGCAATAGCTATTAGTGATTCCTGAGTACAAAAACACCAGTGTTAGCCAGTGTTAAAACCATCTCCTGCAGTTTGGTTAAAGCATTTCTGAATTATTTTTTGTTTTTGTCTTAGTTTCATGCCGCCAATAAGGCTCATGTCTTGTCAGAGAACAGCTGTTCAAAACCTGTATGGAATCATAAAACCTGTATGGGGTAATAAAGTCTCCAGCCCACCCGCCGGTGAAGAACTGCTCCTTTGGCCCATTGGAGGCCCAGTGGTTTGTAGAGCACTATCAATAACTACTCTTAGACAGTACTCTGCTTCCATTGTTATTTCAGATTTTCGGACTTTCAAATTTCGGTTTTTCTCTCATTTGGATTTTTCAAATTTCGGATTTTCACTCGTATTTTAGAATTTTGGGTTTTTCCGATTTTCATTCTGTTCAAAAATTTGTTTTCGGAAAAATTTGTGAAAAGGATTTTCGTTATTCGGACGTTTCTGCATTTACAAAAAATTTTGAATTTTGTCGAAAATAAAATGCGGAACAAAATGAATTACAGATGTCTAGAGATGTAGAGCTTTCCCATCGAAGATCCACTGGCTTACTGGGTCATGAGAATAGATCACTGTCCAGAACTTGCTCAGTATGCTATTGAGCTGCTGGGCTGCCCTGCATCCAGCATGCTTTCTGAATGGGCATTCAGTGCTGCTGGGGGTTTTGTTACTGATCATTAGGGATGGGGCGAACACCCCCTGGTTTGGTTCCCACCAGAACTTGCAAACAGGCTAAACATTTGTGCGAACATGCGAACGCCGTTAAAATCAATGGGACTCGAACATGAAAAAGCAAAAGTGCTCATTTTAAAGGCTTATATGCAAGTTATTGCCCTAAAAAGTGTATGGGGACCCAGGTCCTGCCCTAGCGGACATGTGTCAATGCAAAAAAAGTTTTTAAATCAATCGTTTTTTCAGGATCAGTGATTTTAATAATGCTTAAAGTGAAATAATTTAAAAATGAAATATTCCCTTAAATATTGTGCTTGGGGGGTCCCCTTAGTCTGCCTGTAAAAGGGTGCACCTCTTTGATGTTTAGAACAGTGCCAGAGCAAAATGATATTTGTACAGGAAAAATTATCATTTAAAACTACTCGCAGCTGTAATGTAGTGCAGGTTCCCGGCAATATAGATAAAATCACTGAAAAAGCTTTGCGTTGCCCACCCCCTCCATACCAGGCCCTTCAGGTCTGGTATGTGTTTTAAGGGGAACCCCTCCCAAAATAAAAAAAATTGTAAGGGGTCCCCCCAAAGTCCATATCAGGCCCTTCAGGTCTGGTATGGATTTTACAGGGAACCCCGCGCCAAACATTTTTAAAAAAATTATGTGGGGGTCCCACCAAAATCCAGAACAGGCCCTTCAGGTCTGGTATGGATTTTAAGGGGAACCCCACACCAAAATTAAATTTAAAAAAAGAAGTGGGGGCCCCCCAAAGTCCATACCAGGCCCTCCAGGTCTGGTATGGACTTTAAGGGGAGCCCTGTGCCAAATTTAAAAAAAAAATGATGTAGGGGTGCCCCCACAATCCAAACCAGACCCTTATCCGAGAACGCAGCCCTGGCATGCCAGTAGGGGGTGGGACGAGTGAGCACCCTCCTCCAAACCAATCCAGGCCAGGAGGGTGCTTTGAGGTCCCCCTCAAAGCATCTTGTCCCCATGTTGATGGGGAGAAGGGCCTCATCCCCACAACCCTTGCCTGTGGTTGTGGGGGTCTGCAGGTGGGGGCTTATCAGAATCTGGAAGCTCCATTTAATAAGGGGGCCCCTAGATCCTGATGCCCCCTATATGAATAGGTATGGGGTACATTGTATCCCTATCCATTCACCAAAAAAGGAGTAAATTGGTACAAAAAACAAGAGGCAGTTTATTGTGTAAAATAGCTCTTCTTCTTTCTTCCTCCATTTTCTCCCGCCCCGGTCCTTCTTCTGGTCTTCTGCTTTTTCTTTCAGTCTTCTTTCTTCCTCTCTTCAACTTCAATCTTCATCTTCTTCTTCCTTCTTTTACCGCCCCCGCTCACACTGCCGCAGCCGTGTCATCCAGAGGTGTCTCCCAGAATGGGCAGTCTTCAGTTTGACCACCCGGTGACGTAAATGGGCCACCTGCCCCCTCTGACAATGAATGACGTCAGAAGGGGGTGGGGTCACTGAGTTATGTCACTGGGTGGCCCTGCCCTTACCTATAAGATAAATATCAGACTGCAGACTGGCCATTCTGGGAAATGCCTCTGGACTGCACGGCTGTAGCAGCGGGAGCGGGGGCGGTGAAAGAAGAAGGAAGAAGAAGATGAAGATTGAAGAAGAAGAGAGGAAGGAAGAAGACCAAAAGAAGAAGCAGAAGAAGGACTGGGGCCAGAGAAGATGGGGGAAGAAAGAAGAAAAGATATTTTACACAATAAAGGACTTGTCAAAAACTGCCTCTTGTTTTTTGTACCACTTTACTTCTTTTTTAGTGAATGGGTAGGGGTACACATTCACATGGGGGGTCGTGATCTTGGGGCCTCCTTATTAAAGGGGGCTTCCAGATTCCAATAAGCCCCGCACCTGTAGACCCCCACAGCCACCAGCAAGGGCTGTGGGGATGAGGCCCTTCTCCCCATCAAAATGGGGATAAGGTGCTTTGAGGGGGCCCTGCCATGCCAGGGCTGTGTGCTTGGAAAAGGGTCTGGTTTGGATTTTGGGGGGGCCCCTACGCCATTTTTTTTAATTTGGTGCAGGGTTCGCTTTAAAGTCCATACCAGACCTGAATGGCCTGGTATGGACTTTGGGGGGACCTCCACATCATATTTTTTTTAATTTTGGTGCGGGGTTACCCGTAAAATCCATACCAGACCTGAAGGGCCTGGTTTGGATTTTTGGAGGGACCCCCACATCATTTTTTTATTTTGGTGTGGGGTTCCCCTTAAAACCCATACCAGATCTGAAGGGCCTGGTACGGACTTTGGGGTGGGACCCTATGCAATTTTTTTTATTTTGGACGGAGGTCCCTTTAAAATACATTCCAGAACTGAAGGGTCTGTTATGGACTTTGAGGGGAACCCTACGCCATTGTATTTTTATTTTGGTGTGGGCCCTGTTGTTATAAATTAATTAAAAAATTGTGATGACATGCCCCAGTCAAATAGGTGCTGAAAAATTGGGCCTTGGATGTTGGCGGGGCCAGAACACTGTAACCCCTTGCAGATACTCTTGTTGGACACAGGAATGGGCCCTGCTGTTGGCTGTTGTAAATTAGTTTAAAAATTGTGATGACGGGGGCGTGGTCTGGCTCCGGTCTAGTATGGACGCATAGCCGGGATTCTCTCCCTGAAGAGGTCCAGTTTTTCTATTCAAACAGTGACCACCGCATCGGAAGATGGTAAGAACGGCGAGGAGCATGTCCGCGACGAGATCCCGCTCACCCCTGAGCCAGGACTCCCTGTTGGGAATGCCTATTCCGGAGATATTCCGGACGAGGCCTAGCGCCTCACACCAGGCCTCCCCCTCGCGTAGGTCGAGCTCCTCATCACCGAACGCACGGAGCAGCGGGACACCCGACTACGGAGCGGACCTCGGAGCGGCTAGCAGCAGAGACACAGCAGCTGCTGACAGGGCTCCACACATACCAGCCCTGAGCATAGATGATCTGCGCTGCGTTGCCACAGATATAAAAAGTACCTTTGCGGCGGCAACAGACCTGAAAGGAGACATTCAAACGATCGCACGCAGGGTGGAGGAAGTGGAGGAGGCCCAGGCGCGCCATGACACGGCTCTCTGCCAGGTACAACAGATTACTGAATCCCACGCTATTCATCTCAGGGAATTCAACCGCCACATAGAGGACCTGGATAATCGTGGAAGACGACGGAACCTCAGGGTGAGAAACCTTTCCAAGGATATAGACCCAAGACAGCTCCAACAGACAGTAACCGCCATTTTTAATGGGATACTAGAGAGGCCTCCTGCAACACCAATCAGCATGGAACGTATTCACAGGGCCCTCCGTCCCAAAGGCAGAGATACGGATCCACCGAGAGACATTATCTGCTGCTTGAATGAATTCCCCCTCAAGGAAGAAATCATACATAAAGCCAGAGCAAAAGCACATATAATGCACCGAGGGAGCGAAATCAAAATTTTCCAGGATCTATCCACGATAACCCTGCAACGCAGGAGGGAACTCAGGCCTCTGTTAGATGCTCTTCGTGCCCGAAACATAATCTATCGCTTCCCTTTCTGCTTATCCGCCACACATCACGGCCAAACAGCTAATCTGAGGGTCCCGGAGGACCTGGATCATTTCTGTGCCACCCTGAACATTCCAGTGATCGACTTACCGGATTGGTATAGTGATTTTCGTATACCCACAATACAACGCTCGACCGCGATAGACGGCATTCAAGAAGCGGGCAATTTCCATATTCGCCGCCGGCGCACCTACCCACAGCCACTCGCACAGCCGCAGGATCTAGATTCCCCAAGAAACAACAGCCCTACGGCGTCACCTGTCTCTCGTAAACCGAGACGCTCCTAAACTATACCAAGTACGCTCGTTGCAACTTTGCTGACCCGGCGGGGACATCTGGCTTACCCCTAACTGGACACAGACTGTAACACAAAACTCTGCTATAACCACGGCAACAACCCGGTTAGACAGATGACTTTTTCCCTATACACCGTGGGGACTTGCTGTAGAGGCACTATCATTTTATACCCTTGGCACAGTGGACTGGCAACACAGAAACAAAGTCACTCCAAATGCTTACACTTGATGGGGGGAGGCAGGACGCCCCTGCATCGGAAAACTCCAGATTTCACCCCGATACACAACTGGCATTGGTACTGCACCCGAACCAGGGTCCATTTTGGGTCAGCTATTTGAAAAGGTTGTACATAGGAAATGAACTGAAGCTCCCTCTTCTAGTGTTCAATCTAACTCGATAGCTCGCACATACAGTTAATGGACTCAATCAACTGATCCGGGGATAAGCAGACATGCCAATCGATATGGAGCACATCCCAAGTGCTCTCAAAAGGACAGCTAAGTATACTACCCGCTTGGTAGGGGTCTACAGAAATGACCCGCTTTGTTAATTGTTGTTTAGCCTAAACCATCGTACCGAGTATGGGTAGTTTATGCTAAAGAGACCTGGAGTTGGACAAGCCGGACCAGTGTTAGTTATCATGTGTTTTGCTTTGGGTGATATGTACGGGGGTGGCGGGTGAATGAATCGGGGTAGGAATATGGACATGCAGGAGAATCTCCATAGACAACCCAGCTTAATAACCCACGAGCACTCTGGAGACCGCAGGGATGGCCCCCCTTCCATAGGGGAGCAGAATGTAGAAATTATACCCTCAGGGCATTTGTTAACTGATCCTCCGGGACCGAGCATTAAGGTTTGGTCCCCTGGGGCTCCTCTGCAGCTAATTCCACACAGCCTGGAGAGCAGGGAAGTAGTTGAGAATGGCCCGAGGAGAAACATGCTACAGTTAGTGGGGTACAAAACTGTAGGGGCTACGGAGGGCGAGAGACAGAGTTGGGGTGCAGTAACCATAGTCAGAAGGATAGGCAGAGTGATAGAAGAAGCTCAGCAGAAGCAATCACATGGGCCCCCCCTCACTGCCAGAGTGATTGCGGGGGAAAAAAAAACGAACGATAACTTAAACTAAGCAGTCCTTTCAGTCAGCTATACAGATGCCCCCTGCCGGTCGAGGTTAAGTGTGCTATGTCACAGGAGCTAGATTTTGAAGTTTCAGACCACCAGTTGGAGCAGTTGTACTTTCATACTTCATTGTTTATGTTTTAAAGTTGAGATTTATAAGCCTGTTTTTCTTATACTGAATTGCCGGTTTCAAAGACCATTGTATTGCATGCATGAGGTTTCAATACACAATGCGAGTTGAAGGTAATAGAACTAACCATACACCTTGTGGGACCCCCTATATACATATTACTATACCCTTAAGAACAGTTGCCTAGGCCCAGAACCCCACGTTCATACACCTCCCTTACAGGCAGAGGAAGACGATAGAACACCTAGATGCTCATATATCCCCTTTCACTCGAATACGAGTACTAGGAAATCTTCACACACCCTGCCACCAATACGGTATGTACATATCAATAGAGAACTGACATACTTCAACTAAGGGAAACTAAGGGTGAATCCAAAGCCGCAACCCCAAGTTCCACATTTAGACACAATACGCTGGGACTAGATAACCTCATCCTATTCCTCGCAAAACGCATATATATGTCGCTACCACAGCATCCAGCATAGCATCCAGACCTCTGGGGAGCAGAGGCTGGGCTCATACTACTGTCGTAACCTACCTCTCCCCCAAACAGTGACCCTAACACGGTTACTGATCCTAGCCACTTCCTTATCCCACCTCAGTGTGGGTGGCGAATCGACCACTCACACTTGGCAGTACTTTCCTGAAGATCATACCCCCATTACCTGCCCATCTCCGAACCACATTCAAGTTTGAGATCCCCCAGGTACTCCTACTTAACTGTTTTCTTATCCCCCAACTCTCCTATCCTTCTCTCATCTATAATTTTGGTTTCTCCCTTGGCCTCTCCCCCACACAAAGCCACCCGTGACAAGCGCAAACACCAACTGACCCTAAGGATAGCCTTATTTCTGTGTGACAGCTGACCTATACCAGGAAAGCATGATGGAGAACAAAACCAGACAAGCAGTCTTTAAACTGGTCTCCCTCAATGCACAGGGCCTAAACGTCCCAGAGAAGCGCTCTAAATTGCTGTATCAGATGAAACTCATGAAAGCGGATGTGGTTCTCCTACAAGAGACCCATTTCAGATCGAATAGCACGCCTAAAATGACAAATCAATATTTTACACAAAGCTTTCACGCCACCTCTGCGAACTCAAAAACCAAAGGGGTGACAATACTGATATCTAAAAACACTCCGCTGCAGTTCCTAGACTCTATTCAAGACGAACAGGGTAGATACCTTTGCCTTAAGGGTACGCTATATGGTAAATACATCACCCTAGTCAACGTGTACTGCCCGAACAAATCACAAATCCCCTTACTACAATCTGTTGCCCAACGGGGGGCAGCCTTCCAACAAGGGATCCTGCTCTTAGGGGGTGACCTAAACGTACCCCTTGATCCCATCATAGATACATCCTCAGGAGCCACAAACATCCCTTACAGGGCCCTGCAGCAAACGAAGAAGCATCTCCAGAACCTATCACTCCACGACACATGGAGGACACTACACCCCAAAGACAAGGATTTCACTTTCTACTCGAACCCACATTCCAAATATTCCCGAATAGATTATTTTTTTATATCCCAACAAGACCTCCCATTGTTATCTAAGGCGACGATCGAAGCCATGACAATATCTGACCATCACCCAATCACAGTATCTATTACATTACCCGACAAGCTCTCGTTCTCCCCGATTTGAAGAATGGATAACAAGCTCCTGACAAACACAACACATGTAAAAGAGATCACGGATACGCTCAGCTAGTACTTCCAGGACAACAACACACCAGATACATCACCCATGACTCAATGGGCCGCACATAAATGTGTGATCAGGGGCAAGATGATCTCCATTACATCCAGACTCAATAAGGAAAAACGAAAAAGACTCTAGGGACTGTATGCCAAAATTAAAAAACTTGAAATGATTCATAAACGCACAGTTGCTGTACAATCACACCAGGAACTCCTGCTGGCTCGATCAGAACTACAGGAGGAACTAGGCCGCACTACTAGGAAAAACTACATGTTAGCACAAAACTTTTTTACGAGCAGGGCAACAAAAGCAGACACTTATTGGCAAATGCGCTCAGAGCAAAGAGAGCTCGCCACATGGTACATAAATTAATTTGCCCTACCGGGGAATCCTTAACCCATAACGAGAGCATAGCGACAGAATTCAGGAAGTTCTATGCTGACCTTTACAACTTGACACAGACAAAGTCTAGGGAACCCCATGACCAAAACAGAAGGGAACACATGACAGCATTCCTCAGCAAATACTGCCCCAATCCAATTCCCCGGAGACAGCTGCAAAACTAGATTGTCCCATTACAACTGACGAATGGACCCAGGCCCTCAAACACACTAAACCGGGCAAAAGCCCAGGCCCTGATGGCCTCCCTGCGGCCTATTATAAATCTTTCAATGACATACTTTGCCACCCGTTCTTACAGGCTTTTAATTCAATTACAACCGCAAATCCCATAGATCCATCCATGCTGAAGGCCCACATAACAGTCCTGCCAAAAGGAGACAGAGACCCAACCCAAATCACAAATTACAGACCAATATCACTACTCAATGCGGACCTAAAATTATATTTCAAGATAATAGCGAATAGATTACTGGCGGTGCTGCCCCTACTTGTCTCCCCAGACCAAGTTGGTTTTGTCCCTGGGCGAGAAGCAAGGGATAACACCATTAAGGCCATTAACATCCACCACCTGATCACAAAGACGCAACAGAAGGGGTTCTTCCTGTCCTTAGACGCGGAGAAGGCCTTTGATAGGGTGGCCTGGTATTATCTGCAAGCAGTCATCGACAGGCTGGGCTTAGGCCCACAATTGTCGGGGCTAATTGCAGCTTTATATAGGAACCCCACGGCGAGAATAAGAGTAAACAGCACCCTATCGGAGGCTTTCATAATCCGCAATGGAACCAGACAGGGATGCCCTCTATCCCCCATCCTCTATGTGCTATCTCTAGAACCGCTATTATGTAGCATAAGGGAGAACAGGGATATCGCCGGAATACGAACCATGTCTGGAGAATACAAGCTCGCCGCCTTCGCAGACGACATTTTACTTTTTCTCACTAAACCCCTTACTACTGTTGGAAATTATGAATTTATAATATTATTTTGAATAATATTGGGCTCTGAAATATAATAAATGTATTAAATATAATGTAAAGTTAGTTATATATGTGAATGTTATTTCAATGTGCTTCTGGACAGAGAAAATGTTGTATGTGTAATTCTATTTCAAAACTCATGTGAAGTAATGCTAGAGGAGGGGTCATGTGTGTCTCCTTATGGACTAAAGCCATATAAGTAAGGTGTAGGTTGCTTTGAAAAAGCTGACCTAACGGTTTCAAACAGTATAAGAGACGTGACTTTGTGGTATTAGCAGGAAAGGGTAAGAAGAAAGATGGAGGACATTCTCGAAGACGTGACGTGAACACCTGTCAGAACCCTTCCTCCTCCTGACTGACATCTGAAGCCATGCCATATCTCATTATAGATTTCAATTATGTTGCTACGTAAGTTTATCTTATGTTATGTCTTGAAGAATAAACCCTTAAAGATTTTCTAATGATGTCGTTCATGCAAGAGTTCTTCGATGAAAGCTGAAGAAAGGATTTTCAACATCATGGTGGAGAATGCCGACACGCATATAGATTGTTTAATCTTGACGCCTGTTTACGATCTTGCTACAAAAAGTGAGTTTTTATGTCTGTTTTCTCACCTGTCAATAGCTTGTATGTTTCAGCAAGCAGAAGAAAAAAAAAACATCACAGTCCGGACAGTGTTCCTCTACTTTTAAAGATAAAAGGATTTCCGGTTTGAAGCGTAACGTTACGGCGTGGAAGGTTCTGCCAAGGTCACGGGACACAACCATACTGGTTGCTAAATAAGGTACGTGAAAGGTTTCACGGGATATCAGGCTTGGATAGTCTGAGGAAAAAATGTGACATCTCCACGTTATTGAAAAGCCACCATTGAAGGTATATTTGGCAGATATTCCCTTTGGAGCAATGGCAAGTTTGGAAATCAGACACTGAAAAAAATAGGGACGGACGCTCAGGACAAAAGATAACAGACACTTTTCTTTAAGGAAACCAAACAGATGAAAGTCAACAGGTATTTCAAAATAAAGAACTGGAAAAAGCTTCAAAGAAGAAAAAGCTTACACACACACATGGAACGAAAGAACAGACAACGGAACGACAGAAAAGTCAACAGAACAACAGAAGACAAAATGTAACAAATGGACTGCTCGCCTCTTGTTTATTTAAGCGCGCAAAAGAACTATCATTCTAAACAAGGTTGAGTGTTTGTTTTAAGAAAAATAATGGCTTAAGCTCAGGAGTAAAAATAATTAGCTTCTAATATCGGGAGAAATGATACCATCAAAATATGCTATGTAGACATGCAATAGTTTAATGGAACAAGCTAGTATGAGAATAAGTTATTTAATATAGAAATAACTAAGTTTAATGCTGCATGTAAATTATTGTTATGAATATTTAAAGCCTTACAGTCAACATACAAAAGGCAGAATAAAGTTTAAGAAAAATCAATGTATTTAATTGGAATAAGAACTGTATGTAAACTACATGATGGAAAAGAACATGATATGATTACAGGAAATAGTTAATGGCTTAACATTTTTATGAAAAAGACAATGATTGGGAAAGAATTTTCTCAGGGAATTGGCCAATCACAGTTTATGGGCAGGACTCAATCTGTGAGTTTCACGAGATTGTTCTCTTAATTAATCAATTGTCTTTGCTATAATAAGAAAAGTCATATTGAACAGCAGTGTACATGATTATTAGCAGATGTACAATCAAAATCTGATAAAAAAAGTTAAAAATGTTAAAAAAAGATAAAAACGAGATTGTTACTGATTGTACAACAATTGTACAATGTGTGGTAACTAAGTCTGGCAATGAACAGACCAGTTGTAACATATCACTCTTTGTGACAGTACTACCAGCTCGTAAGAAGAAGTCTAGATCCAGTTACATACTAACTAGCTACTCATCTTAAAATAGCTTGGAGTACAGTACAACACATTTTTGTGTTAACCTTCAGAGATGTGGAAAAGAGTCCCAAGAGATACATATATATTTAAATAATTGTTTACTAATGTAATTGTTTTAGGAATATTTTATGGGTCTTAATACATTTTCTAGAGAATTCATTGGTATTTTTCAGGCAAGCATCTGTCGGGGAAAATTTTAATGAATTACTAAAGCTTATAGATGATAAAGGTCAAATATATTTAATGAAATGAGAGGCCTTGTATACAATAATTTAAATATCTAAAAGAAAGTCTTTATACATTTGGTATTGCTGACTAATATAAAGATCTCTCTCTCAATTATTTTACATGCAAATGTAAGTAAGAGATAAGGGAACTTTATAGTGTTTTTACAAATGTTAGTGTATTGTCCATTGTTGTGAAGTTTTACACCATTTGTTTTTAAGACATCTTGTGTTACACAAAGGGTGTTTTTAAAGGGAAAACAGGTGTTAATTCACAAGCTTGGCCAAAAGTGACAACTGAATGTTAAGAAGGTTTGTCTGTTTAAGTAGGGAATAATTTTTTTTTGGGTTAAACTAATACAGTGTGAGAGACAGGATCACATTTGCGTAATTACATATTTTCCAAGTTTTAAGTGTACACTTGTTGGAAAGGTTTCCTGTGCTTCTATATAAAGGCGCCATATATCGGCACAGTGGCATTTATAAAACTTACTGAACATGTGTTTATACTACTGAATTTGAGTATTTGGTTGACAGGGTGACAATCACTCACACTGTATGACAGATGTTAGTTTTAAAAATAATCTTATTTCAATATGATCAAATTTCTTTTAGAAATAAGAATATAGAAAAAAAAACACAAGAATTTGATTAAGTTATTGTATAAGATTTAATGTAGTCACAGGATAACGAGGGGGATTAAGAAGATAAAAATAATAATATTGTAAACAAAATAATGAATAGAGTTATTTTTAAATGTAGATATTCTTTTTGCATATCCAGATACCAGATTGATTTTTTTAAGCTAATGAGAGAAATTCTGAAATACTCATTTTAGAGCACTTTTGTCATCAAACTTCTGAATTTTGTTTTATTTGTTTATAAAAGAATTCATAAGAAATTAAATAAGTGAATATATAATATATTATAAAAAATATATTACTCATGAATTTGGCAATCTATATAGATTGACTATATGAGTTTTTTCCAGCTAAAGGTGGATACAAGTATGTTTTTTTAGTTAATTTATTTATATAAATTAATTGAGATACATCTAGAAATAGATAATATTGTTTTACTAAAGTTAAAAATGTTATGAACTTATGTCATATTCCATTGGGGTTGGATGTCAAACCATGGAATCAGACAATAGTTTTAATAATAAGGACATATATGCAATTTTAGGTATTTATTAAAAATGGTATGTTTCTTATCATCTTTAATACTTAAATATTATTAAATCTAAATAGGGTAAGGTGATTCAAGAAAAAGGTAAAGATTGAAGGTGATCATAGACATTCAGAAGTATGGTTACAAAACAGGCTAGGCCTTTGTTAAATTTTTAAATAGAAATAATGTCTTGAATGATATTTCTAATGAGTATAATTACTAGTTAAAGCTAAGGTATCAGGAATGTCAAATACCATCTGGGAAAAGTTATATGTTATTCTTAAGGTAATTAGAGTTCAAAGAATTGGGTTAAAAATAAAATGGGTAAACATTGAAAAGATTATAAATCTACTATGGTTTATATTGATTAATGAGAATCACTTAAATAAAACATATATAATTTTTTATAAGAATTTGATACTTGTTTCAATTTTCTTTCCTAGATATATGTTTTGTTTCAAAATTATTCTATTCTTTTCTGGACTTATGTACTTAATTTTTGATCCTATCATGATCATGAAAAGCTCAACTGGACTTCTATTTTTTCATATTTTTTTGTTTTTTTTCATTCCATCATTATTTTTGATTATGTTATCAAGGACTATGATCTTTGATTGGACAATGATCTATTCATATAAATTTGCATCACATGTCATATCGATCGTTCGATCATTATGAAAGGGGGAGTTTGGATGTGATTCTTAATGAATTTTTTTATGAATAAGAGCATATTATGGGTATTTAGATATTGAAAATGTTGATGGTACTGAAATAATAGGAAAAATATAAGTAACTCTTCGTTGACATTTGAAATATGATATTTTCTCCTACATAATATTTTTGAGTTTATTAGATACTTGAAAGATTATTAACATAGTAATAATGAGGATAATTTGGTATATATTATAGTTATTATATTTAGTTTTCTTAATTTTTACAGGAACACATATTAATACACAATTATACACATGAAATTTATTTTATTAAATTCGAGAGAACACATAACTTGGGAAAATTTGGATAGTTTATTATAACAAGGATGTATAATAAATTGTACATTTGGGAATATTAATACATAATGTATCCTAATTTTAAAAATGAAAGAAAGGGTTAGGAATTTAATATAAGAATTATGGGATATATATTTTTAATGAAGAAAATGTTAATTATATCTAGAAAAAAGGGTATATTTAAAATACATATAGGCTTGTGTGGAGGAAAATAATTAGATTTTAAATTTCTAAATAAGAGTTATAGTTGAATTAAATAATACATAATAAGAAAAAGGGGAAATAGAAAAAGTTGCTTGCTGGTCATAGATAGATAGATAGATAGATAGATAGATAGATAGATAGATAGATAGATAGATACATGGATGGATAGATACATAGATATATAAAGGAATATGATAAATTAATTATGGAAAGTTATATTTTTATGTATCAACAGATGAATGGATTATTTATTATATGTACAGTGTCAAGGATAATGTATAAAAGCATATATTGTAGAATTATTTGGTTATTGAAATTTCCTGGAATGGAAGAAGTTTTATTAATTAATAATTTATATTATGGATTAATATAATTTTTTGATATATCAAAGATATTATTTATTTCTTCCTTATATTAGTTATTTAATATAATTAAAGTTATACGAGTTTTACAAAAAGTTAAATAAATTTATGAAGTTGAAGGAAGAATTCTTTGATGATATTATGTTATAATTAGATGGAAAATTAATAAAAATGAATAAATATATTAATTTATAGTTTCTTGATGAAATGAGATAGTTAAATTTTTTCACAAGAAAATATTTCTGAATATTAGGAAAATGCTTTTGTACAATATCTGACATACTAAATTGTTGTTTATTGTAAATATTTCAGAGAAAACTATTATTTAAAACGAATGCACTTTTGTTGATAGTTATAGTGCATTGAGGGGGAATTGTTGGAAATTATGAATTTATAATATTATTTTGAATAATATTGGGCTCTGAAATATAATAAATGTATTAAATATAATGTAAAGTTAGTTATATATGTGAATGTTATTTCAATGTGCTTCTGGACAGAGAAAATGTTGTATGTGCAATTCTATTTCAAAACTCATGTGAAGTAATGCTAGAGGAGGGGTCATGTGTGTCTCCTTATGGACTAAAGCCATATAAGTAAGGTGTAGGTTGCTTTGAAAAAGCTGACCTAACGGTTTCAAACAGTATAAGAGACGTGACTTTGTGGTATTAGCAGGAAAGGGTAAGAAGAAAGATGGAGGACATTCTCGAAGACGTGACGTGAACACCTGTCAGAACCCTTCCTCCTGTTGACTGACATCTGAAGCCATGCCATATCTCATTATAGATTTCAATTATGTTGCTACGTAAGTTTATCTTATGTTATGTCTTGAAGAATAAACCCTTAAAGATTTTCTAATGATGTCGTTCATGCAAGAGTTCTTCGATGAAAGCTGAAGAAAGGATTTTCAACAACTACCATTCCTAACCTACTACGAGAGTTCTAACAATTCCATAGCTTGTCAAATCTGAAGATTAACTTCACAAAGTCCTTTGCACTCAACATCTCTTTACCTCCAGATATGTTTTCCCTCTGCCGGCAGAACTTTCCATTTGTTTGGCAGAGGGAATCAATCAAATATTTAGGCATCCAATTACCGACAGATATCTCCCAACTGTATACCCACAACTACATTCCGCTCCTGAACCAACTTGCTTTAGACATGAAGAACTGGGACAAGCCCACCTTCTCATGGTTTGGGAGAGTGGCGATTCTGAAAATGAATGCCCTCCCAAGACTATTGTACATTCTACAAACAATACCCATACAGGTCCCCCCCTCATTTTTCAAATCCTACAGAACCCTATGCACAAAGTTCCTATGGAAAAATGGGAAAGCTAGGATTAATTATGCCCAGCTTATCTTATCCAAACAAAAGGGAGGCATAGGCCTTCCCGATATAGCCAACTACTACAAAGAGGCACATCTGTCCAGAATAGTGGACTGGAACGTACACAGCTCTCTTAAGGACTGGGTTAAGCTGGAAACGATCCATACAGACGCTCATCTGGGGAGTCTCCCCTGGATATTACCCCAACACCACTCTCCTGACATTATGGTACACCCCTTAATCAGCGCTACTCTAAACTGCTTCTACAGATTGTGCAAACAAGACAAGATATCCTCAATCCCGGGGCCTATGACACCGCTCAGACAAAACTCGGATTTCCCCCTGGGGTCGCATAGCACATTTTTGAAAATGCAGTGGCTCACCGATGAAATACTAGCTCATCAGTTCTACAAGGACAACAAATTACTTCCAATAGATAAACTGCCTTTGCGCGAAGATTGCACCCCAATACCACCTTGGCAGACTTTGCTATTAACACTCTATCTCAACTCAATATATCGGAAGGCTTTGTGCTCCAGATCTCTGACACCCTTTGAGTCCCTGTGCACACAAAACCGCCCCTTTCTCACCTCATCTCCACTATACATATGTTCCTGTTTGACCATGTCAAAGCGGAACAGCTCAAGACATGTCAAAAATGGGAATCCAAACTTTCTAAACAACTTAATGCTGAAAACTGGGGCAACATATCTGATAACATTCACAAGGGCTCCCTGAACATTTCTGTACAGGAAAATGGATTTAAAATCCAAACAAAATGGTACCGCACACCAGATATTCTACATACAATAGACCCGAATGTTACCGACAGGTGTTGGAGATGCCTCAGAGATAGGGGCACTCTACTTCACATCTGGTGGGAGTGTCCGGGAATAATCCCATTTTGGAAGGCGGTAAAACAGATCGTCCATAGAGTCACAACATACGAACTGGACTTCCCACCGGCCCAATTTTTGCTTCATCACTCCCACTTACCACACGCTACATACCACAAGTCGCTGACAATGTTTATGATAAACGCAGCAAAACTCTGCATCCCAGTACACTGGAGATCGAATTCTGCGCCCACTGTTAAAGAATGGCTACTGATAGTCAGCAAAATAGCAGAGATAGAAGAACTCATACACATATCAAGAGACACACACACAGGAAATACATTACGATTTGGGCGAGTTGGAATCACTTCATCACCACATCGGACTACACACGATACATACCCGGTACCTAACCAGGACTGACTCCCAAGACTCAAAACTATGCAAGACAGGAACACACATAGACACAGAACATTTTAAGAACTGACTCCCCGTACACAGTTCCGGGCGACGGTCATTTCAAAGATGAGTAATCTTGATGTTTGGAGCGCAAGAGCGTATTTCGGCAACAATAGGGATTATGTAAATCTGATACCAGATGGCGAAAGCACGGCTGGCAGTGGGGGAGAGGCGAAGGGAGTTACTGATACTATAGCCACCTTCTTTTCATCCTAACATCTCTCTATAACCCCCCTCACATCTTACCTTACCTGTGCACACTTAATATATGGGATCCCCGTTTAGCATACCATTTTTCTCCTTTCAGGGTGCCACATGTCACCTTAGAACACTTGAGGTTTATCCCCTAATGTCATACCAACCCAACTATAATCCACAGACCTAGACCAAATAGCTGTGGTCCAAAAACGAGTGGGACCCGAGAATGCCCCCACAGTATAGTTCCCAATTGGGGTGGTGGGTGACTTTGGGTTTCTACTTGAAGGTGCATTAGGATGGTCATAGGCCATGGGTTACAAAATTATATTGAACACTGCAAATCCTCAACAAGCAGAAGACACAGGGACATAACTCAGGAAAGCTTTTACTACCCTCAATGTTACCAGGGTATAAGGTTTGGAACTTTGCACACCCTACCAGCCTTGTTGTGCAAACCCTCTTGGCACACTGCTCCTGTAGACAAGATTAAGACGTCACGCTGGTTATTGCACCATTGTAATGGTTCAAAATATGTTTTAGCTTGCTTCTCACAAATGGACATTTGAAACAGGTCTTTTGTAACTCGTCTTATACTCTTTATGATTCTGTATTTCTATTTCAATTTCAATTTCAATAAAATGTTTGAAAAAAAAAAAATTGTGATGACATGCCCCAATCAAAAAGGTGCTGAAAAATTGGGCCTTGGGTATTGGCGGTGCCAGAACACTGAAACCCCTTGCAGATACTCTTGTTGGGCACAGGAATTGGCCCTACTGTTGTAAATTAGTTTAAAAATTGTGATTACATGCCCCATTCAAACAGGTGCTGAAAAATTTGGCCTTGGGTGTTGGCGGTGCCAGAACACTGTAACCCCTTGCAGTACTCTTGTTGGGTGCAAGAGTGGGCCCCACTGTTGTAAATTTGTTTAAAAATTGTGATGACATGCCCCATTTAGAGTTGAGCGAACCCGGACTGTAAAGTTTGGGTACGTACCGGACTTTGGGGTGTCCGTGCCCCGAACCCATACCCGGATATTTGAAAAAAAGTGTTTTACTCATTTGCCCTTAGAAGCCATCACAGCCATGCCCACTAATGGCATGGCTGTGATTGGCCAGTGCATCATGCGACCCAGACTATTTTTGGCGCCTGTTGAATAGCTGCATGGCAGCCAATCAAGAAGCGTTTCACTCGTTTGCCCTTAGAAGCCATCACAGCCATGCCTATTAATGGCATGGCTGTGATAAGCTAGTGCATCATGTGACCCAGCCTCTATATGAGCTGGAGTCACGTATGCCGCGTGTCACATCGTCTCAGGCTAGTGTAGGGAGAGCATGCTGCCGGCGCTGTGAGGGACAGATTACCAATCTAATATGATCTCATCCTGCATTACAGACAGATTTCTGGTGGTGCTGTGAGGGGAAAGCTTAGCATTCTAAAACAATCTGATACTGGACTAGGTAGAGTTTACTACTGCTGTGAGGGATAGATTACCAATCTAATATCATCTCATCCTGCATTACAGACAGGTTTCTGGTGGTGCTGTGAGGGGAAAGCTTAGCATTCTAAAACGATCTGATACTGGACTAGGTACAGTTTACTGGTGCTGTGAGGGACAGATTACCGATCTAATATCATCTCATCCTGTATTACAGAAAGGTTCCTGGCGGTGCTGTGATGGTAAAGCTTATCGTTCTAAAACCATCTGATACTGGATTAGGTACAGTTTACTGGTGCTGTGAGTGACAGATTATTGTTCTAAAATCATATCATCCTGTGTTACAGAAAGGTTCCTGGTGGTGCGGTGAGGGGAAAGCTTAGCGTTCTAAAACCATCTGATACTGGATTAGGTACAAATAACTGGTGCTGTGAGGGACATATTACTGTTCTAAAATCATCTCCTTTTGCTATAGGGAGAGGTTCCTGCTGGTCCTGTGAGGGACAGATTATTGTTCTAAAATCATATCCTACTGCTATAGGGAGAGGTACCTGCTAGCGCTGTGAGGGACAGATTATTGTTCTAAAATGATCTCCTACTGCTATAGGGAGAGGTTCCTGCTGGTGCTGTGAGGGACAGAATATTGTTCTAAAATCATCTACTAGTGCTATAGGGAAAGGTTCCTGCTGGTGCTGTGAGGGACAGATTATTGTTCTAAAATCTTCTCCTAGTGCTATAGGGAGAGGTTCCTGCTGGTGCTGTGAGGGACAGATTATTGTTCTAAAATCATCTACTAGTGCTATAGGGAGAGGTTCCTGCTAGTGCTGTGAGGGACAGATTATTGTTGTAAAATAATCTCCTAGTGCTATAGGGAGAGGTTCCTGCTTGTGCTGTGTGGGGCAGATTATTGTTCTAAAATCATCACATACTGAGAGGTTCCTGCTGGTGCCGTGAGGGACAGATTATTGTTCTAAAATCATCTCCTAGTGCTATAGGGAGAGGTTTCTGCTGGTGCTGTGAGGGACAGATTATTGTTCTTAAATCATCTCCTACTGCTATAGGGAGGGGTTCCTGCTGGTGCTGTGAGGGACAGATTATGGTTCTAAAATCATCTCCAAGTGCTATAGGGAGAGGTTCCTGCTGGTGCTGTAAGGGACAGATTATTGTTCTAAAATCATCTCCTACTGCTTTATAGGGAGATGTTCCTGCTGGTGCTGTGAGGGACAGATTATTGTTCTAAAATCATCACATACTGAGAGGTTCCTGCTGGTGCCGTGAGGGACAGCTTATTGTTCTAAAATCATCTCCTAGTGCTATAGGGAGAGGTTTCTGCTGGTGCTGTGAGGGACAGATTATTGTTCTTAAATCATCTCCTACTGCTATAGGGAGGGGTTCCTGCTGGTGCTGTGAGGGACAGATATGGTTCTAAATTCATCTCCTAGTGCTATAGGGAGAGGTTCCTGCTGGTGCTGTGAGGGACAGATTATTGTTCTAAAATCATCTCCTAGTGCTATAGGGAGAGGTTCCTGCTGCTCCTGTGAGTGACAGATTATTGTTCTAAAATCATCACCTACTGCTAGAGGGAGAGGTTCCTGCTGCACCTGTGAGGGACAGATTATTGTTCTAAAATCATTACATACTGCTAGAGGAAGAGGTTCCTGCTGCTTCTGTGAGGGACAGATTATTGTTCTAAAATCATCACATACTGCTATAGGGAGAGGTTCCTGCTGGTGCCATGAGGGACAGATTATTGTTCTAAAATCATCTCCTAGTGCTAAAGGGAGAGGTTCCTGCTTGTGCTGTGAGGGACAGATTATTGTTCTAAAATCATCTCCTAGTGCTATAGGGAGGGGTTCCTGCTGGTGCTGTGAGGGACAGATTATTGTTCTAAAATCATCTCCAAGTGCTATAGGGAGAGGTTCCTGCTGGTGCTGTGAGGGACAGATTATTGTTCTAAAATCATCTCTTACTGCTTTAGGGGGAGGTTCCTGCTGGTGCTGTGAGGGACAGATTATTGTTCTAAAATCATTTTCTACTGCTTTATATGGAGATGTTTCTGCTGGTGCTGTGAGTGACAGATTATTGTTCTAAAATCATCACATACTGCTATAGTTAGAGGTTCCTGCTGTTGCCGTGAGGGACAGATTATTGTTCTAAAATCATCTCCTAGTGCTATAGGGAGAGGTTCCTGCTTGTGCTGTGAGGGACAGATTATTGTTCTTAAATCATCTCCTACTGCTATAGGGAGGGGTTCCTGCTGGTGCTGTGAGGGACAGATTATTGTTCTAAAATCATCTCCTACTGCTTTAGAGAGAGGTTCCTGCTGGTGCTGTGGGGGACAGATTATTGTTCTAAACATCATCTCCTACTGCTTTATAGAGAGAGGTTCCTGCTGGTACTGTGAGGGACAGATTATTGTTCTAAAATCATCTCCTAGTGCTATAGGGAGGGGTTCCTGCTGGTGCTGTGAGGGACAGATTATGGTTCTAAATTCATCTCCAAGTGCTATAGGGAGAGGTTCCTGCTGGTGCTGTGAGGGGCAGATTATTGTTCTAAAATCATCTCCTAGTGCTATAGGGAGAGGTTCCTGTTGTTGCTGTGAGGGACAGATTATTGTTCTAAAATCATCACATACTGCTAGATGGAGAGGTTCCTGCTGCTCCTGTGAAGGACAGATTATTGTTCTAAAATTATCTCCTAGTGCTATAGGGAGAGGTTCCTGCTGGTGCTGTGAGGGACAGAATATTGTTCTCCGCTGACAAAGTTTGTAACGCGTACGGAGGAGAAGGGAGATTGTCACGTCACCCGCGGCCGACGCTGGCTTTATCACTGGTACGTGTTTTGCTGTATCTATGTCCTTTCTCTGAGTGATTCATCTTGCTCTGGGAAACAGTGCTATGTATGTAAGTGTACTTGTTTTATATTAAAAATACCTTTTATCAAACAGAGAGCACAATAGATATCTCTTTTTCATATATATAATTTACATGTGATGCTTTGGAAGCCATCCAAGGAGAGAGTGAATTAAGTGGTTCTCTGGACCTAAAGTGGACCTGGAGTGGAGTGATCCTGTTCCCCTTAATAAAGGG
>BLSH010408655.1:1909573-1921843 GCA_018402905.1 Glandirana rugosa | reverse complement strand
ACACCCGCCTACCCACGGGTAGGGACCTCCCTTTAGACTTAAAAAGTCATTACCACTGTACCCCGGACCCCAAAACCTCTAACGTTTAAAAACTGTTCAAAGACACTTTGTAACATCCCACCCAAGATACCATTCCAACAGATAGTCCAGAAAATCTTCAACCAACCACGCCTAGGTTCCCCGTGTGTATTACCTGACTAACTTTTTAAACAAAAGGATTCGATAGGTTAGAAAATTAACCACCACCTATACGGTTAAATGGTGTGCAACATCTACCGTCCTGATTATCATCGTTTCACAGAAACTTGTCAAAAATTTGCAATCTCCAAAACCCCAGGCCCCATGTCACCATTACTGAAAAATTCAGATTTCCCTCCAGGGATGGGCACCCATCCGCCCACAAGCAGACAACATGAAATTTGCATTCACATCCATCACCCTTGGATCCACACCAACCAACTTCTAAAAGACCTGATAGACAACCTTACCATAGGACCCACCCTACAATGTTTCACAGAGACTTGTCAAAAATTTGCAATCTCCAAAACCCCAGGCCCCATGTCACCATTACTGAAAAATCCAGATTTCCCTCCAGGGATGGGCACCCATCCGCCCACAAGCAGACAACCTGAAATTTGCATTTGCATCCATCACCTCATGCAAGATGGCAAACTACTCTCACAATATAAACTAAACAAACTCTGGGCAGACCCGCCACTAAACTTCTTCCAATACAATCAAATTAAACACTTCTTCACATCGATCCAACGCTCAACTGATATAAGTTTTAGCTAGAAGCTAGACTACATTTGTTAATGAGCACATATTTATTTTTCAAAATATGATTAGGTTGTTAACTTTGTTGACCTGAAACAATCACTTCAATCACTCTTTATGTTAAACAATATATGTCAATTTACCGCATTGTAACTTGTATATGTTCTGGACGATGTACCATGTTGATGAACTATACTTGCACATTTATTAATAAAAGTTTTTGGAAAAAAAATATTTTGGATGCCATATGCCTACAAGCAATTGTATGCTTCTGCCATCTAATGTAAAAATCCCACAAACATCTATCACTCAATATGTATGAGGAAATAAACACCCTAGGTAAGCACCTAACATTATTATTAGATATAGAACCAATGGAGGTATGGGAATGCCAAACATGTCTTTCTATTTTTAAACATCCATGCTATATTCAACATTTGGATAAATAACATAACTAGATCCAAAATCCAACACTGCTGGAACCCACTCTCGCTGCTGGAACCCAAGCTCAGATAAAATATGGTCTCTAATAGAATCTTCCTTTTTCAAGGATAAAAACCTCCACCTAAATCAGACTTTACAACAATTAATGTGCCACTTAAAATATGGTATGAATTCTCACTAAATCCTAAAACTCCTTTGAACTATTACAGACTCACCATACCCATAGATCTCTTGCACCAATTTATACTGAATCTAAACCTCCATCACTGGAAATCCAAAGATATTAAATAGTTCAAAACATTGCATATTAAATACAAACTAGTGTCCTCGAATAACTTCCTTTACCCACATATCCACCACTTTCTCCATAAACATCCCCTACCTGAGTACAAATGGAGAATATCACTGAACCCTAATTTAGAATAGTATTTTCCACCATCTACAAGGCTTCCCACTGTACTAATTATTAGGAACTATACCAAAAGATAGTCCCTGCTACCTCACTCTTTATAAACTTTCTACACAACTGGGTTGAAGACTTTGGAGAATGGCATTTGTTGTAGATTGATCCCTTTGACTAATTACTTACCCCCCCCCCCCTTGTTGTCTCTGTGCCAGCCCTGACTAAAAAGAATCACTCTGATCAGTCCCAGAAGCCTTGCAGAAAGAAGGGGGAGAAGAACAGGGATTTCAAATACCTGGATTGCAGCACCAGTTGCATGGGTACTGACAGCTCATCACCCACAGAGGTAAGTATAACAGGGACTGTTGGGGTTGTGGAGAGTTGTAGGGTGTTAGTTTTTTTTGTTAGTTTATGTTTTAATTTTTTCTGAAAGGCGAACTTACCTCTTTGTCCTGTGACTCCAGCAATATCTGTGCCAACATATCTTGTTTGACTTTACGTTAGCATTGCTGTACCAATTCTAATTTCCTAAACATCAATAAAGAAACAATAAAGAAATATTGAATATGTATTCATATTGATGGCCATGCCTGTCCCCAGACCTGGACTGCAATTTGCTTGCTCACATTTATGCAACATGCTTGCTCATTGGCCATTGTTAATAATGATGACCAAATAAAAAAAATATATGGAAATCATACATTTTTATTTACCTAAATATTTCCATATTGTTTGCTTTGCAGAAAAATTGCACAGTTTTGAAATCTAGGCAAATATGATGCATTCACTGTGTAATTTTTTGCAAACTGGACCAAGGTAGGCATGCATTTAGGATAATGAAACACAATTTGTAGTTTGCCTACTTGTCTGGTTTCCAAACCAGTTTGCTCATCATTGGGTTAGCAAGCACATATTTGATACATCTGTGGAAAAGGCCTTTGTCATGCATGAATACAGGCACAAAATTCACATTTAAAAGAATTTCTTCAATTAAATCAATTCAGCAGACAGCTGGGCTGACATTTAAATCAATTCATTAATACAATTATTATTTCTTCTATTACATGCTATTATTATACCTGATTGTATTGTAAAATATTAATACATGTAGGTCCTTCTCTTTGCTCACAAAATGTAATTATTACATTTATCATTTGATATCATATAACTGATTTGACATGTTTACTATTTCAACATAAAAAACTCAATAAACTCTTGCACATTTAAAAATGTGTCATCCGAATGTGTTAACTGATTACCCAAAACATGCTGGATTTGAGAGATTGTACACTGAGCATGGTTGTATATGCCTACACTGCACAAATACAAATAGTCCTCATATTTCTAGGAAAGGAGAGTGAACATTTCTTACCCTGATGTAGCCTGCCCCTTGTTGTGTCTTGTCCACACATTGCTGGAGCATTCCCTCTGTGGATTCCACCCTGCTGCAAGTCAAGTCTCACCCTGCTGCTTCTCAAAAATGACACCATCTTGTATGAGTACATATAGAACTAACACCCACATCTGAAATTCATCCTGGGTGTCTTCTAGTCATGGAAAACTAGAAGACAAGTAGAAGTCTTGCCTGTGGAAGACTGGCAGTAGAAAGGCAATATTTTTTTCAGTTTGGACAAAAAGCATAAGTGGGAGCACTTCTGACTCTGCACTCATCTGTATCAATCCTTTGTTTGAAGTGATTGGTGATCTCCTGGGCAGTGACTGGGTTGGTGGGTGGAGGCAGTGGAGGACAAAGTAGAGAGAAGGTAGAGAAGAGTTGGCTAGAAGACAGGAATAAGTCTTGCCTATGGAAGACTGGGAGTAGAAAGGCAATATTTTTTCAGTTTGGACAAATGGCATAAGTGGGAGCACTTCTGACTCTGCACTCACCATCTGAATGTCTCATCTGAAATTTCTTCTGTCTCTTCACAGGTATGTTTTCTAATGTCTGTTTAATAATACTGGTATGTTTTCTGATACAACGCCACCCAAAAACTGAAACACTGCTGTCTGCTTTTGCTAATGTCTGTTTAATAATACTGGTATGTTTTCTGATACAACTCCACCCAAAAACTGAAACACTGCTGTCTGCTTTTGCTAATGCCTGATTAATAATACTGGTATGTTTTCTGATACAACTCCACCCAAAAACTGAAACACTGCTGTCTGCTTTTGTTAATGTCGGTTTAATAATAGTGGTATGTTATTTTTTCTGCTTAACCATCTGTCGAGCTGTCCACATTGCAATGCTTTTATTAGTCCTTTGTCTTACCCAAAATTATGGTCTGTTATTTCTAGTGCCCTTGTTGTTCTGTTTCTGAAGTGAGAATTTTGCTTTGTCTAGCCAGGCTTTCTCTATTACCCCCTGATTGATAATTGCAATACACCCACTCCATCCTTCTCAGTATAAATCTAAGCATCTGCAAGGGGACACATTTGCAGCTGGGGTTCTTTGTCAAAGCGGGGCTATTTCTATAAGTAGGAGCACTTCTGACTCTGCACTCCAGTGAATGCACAAAGTGAATGAACACAAGAAAATACTTGGAATAACACCATGCAGACATCAGGTGACCTTGTTTACCCAGTCAGCTCTTTCTCCTCCCAACATGCACGCTGTACTACTCCTTCTGACATTTCTGTCCTGTATCAAAAATCTCCAAGACAGTGGCTCATGTCCCTTCATATAAATCCCACTCTCATATTACCTCTCTCACCCTTTTGCTTCTCCTAACCTCTGGAGATATGTCCCCAAACCCTGGGCCTCCATCATTTAACTGTACTCAAGACACCCATTACCCTCTGACAGCAGCCGCAATCCACACAATTTAGTTCCCATTTTTCGTCTCCCCTAGACCAGACTCCCTTTCTCTTGCGCCCTTTGGAATTCCCACTCTGTCTGTAACAAACGCACCTCTCTCTCCATGACCTCTTACCAATTCAGTCACTGCCCAGGAGATCGCCAATCACTTCAAACAGCAGATTGATACAATTTGCGAGGAGATCTCTACTATTTAGATACCCTCCATACTTCACACTACATGCCCACTTGTACAATTATTACTTCCCTCTTTCAACCCCACCACTATTGATGAGGTTGCCGAACTACTTGCTAACGTCCATCTTACCACCTGCCCTCTGGATCCTGTTCCCTCGCAAATGCTATGTTCACCCTCTGGCTCTATTCTACACTCTCTAACACACATCTTCAATCTCTCCCTCTCTTCTGGCACCTTCCCCAACTCTCTAAAATATGCACTTGTCAGCCCCATACTTAAAAAGCCCTCACTGGACCTATCCAATCTTAACAACCTATGCCCCATCTCCTCGCTCCTCTTTTTATCCAAACTCCTTGAACGCCTGGTCTACAACCGACTGAGTGACCACCTTGCCGATAATAGCCTTCTTGATCCCCTTCAATCTAGATTTCGTTCTCAACACTTCACTGAAACTGCTCTCCTAAAACTAACAAACTATGTACTAATGGCTTAAACCAATGGACACTATTCCGTACTTCTACTCCTGGACCCCTCTGCTGTCTATAATTCGGTTGACCACTCCTCCTTAGAAAACTCCACACCTTTGGTCTCCATGACACTACTCTTCACTGGTTCTCTTCCTACTTATCCAACTGCACATTTAGCGATACTTACAATTCTACTTCCTCCTCTCCTCTTCCTTTCTCTGTTGGGGTCCCCCAAGGTTCTATTCTTGGATCTCATGTATTTTCAATCTACACCTCCTCCCTGGGTCAGCTGATAGCATCCCATTGCTTCCAATACCACCTCTACACTTACGACAACCAAATCTATTTCTCTACCCCTCAGCTCACTCCTTCAGTCTCCTCACGTACCACTAATTTACTAACAGATATATCGGTCTCTATGTCACACCACTTCCTCAAACTTAATCTATCCAAAACCAAACCTATAATTTTTCCTCCCCATGTACCCCTTCCCCTGATCTCTCAGTAAAAATTGATGGCACAACTATAAGCCCAACCCTGCATGCCAAGGTCCTAGGTGTAGTCCTGGACTATGAAGTCTCATTTAAACCCCACATCCAATCACTGTCCAAATCTTGCCGCTTCAATCTCCGCAACATCTCAAAAATGCGCTCCTTTCTAACCAATGACACAACAAAGCCCTTAATTCACTCCCTGGTCATCTCTCACCTCGATTACTGCAACTCTCTCCTCATTGGCTTACCTCTACAAAGGCTATCCCCCTTCAGTCCATCATGAATGCTGCTGCCAGACTCATCCACATTACCAGTTGCTCTGTGTCTGCTACTCCTCTCTGTCAATCCCTCCACTGGCTTCCACTCACCCAACAAATTAAATTCAAAATACTAACTACTTAAAAAGCCATCCACAACTTAGCCCCATGCTACATCACTAACCTAGTCTCAAAGTACCAGCCTAATCATTCTTCTCAAGATCTCCTGCTCTCTAGCTCCCTCATCACCTCCTCCCATGCATGCCTCCAGGACTTTTCCAGAGCCTCTCCAATCCTATGGAACTCCTTACCCCAATCTGTCTGATTATCTCTTACTCAATTAGCTTTTAGGTGATCCCTGAAAACCTTTCTCTTCAGAGAAGCCTATCCTATCCACACCTAACAACTGTATTTTCATTTTCTCTATCTGATCATCCCCCCCCCATAGTTATTATTTTTTGTTCCACTCAACCCTCCCTTCTAGATTGTAAGCTCTAGCGAGCAGGGCCCTCTGATCCCTCCTGTATTGATTTGTATTGTAACTGTACTGTCTTCCCTCCATTTTGTAGAGTGATGTGCAAACTGTTGGTGTTATATAAATCCTAAATAGTAATAATAATGTTTTATAAAGCTATTTATTTATGATTTCTGGGCCATTTTTCAGAGAATATGAATGAGAACACAAAAATATTTCTTTCACTCATGGTTAGTGTTGGACTGAAGCCATTTATTATCTACTGTGTTTATCAACTGTGTTTACTCTTTATAAATCATAATGACAACAGAAACTACCCAAATGACCTTGATCAAAAGTTTACATACCCCAGTTCTTAATACCATGTATTGCCCCCTTTAACATCAATGACAGCTTGAAGTCTTTTTTGATATTTGTTCACGAGGCTCTTTATCTTCTCAGATGGTAAAACTGGCCATTCCTCTTGGCAAATAGCCTCCAGTTCCTGGAAATTCTTGGATTGCATTGCATGAACTGCACGTTTGAGACCTCCCCAGAGTGGATATTTAGGTCAGGAGACTGAGATGGCCACTCCAGAACATTCACTTTATGCTGCTCTAGCCAATGACAGGTCGACTTGGCCTTGTGTTTTGGATCATTGCCATGTTGGAATGTCCAAGTACGTCCCATGCGCAGCTTCCTCTCTAATGAATGCAAATGTTCCTCCAGTATTTTTTCATAACATACTGCATTCATCTTGCCATCAATTTTAGCCAAATTTCCTGTGCCTTTCTAGCTCACACATCCCCAAAACATCAGCGATCCACCTCTGTGTTTTCACAGGCCTTGCTGACTCCTCTCTAGTGAGCATCAAGAGGAAAGAAAGCCGCTCCAGGTGGGTGTGATAACTCCAAAGGCTGGGTGCACGTCAGGTCCGTGAACCGCAGCACATGAAAGTCAAGAAGAAGATAGACAGCACTCCAGCTGAATCGGAGAGATAATCCAATGTATTTTATTTTCAAGACATAAAAAAAGTCCAACAAAAGTCATGAAACATAAAAGGAACATGTCCACTGGCAAGTGGGTGGCAAGGCACAAGGAGATTAACGTGTTTCACGGAACACAGTCCGCTTAGTCATAATCTAGCAACTAAATGTTCACACTGGTATATATATATATATATATTCATTACACAGGTCTATTGTGGACAAATTAATTGCATTGTGCTCAGATTTAACCATTTGTCCTAAACAAGACAAAAATGCAGAGAAATACTAGACACAAATATACTGATACAAATTAGTGCAAAAAAACATTACAAAAAAACATAATAGTGAATAATGTATTTAAGAGCATCATAACATATAGCGCCAAAATAATTTTGTGACAATAGAATTCATTTAACTCAGAGAAACACACCCGTACAAAAAGTTTTATAGAAAAACCTCAGTTAACAAATGTACCCATATATGTTTCTCTCAAAAAGCAAAAACAAAAGCAAAAAAGGATTCATTTAAGGCAAAAAATCAAAAATGTATAAAAACTCTGAACAAAGGAGTGGAGTTTAAAAACACCCGCGATTACACACATGCAGACAAACGATGAAATATAATGCATCCATCATAGTTTACTACTGTATGAACACGCAGGGTGTCCAACCACTCCTGTGCTAAAAATTCCAAACATGTTTGTATGCATGGACTATCCATATAAATTTTATTTATATTAATATTAATTTATTTTTATTTTGATTATTGTACTGTATTATTAATTTTATATTATATTGCATTTGCTAAATGTTTGGACTACAAGAAATCAACCGGATAAATCTGTTTATGTCATTTATGATTTAAGAAGCCTCTGGTGGAAAACGTCTATGTAGAAGCTCTATATCATTGTACTCAATTAAATTGTTTTATATTCTACTGCAGTATATTATGTTGTGTTAAAGACTACAATAGACATATATATATATAACTGAGACAATAAAAAACATTATCTCATGTCTCCACCACAACTCTCTTTTAGAGGAATAAGATCTTTGGGATTTGATTGCACTATGTATGCAAAAGTTCCTGACAATCTATATTGACACTAAAACAAAACCAATAGCAAAAGATCAAAAGTGTGAAAACAATCAGAAATGAAACCATTTATATATACAAAGGTATATGTGTACATATGCACAACATTGCCGTGGACATAATAAGAGCCACGGCAGCGTTGTCATCATTATAAGCCACCTTGTATGAAAAGAATGTATACGCTGACTAAGACAATTCAATTGTCGTAGAAATGGGTGACATCCCATTCAAGGTTTAAGCCATAAGGCTTAAGACTTCTTAATTTATGGATCCAAAATACTTCACGTTTACAGAGTAGGCAAAATACATTGCCTCCTCTTCTATGTATCCTAACCTTTTCTATCACTTGAACCTGTAACAATGAAGAATCACTCTCATGTTGGAGGTTATAGTGCCGAGCTATGTTGGTGGATTTGTTTGTCCTAATGTCTGCAAGATGTTCACAAATCCTATCTCTAAGTCTTCGGGTAGTTCTCCCCACATATTGAGCGGAGCACGCTGCGCAGGTGATAGCATAAAATACATAGGATGTATTACAATTGTAGAATTCATCAATAGGATATTCCTTGCCATCAACAGCACAGTTGAATCTGCATCCCTGCAATACGTGGGAACAACAAGGACAGTCATTGCTCCCACATTTGAAATTCCCTTTGAAATGGAGCCATGTTAACGATTGTGATTTGTTACATTTAGAGACAAAAAAATTTGGAGCTAAAAAGTTTCCCAGAGTCTTGGCTCTCCTAGCAACAACATTCACACCCCAATCTAGAACTTGAGAACAAATGGGATCCTTGAGAAGAACTGGTATATGTTTATTGACTATATGTTTAATACGGTTAAATTCAGAACTATAGCCAAGAACCATATATGGATGATTGTGCCTGTCTACAATAGTTTTACGTTGTGTGTTTTTTCTAAAAAGGAGATCCTTCCTATTCTTAACCCTGGCACAATTTAGAGCTCTATCTAGTGACCACCGTGGATATCCTCTAGCTAGAAAATGGGCATACAGTTTGGAAGCTTCCTCCTCAAATGTTATTTGATCGCTACAAATGCGACGTAGTCTGAGGAATTGGCCCATTGGGATTCCTTTTATGGTATGATGGGGATGGCGAGTGTAAAGTATGCCGTTCCCAGCCATAGGCTTTCTATATAGATCACAAACAACCTTGTGCTTACAGCTGTACATCCAAAAAAATGATAATTTTATCATTTTGACTCCTGTAAACTCCAAATTACAGGCATTGTCATTAAGATAATGTAAAAAAGATTTTAAATCAAGCTCTTTGTGACAAACGAAGATCAGATCGTCTATATATCTGAAAAACATGACGATCTGACCTCTGAAAGGATTACTATCTCCAAAGATCTGGTGCCTCTCCCACCAACCCATATATAGGTTGGCGAGTGAGGGCGAAAACTTCGCCCCCTTCGCTGCACCAAATCTCTGGAGATTGAACATATCATCAAAAAGAAAATAATTATGCTTCAAAAGGTATTCCAATACTTCCTACATAAATAATCTGATTTCAAGACTCAGATCGGTTGATTGTTCCATGCAGAATTTCACCGCCAATAGTGCTAAGTCATGTGGAATAGAAAAGTATAAGCTGGAAACACCACAAGTTAACCAGCAGTACTCTTCTCTCCATACAAAGCAATCCATAAGTTGTAGTAGATGGTTAGTGTCTCTTAAGAAACCAGGCAAATTTTGTACAATTGGTTGTAATTGTGCATCAAGCCATTCACCTAAATGTTCATTCAGGGAACCAATTCCTGATACAATTGGATGCCCCAACACAGGAGAGGTCCCTTTATGAACCTTCGGAAGGTGATGAAATATGGGCAAAATAGGGAACTCTGGTACCAAAGTCTCTATTTCTTTATTATTGAAAATGTTTAATTTTAAACCTTCCCTCACCAGCATTGATAAAATCCCTTTGAATTCTTTAGTGGGATTTCGTTTTAAGACTGTGTATGTTCTACTATCTGACAGCTGTCTAAGGGCTTCATGCCTATAGTCCTCCTTGTTCAACACAACCACCACACCACCCTTGTCTGCATTGCGTATTATCAATGAATTGTCATCCATTAGGGATTTCAAAGCAGACCTCTCATCTCTGCTAAGATTATCCCCTTCAGTGAAACCATGGGTCAGTGGTCGTGTGGACAAGGAGAACAACCCACTCTCGACGGCTCCCACATATTGCAGGGATGCAGATACAGCTGCGCCGTTGATGACAAGGAATATTCCATTGAGGAATTCTACAATTGTAATACATCCTATGTTATTTATGCTATCACCTGCGCAGCGTGCTCCGCTCAATATGTGGGGAGAACAACCCGAAGACTTAGAGATAGGATTCGTGAACATCTTGCAGACATTAGGACAAACAAATCCACCAACATAGCTCGGCACTATAACCTCCAACATAAGGGTGATTCTTCATTGTTACAGGTTCAAGTGATAGAAAAGGTTAGGATACATAGAAGAGGAGGCGATGTATTTCATACATGGTGGTTTATAATGATGACAACGCTGCCGTGGCTCACATTATGTCCACGGCAATGTTGTGCATATGTAAACATATACCTTTGTATATATAAATGGTTCCATTTCTGATTGTTTTCACACTTTTGATCTTTTGCTTTTGGTTTTGTTTTAGTGTAGAGTTGAGCGAACCCGAATTGTAAAGTTCGGGTCCGTACCGAACTTTGGGGTGTCCGTGACCCGGACCCGACATTTGAAAAAAAGTTTGGGTTCCGGTATTTGATCACGCATGTTGAATAGCTGCAGGGCAGCCAATCAACAAGCATTTCACTGTTTTGCCCTTAGAAGCCATCACAGTCATGCCTACTAATGGCATGGCTGTGATTGGCCAGTGCATCATGTGACCCAGCCTCTGTATAAGCTGGAGTCACATAGTGCTGCATGTCACATGCTCTCAGGCTAGTCTAGGGAGAGGATGCTGCAGGCGCTGTGAGGGACAGATTGCAGATATTAATAACATCTCATCCTGCATTACAGAACGATCTGATTCTGGACTAGGTAGAGATTACTACTATTGCTTTGAGGGACAGATTGCAGATCTCATCCTGCATTACAGAACAATCTGATTCTGGACTAGGTAGAGTCTACTGCTTTGAGGGACAGATTGCCGATCTCATCCTGCATTACAGAACGATCTGATTCTGGGCTAGGTAGAGATTACTACTACTACTGCTTTGAGGGACAGATTGCAGATCTCATCCTGCATTACAGAACGATCTGATTCTGGACTAGGTAGAGTCTACTGCTTTGAGGGAAAGATTATTGTTCTAAAATCATCTCCTAGTTCTATAGGGTCAGGTTCCTGCTGTTGCTGTAAGGGACAGATTATTGTTCTAAAATCATTGTCTACTCCTATAGGGTCAGGTTCCTGCTGTTGCTGTAAGGGACAGACCGCCTACTCCTATAGGGTCAGGTTCCTGCTGTTGCTTTGAGGGACAGATTATTGTTCTAAAATCATCGCCTACTCCTATAGGGTCAGGTTCCTGCTGTTGCTGTAAGGGACAGATTATTGTTCTAAAATCATCGCCTACTCCTATAGGGTCAGGTTCCTGCTGTTGCTCTAAGGGACAGATTATTGTTCTAAAATCATCACCTACACTGCCACGGTCACGGCCTAGTCAACCTCTAGGCTCCTACTCCACATCCACCTCCCTTCCCATTTTTTTTTTTATTTGATTTTAAGTTATTTTCCCTATCCCCATTTTTTTGTAGGGCACTTGTCCTACTGTTACCCCCATTTTACTTCCTTTTGTAGCCCTCTTGCACTTGCCAAGACTTTTTTACAGCCATTTTTGTGCCGAAAAGTTCGGGTCCCCATTGACTTCAATGGGGTTCGGGGTCCG
>BLSH010408655.1:1841397-1874352 GCA_018402905.1 Glandirana rugosa | reverse complement strand
CGCTTTCAATATCTCAGATGTTCGATACCACCGTTAGTAACTTATAACTAGTATGAGCTACATGACTGCCGGATAGAGTGAAGAACTCTGTGACCGTACAGTCCTTTCATGTTTATGGGTGGTTTACTGGGGAGAAACCTTTCATCTGTCAGGTTCCATGAATCATTCTCCGTACCGTTCAAAAAACTTCAAATGTAAAAAAGGGTGTTAAGAACCGTTTTAATTCAACAAAAAAAAAAAAAAAAAGTATTTTAACAATTTTATGGTCCAATAAAGAGTGTGTGTCGTATACGTATGGTGTCTAATGTGGGGATTTGTGTAAGACGATGAGGAGGACTCATACCTTTATGGTGTACACACTCTGAAAATGTGTCGGACCGGTGTGTGTCTCCGGTTTGTACATTCCTCGTGGTGGTCCGGAAGATCCTCGCCATACTCAGGAGGAGTAGCAGAATGTGTTTAGGGGTGTAATCTGTGGTATGCATATGCTGTGTGTGAGAAATAACCTGGTATTTTAACAATTTTATGAAAAAAAAAAAAAAAAACAACTTAATTTTGCCAAGAATTGTGGGAAAAAATGTAAACTTCAAAAAACTTGCCATGCCTCTTACTAAGTACCTTGGACTGTCTACTTTCCAAAGAGGGGTCATTTGGTGGGTATTTGTACTTTCCTGACATGCCAGTGTCTCAAGAAGTGAGATAGGCCGTCAGTACATCGAGTATGATCAATATTCAATGATTGCCACCATAGCTTGTAGACTCTATAACTTTCGCAAAGACCAAATAATATACACTGACTTGGGTTATTTTTAACAAAGATATGTAACAATATACATTTTGGTCAAAATTTATGAAGAAAGATTACTAATTTGTTAGAATTGTAGAATACTAACAGAAACAAAGAAAAATGCATATTTTAACAAATTTTTTGGTCTTTTTTCATTTATAGCACAAAAAATAAAAACCCAGCGGTAATTAAATACCACCAAAAGAAATCTCTATTTGTGTGAAAAAAAGAACAAAAATTTCATATGAGTACAGCGTTGCATGACTGAGTAATTTGCATTCAAAATGTGAGAGCACTGAAAGCTAAAAATTGGTCTGTTATGAAGGGGTCAAATGTTTAAGGGCATTAGAAGACATTTTTAACCACCTCCTTACTGGGCACTTAAACCCCCCTCCTGCCCAGACCAATTTTTGGCTTTCAGCACTGTCGCATTTTGAATGACAATTGCACGGTCGTGCGGCGTTGTACCCAAATAAAATTTGCGTCCTTTTTTTCCCACAAATAGAGCTTTCTTTTGGTGGTATTTGATAACCTCTGCGTCATTTCTGATCGCCACTATAAACAAAAAATGAGCGACAATTTTGCAAAAAAGAACAATATTTTTTACTTTTTGCTAAAGTACAAATCCATTAAAAAAAAATTATTCATCAGTTTTGGCCGATATATATTCTTCTACATATTTTTGATAAAAAAAAAATCGCAATCGGCGTATATTGATTGGTTTGCGCAAAAGTTATCGCGTCTACAAACTGGGAATTTATTTATGGCGTTTTTATTATTTATTTTTTTTTACTAGTATTGGCGGCGATCTGTGATTTTTATCGGGACTGCGATATTGCCGCAGAAATGTCGGACATTTTTTACACATTTTTGGGACCAATGACATTTATACAGCGATCAGAAATTTAAATATCCACTGATTACTGTGTAAATGTCATTGGCAGTGAAGGGGTTAACCTGCAGGGGGCAGTGAAGGGGTTAACAATGTTCCCTGGGTGTGTTCTAACTGTGGGGGGGCAGGGCTGGCCGGGACATAACAGATCTAACTGATCCCAGTGACAGGGATCAGTAGATCTGGTATGTCCCTTGTCACAGAACGGAGAACCGCCGTGTTTACATCGGCGGTTCCCCGTTCTGAGGCTGATAAAAGAGATCGGCGGGTCTCGGGCGGACATCGAGTCCGCCCGACCCAGGAGCGTGCACAGGGGACGACATCCATGGACTTCGTCCCGGCATTTCAGATCCGCGCTGGAGCCGTACTTCGGCAATAGCGCGGATCTGGAGGGGTTAAAGTCACAGTCAGAGACCTACCTAAACCCATGTTATTTTTCTACATACCATGCAAAGTATCTGCTCATAGGGTTCAGAACAGTCTTGAAAGTAGAGATGGCAGGGGGGAAACAAGGCAGAGCCAAGTGGAGCAGACATGCCTGCCTGTAGCTCCATTCTCAGAGGGAGGTAAAAGCCTTATAATTGTGGCTGTTCATGTGACAACCACACACAAATAACACCTATTTGTGCCCATTAAGTTCTGGGAGCTGGTGGTGTACCTTTTGGTGTTCCTCAGCGGGATATGAGGAGAAAAAATGGCAAATGGCATTCTATAGTCAAAATGGTGCCGCCCCCATTCTCCTCAGCTACCTCACGCAGCACTGTGAGAGCCTTAAAGACAAACACACAGACAACTTAATAACTCTGAAGAAGTTGAATGGGATACTGTGTGCTGGTAAGATTACTCACAGAGTGAACAACTATCCTCAGCAGTGTTAAAACAAATAGAAAAAATGCTTCAGAAAGCTTTAAAGTGCCCCTCTTACCACATAACGTATAGCCTCACAAAAGAAATTAGAGAGCTGGGCCAGCATTTATCAGCACTTGAAACACGTGTTGATTATATGGAAAACCATACTGTGTACAATTCAGCTGAAATGGAAAATCTCAAAGAAGAAAATTTAATGCTATAAACCCATTTAGAGGACTATGAAAATAGGACAAGACGCTCAAATGCATGCATTAGAGGCATTCCTGAATCTGTAACAGATTTACAGGCTACTATGATAGCACTATTTCAGGAATTACAACCTGCAATTCCAGTTGAATGCCTTGAAATAGACAGAGTTCACAGGGCTTTGTCCCCAAAAAAACAGATGGTCCTCCAAGGCAGTGTTTTTCAACTCCAGTCCTCAAGGCACACCAACAGGTCATGTTTTCAGGATTTCCCTCAGATGAAACAGCTGTGGTAATTACTAAGGCAGTGAAACTGATCAAATCACCTGTGCAAACTCATGGAAATCCTAAAAACATGACCTGTTGGTGTGCCTTGAGGACTGGAGTTGAAAAACACTGCTCCAAGGGATATCATTGCTAAATTTCATTTTTATCACACAAAGGAACATCTTCTTTCTGCAGCAAGAGGAAAAGAGTCTCTAATTTTTCATGGACACTATTACCAAATCTTTGCTGACCTGTCACAATTAACAAATAACAAAAGACGAGCCTTAAAACCTCTGCTTCAAATACTACAACAGAATCAAATTACATATCAATGGGGCTTCCCCCTTTTCAGTCTCGTTCTCATTTCATTGTACTAAATATATTTGTAGATCTGTGACTAAACTACAGAACACCCTTCAAGACATACAGCATTTTACAAAAGTGAGTACACCCTCACATTTTTGTAAATATTACTATTATCTTTTCATGTGACAACACCGAAGAAATTACACTTTGCTACAATGTAAAGTAGTGAGTGTACAGCTTGTATAACAATGTAAATTTGCTGTCCCCTCAAAATAACTAAACACACAGCCATTATTGTCTAAATTGCGGGCAAAAAAAGTGAGTACACCCCAAGTGAAAATGTCCAAATTGGGCACAATTAGCCATTTCCCTCCCCGGTGCCATGCGACTCATAAGTGTTACAAGTTCTCAGGTGTGAATGGGGAGCAGGTGTGTTAAATGTTGTGTTATCGCTCTCACTCTCTCATACTGGTCACTGAAAGTTCAAATTGGCACCTTATGAAAAAGAACTCTCTGAGGATCCGATAAAAAGAATTGTTGCTCTACATAAAGATGGCTTAGGCTATAAGAAGATCACCAAGACCATGAAACTGAGCTGCAGCATGGTGGCCAAGACCATACAGTCTTGGCCATGGTTTAACAGGACAGGTTCCACTCAGAACAGGCCTTGCCATGGTCGACCAATGAAGTTGAGTGCACATGCTCAGCGTCATATTCAGAGGTTGTCTTAAATAGAAATAGACGTATGAGTGCTGCCAGCATTGCTGCAGAGGTTGAAGTGGTGGGGGGTCAGCCTGTCAGTGCTCAGACCATACGCTGCACACTGCATCAAATTGGTCTGCATAGCTGTCGTCCCAGAAGGAAGCCTCTTCTAAAGATGATGCACAAGAAAGACCGCAAACAGTTTGCTGAAGACAAGCAGACTAAGAATATGGATTACTGGAACCATGCCCTGGGATCTGATGAGACCAAGATAAACTTATTTGGCTCAGATGGCATAAAGTGTGTGTGGCGGCATCCAGGTGAGGAGTACAAAGACAAGTGTGTCTTGCCTACAGACAAGCATGGTGGTGTGAGTGTCATGGTCTGGGGCTGCATGAGTGCTGCTGGCACTGGGGATCTACAGTTCATTGAGGGAACCATGAATGCCAACACGTACTGTGACATACTAAAGCAGAGCATGATCCCCTCCCTTCAGAGACTGGGCCGCAGGGCAGTATTACAACATGACAATGACCCCAAACACACCTCCAAGATGACCACTACCTTGTTAAAGAAGCTAAGGGTAAAGGGGACGGACTGGCTAAGCATGTCTCCAGACCTAAACCCTATTGAGCATCTGTGGGGCATCCTCAAACAGAAACTGGAGAAGCGCAAGGTCTCTTACATCCACCAGCTCATTGTGGAGGAGTAGAAGAGGACTCCAGTGGCAGCCTGTGAAGCTCTAGGTGAACTCCAAGCCCAAGAGAGTTAAGGCAGTGATGGAAAATAATGGTGGCCACACAAAATATTGACACTTTTGGGCCCAATTTGGACATTTTCATTTAGGGGTGTACTCACTTTTGTTGCCAGCAGTTTAGACATTAATGTGTGTGTTAGGAGTTTTTTTTTTTTTTTAAGACATTTTATTGAATTTTCCATTCAAATACAGAGAAATAATGCAGAAATTATCAGCAATATTATCAGCAAGATACATTGAAAGATACAACAAGAAATTTAACTACAGAGATTACCTGCAAAAAACTGGGCATATGGAGGTAGGCAGGGGGAGAGGGAGAACAGGAGCAGGGGGTGGGGGGGGTGGAACAGGAGGGGAAACTATCCAAATGTCTAAAGTAATGACAGTCCAGTTGCCAAGTCGAAGTATGCACAACCAGGTAGTTGGAGGGGGGTTAAGGTGAACATCAAGATTGCAGAAACTGTTAAGTGACTTGGGTGGCATTATCCTCCAGAACCAAAAGAAGGCAAGTGGAACCAACCAGGACGGCTGATGCAGTAACGTTGTGTAATGAGAGTGGGTATGATGCATGAGATTGGTTTGTTAAACTCGTATTGGGAGATTATCATCAAGTTTGTGTCTTGGACGCAAGAGATCTGTGAAGTCTTCATAAGGGAGTTATGCAATGTACATGCTCCATTTATCATAGAAACGTGTTGAAGTATGATGATCTGAAGGAGGTAGTTCAGATTGGGACAACCAGAGGTCCAGACTCTCTTTTTTCAGAAGAGCCAGCAGTTCCTGTTAAATTGATTTAATTGTGGGGGGACTGGGGGAGACCCAATGTCTAAGGATGGCTCTCCTGGCTATCATGTAAAAGGTAAGCAGCCATGGTAAGTTGTCCTGGATCTTCCTGAGATGAGGGCTGTGGGCAAGTTCCACGAAAGAGTGATGCGATCCAAATAAAAGGAGATGTAGATCTCCATGAGGTTGTAGTCTGGTTACTGAAGCTGCCAGCTGTTCGGCTTGCCTCCAGAAGTGTGAAATGCGGAGGCATGACCAGAGCCTGTGTAAAAGCGAGGGTTGGCATTCAGTGTACCATGGGCAAGTTTGTTTGGTGGGATCCTTAGCTTTTCTCTGATAGTGAGCATAGGCTCGATGCATGATTTTAAATTGTGGCTCTCGCCAGAACTCATTGGTGACAAATGCCCTGGTTTGGCAGATGTGGACGAGAGCGGCTTGTAGAGGTGGAAAATTTTGTAGGCTTGCAATTCCGTGAATGAGTCTGTTAGAGAAGGCCTGAAACACTCTGCTTTTTGCGGACTTAGCTTAGTTTCAAAGCTGATGGCTTAACAGGCATATAAGTGATGATGGGGGGCAGTTTAAATTTGCTTGCTAAGCTTGCAAATGAGGTCGGGGAGCCTGTGGTGGTGTCAAACAGCTGAGAAAAGCGAGTCAGGCCCTGTGCATTCCACCAATTAAAGATTGGATGTTGTAGCGCCTGGGGGAACAAAGGATGTCCCTTAATTGGTAAGTGATTGGAGATCTGGGGTGGGACCCCTAGTCTTTTTCTTATCTCCCTCCAAGCTAAGGCAGTGTCCCTGATCAATAGGTTGTGTTTAAGCGATGGTGGAAGGAGTTTAGGTTCACAGTGAAGTAAAGCCGTAACGTCGAAGGGGGCCGCCATTTGGGCTTCAAGATCGTAATTCGAATAGTGGGAATTATGTGTAATCCAATCTAGGCCAAATCTTAAGAGGCCAGACAAATTGTAGAGACGAGTATTTGGCATATTGACTCCACCTTCGTGTTTGGGTAGGAACAGTTTCCGAAGTGCGACTTTGGGTTTGCGGTTTTGCCAAATAAATGTAGATACAGCTTTGTGTAGTCTTTCAATGTCGAGGTGTTTAAGAAGGAGTTGGTTTGAAGTGGATAGAGAAGCTTTGGGAATGATGCCATCTTTAGAGATGGCAACAGCCAAAGAAGGAGAGCGGGAGGTTCATCCAGCTGTCAAGTTTGTTTACTATTTTGGTTACCACTGGTGTAAAGTTGAGATGATAGATTGAGTGCAGGGTTTTCCCTATCTTTATCCCTAGGTATGTTATGTGGCTCCGAGCAATTTGGAAAGGGGAATTGATCACCCATGAGGGGTGTCGGCCTTGAAAGAGAGGTAATATTTCACTTTCTGCGAAATTTATTTTGAGCCCAGAGCATTGCCTAAAATGGGTGAAGATTTGCTGTATGCAGGGAATGTCTGACTGAGGGTCTGAAGTAAAAATCAGAACATCATCCGCAAACATTGCTGTTCTGAGCTCAGTATTACCCACCTTGACGCCGTGAAGTTTGGGATGTGAGAGGAGATATCAGGACAGGGGCTCCAGAGCCAAATTAAAAAGTAGGGGTGACAGAGGGCAGCCCTGTCTTGTACCCTTATGCAATGTGATCCTATCGGATATAATTCCAGCCGCTATAACTTGTGCGTAAGAGCGAGCATACATGGTCGAAATTAAGTGTAAGATTGGGCCTGTAAAGTCAAACCTCTCGAGGACCAGGCGCAGCCAACAGAAGCTCACATTGTCAAACACTTTTTCAGCGTCTAGCGTGACTAACGCATTCTCCGAGGCTGACCCTGGCCCTGAGAGCTCTAGGATCACTAAGACCTTTCTAATATTTGAAATTGCCGAACAACCTTGCTTGGGCGGGGTGAATAATAGCAGGCATTATGGTTGCCAGTCTACGTGTCATAATTTTTGAGAGCAGTTTTGAGTCCAAATTTAATAGAGAAATTGGGCAATATCACCCAGGCTCTGTGGGGTTTTTATCTTTTTTGAGAATAAGTTTGATGTACGCCTGGTATCCGGAGGGGAGATATGGGGCACAGTTCAATATGTGTTGAAAAACTGTGGCAAGTGTGGGTGAGAAAGTGTCGGTGGTCAGCTTATACAATTTTGACGTGAACCCGTCTGGGCCTGGGTCTTTGCCGGGGGACAAAGATTTTATTGGCTGCGTAATTTTTTCTGGGGTGATTTGTGGCTAGTTGAGATGGGTTGAGCGAGGGAAGGGCAATTTGGTCGAGAAACTGTGAAGCTGTTGGCTCATCAATAGGGTCAGGGCCATATAGGGATGCATAGAATTGTTCTAAAACTTTATTGATTCCTTTGGGAGATGTGATAAGGTTTCCGCTGTGATCTTTCAATGCGGCAATATGTGCTGGGGGGTGTGGCCGCCCATGCATAATCGTGCCAAGAGTTTCCCAGACTTATTTCCATATTTGTGGAAGTATAGATCTGATATGGAACGGTGTAATTTTTCCTGTTCCTCCGACCACAAGTCAAACAGCAGGTTAGGTTCAGAAGCGTGAACAGCATTTGTGTCTAAGTATTCTGACCAAGTGTCTTGGAGAATCTTACTGAGAGTTTGATTGTGGGATAAATAGGAGGGGAAGTGCCAGACTTTCACTGGGCTTGGAATGGCCAGACCTGGGACTTCTATCTATATAGGGGCATGGTCAGAGATAGCAATGTCCAGAATACCAGAGGAGGCTGTATATTCGGCGAGTTCGGGGTTGGCCAGAATGTAATCTATTCTGGACAGGGAATTATGTGGGGGGAGAAAAATGTGAATTCCCTGCCTGTTGGGTTAGCCTGTCTCCACAGGTCTATCAGGTTTAGGCTCTCTACGAAGGTGGCCATAGGGGTAATGGGGGGCGATTGCTGCCGTAGGTGTCTATTGCTAGATTTGTTCTTTAGGGGATTTATCACCTGATTGATATCACCTCCGAGCAGAGGAGGGAGGTGAATGTAAGAAGCTAATGTGGATGCAAGGAGTCAAAAAAATTGTTTAGTGGGCACAATGGGGCATATACATTGCACAGGATCCATTCCAGGATGCCCATCTTCAGCTTGGCTATAAAGATTCGACCATCTCGGTCTGTGTGTAGTGGGGTTATTTCACAGGGGAGAGATTTTTTAATTAGTAGCAAGGTTCCCGCCCTGCCCCTGCTAGTGGACGAACCTCCTACTTGCCCGACCCACAATTTGCGTATGCGGTGAAAATCTACAGACAGTAGGTGTGTTTCTTGGAGGATTGCTATGTCAGTGCGTAAGCATCTTAAATGCCTGAGGACCGCCATTCATTTCTGGGGAGAGCTCAGACCTTTAACATTCCGGGAGACCACTTTCATATTATGGGTTTATGGAAAGAAGATGTAAAGAGAGGAAGTATGTGGCTAAGATATGTAAAGTTGCCTCGAGCACCAACTAATGTGGGTTGGCTCCCTGCTAGTAAACAAGTGCCTGGAAATGGATCTGGACTAATACAAAGGGAGGGGAGATCGACCCAACAGGGGTCGGGAAAACAAGAAGGGGAGATATACATTTTTGGAAGTCTATACTCCTCTTTTGCCACCATGTAACAGCATTACCGGGGAGGTAGAGATGCCCGCCCGCTGTGTGGAATAGTATCGTACTTCTGCAGGGCGCACGTCTTGGATAAGAAAAGGCAGTATCAAGAATCAGATCTCACGAGCGGGTATTCTCCTCGCGGTAAGGATGTGGCAGGATGGGGTCTAGCAAACATCAGAAGGTTATGCTACAGTGTACAACCTTGAATACAATGTACAACCTTGAATACAAACATCAACCATGTAATTGGTTAGAAGGCCTTCCTTCTATGTTAGACTTCCTGAGAATAGTCCGCAAAGACCAAAAGCTTGTGGCTGTCTATCTGGAGCACTTTGGAGTTACGGTAAGGTCTCAGAAGTTGTAATTTGTCCATATAGTTCAGGTAACGGACTATGATGGGCCGGGGCATGCGCCTATCATTAGATGGGGTACCGAGGTGGTGAGCCCTTTCCACCACACAGGAAGATGACATTCCCAATACACTGGGGATTCATTTGCTGCAAAGATCATATAAGGAGTCGGCATTGTATGATTCCGGCAAGCCAACGATCCTCAGATTATTGCGTCTCGAACGGTTTTCGAGGTCATCCAGTTTTTCTAGGAGGTATTGCTGGGTGTTTTGTGCCTGTTGCTCAGAGGAGCGGAGATTTTTCAGTTCGTCTTCTACATCAGACGTGCCGAGCTCTAGGTCGGTCAGGCATTTGGTGTGGTCCCCCAGTTCTTTACGTAGTTGAGCTATACCATTCACCATGGCATTGCCCACAGCTGCTGTAATCATGGGCAGTATCAAGGCTGCAACTGCCTGGGCCAGGCCTGCATATTGGTCTTCCATGACCATTGGTATAGAAGCAATCAAATTTTTTTTCGCTGAAAGATCGTTCGTTGCAGTAGCCACGGTCAGAGCACCATCAGTGGAGGCATTCTGAGGTGCGGCTGCCATATTGGCTTCGTGCATCGCCATAGGGGCCGGGTCCGAGCACGGAGCTATGTCGGTCTGCTGAGGCCCATGCAGAATATACCTATCCATGCCTGGAGGTTTCTTGAGCATGCTGCCCAAAATGTTGAGGAGAAGGGTGGAGTATTGGCCGACTTTGAAGCTGATCAGCCCGGAGCCGCTGTCTCACTGTTAGGGAAATAACCCTTTCTAGCTGTTTTTGGCCCTCCGTGGGCGTTCGTGCGCGTCTGCGCACGTTCACGCGTGTGCGCTACTGGCACCAATAGCGGCCATTTAAACTGACAGCACCAGGAAACAAGTGCTGTCCCTTCTACAGCATGTTAGTGTGTTCCAGTGACCTGTTTTTCCAGCCTTCCAGTATCTGTGACCCGGCTTGCCTGACTTCTGATTGAACTCTGCCTGTATCGACCCTCTGCCTGTCTACGACCACGTCTCTGCCTAACCCTCTTGTACCTCAGCCACTTGCCTGTTAACGACCCTGCCTGCACCCGATGACCCGCTTGCCTGCTCTATTGTACCGCACTAGCCTGCCTAATATCGACCCGGCCTCCTTCACCACTCTTCTGTCTGCACGAGCTCCTGGAGGATCCTCACAACACCTTCTGCATCTGCACCAGCCCTCGTGCCCCCCTGTGCTCCAGAATTCCCTGTCTCCTCTATCAGGGGTTCCCGAACCAGGGCCGTAAGAGAGGTTGCCCTCTGCACAATCAGACTCCACCACCAGGTACGTGACAGAAACGGATGTCTGAGTCTGAGCAGGGGCCCTCTCCGCTCCATGGACTCTGTCAGCATTTGGACAGTTTCTCTCGAGCCGTGCAGCACCTGCAAACAGACTACACCCAGCTACAGACCCAGCTTCTGGAATATGCCTCTCTTGCCCCATCAGGGGCTTGTCAGCTTGCAATGGAACCCACGGTGCCCTTGCCAGAATGGTTCTCAGGGGACCATAGGAAGTTCAGAGTGTTCCCCTGTGTCTGCGAACTTTATCTTAGCCTGCAGCCCCACACCTTCTCCCCGGAATGGGTGGGGCTGGTGATTTCCCTACTTCGGGATGAGCCCCAATCTTGGGCCCACTGGCTCCTGGAGCAAGGGGCACCTGAAGTGTCGGATTTAACCTGTTCTTCCGAGCAATGGCTCGGCTGTATGAAGATCTACATCAGGCGGCCACTGCCGAAGCCGCACACCACGCCCTCCGACAAGGCTGCCGTCAAGCGGAGGAGTATGCATCCGAGGTCAAGCGTTGGAGCTCCGACATGGCCTGGAATGAGGCTGCTCTGCGCCACCAGTTCCTGTGGGGCTTGGCTGACCCCAGGATGAGATGGCCCGTGTGGGGGCGCCAGCCTCCCTGGAGAGGCTTATCGATCTGGCCATCCAGATCGATCGGTGTCTTCGAGAACGCAGAGCAGAAAGGGCCAAGGTGAACCTGCGACCTTCCTGGATGCTACCCCCCACTGGGGGATTGACAAAGGGCACCCTGGCTGGCTCCATCCTACCCACCTCTCCTCCTCCAAGGCTGCCTGTACCCCAACAGCGGGGCCTGGCGCGCCCGGCACTGACCTCTCAAGAGAGCCAGCGCTGAAGGATCCTCAGCCTCTGCCTCTACTGCGGAGAGCTGGGGCAGTTCATGCGCTCTTGCCCATCCAAATTGGGAAGATGCCTAGCCACCTCTCCTCGACCAGCACCAGTCGGGATGGCTCACCTCACCCTCTCTCTCTGTCTACAGTTTCCTGGAGGAGCCGTTACCATTTCCGCCATTGTAGACTCTGGTGCCTGCAGCTGTTTCCTGGATTTGACTTTTGCTGCACAACATGGGATACCCCTGCAACCCAAGACCCGCAGGATGGCGGTGCACCTGGCTGATGGTACATCCATAAAATCTGGTCCGGTCTCACAGGAGACCATACCTCTGACTACTACGGTGCTGGGTGGCCATCAGGAACTACTCACCCTTGATGCTATTGCCTCTCCCATCTTCCCTGTCATTCTAGGTTTGCCCTGGCTTCAGGCCCATAAGCCCACCATTGACTGGTCCTCTGGGAGAGTTCAGTTCCAGTCCCCATACTGCCACGAGCATTGCTTCCCCCGAGTTTCTGGAACAGACCCTGCTCTACTAACCCTGGATCTTGACCCTGAGCGTGAGATCTGTCAGCTCGTCCCCAGCGTCTACCGCGCTTTTGTGGACGTTTTTAGCAAGAAGGGGGCCGAGGCCCTTCCGCCTCATAGACTGTATGACTGCCCCATTGAACTCCTCCCTGACGCAGAGATTCCTTTCGGCAGGATATATCCACTTTCTGAGCTGGAGCTCAGCACTTTGAAAGCTTATATTGAAGAGAACCTTCACAAGGGCTTCATCCGTCCTTCCACTTCCCCGGCTGGGGCAGGCATCTTTTTTTGTGGAGAAAAAGGACCATTCCCTGCGCCCATGTATTGATTACCGGGAGCTCAATAAAGTCACGGTGAAGAATCGCTACCCGCTTACACTTGTCCCAGAGTTATTCCAGCGCCTGGGGACCGCTGTTGTGTTCACTAAACTGTACCTTCAGGGAGCTTACAACCTGGTGCGGATCAGAGAAGGTGACGAATGGAAGACAGCCTTTCGTACTCGTTTCGGTCACTTCGAGTACCTGGTGATGCCATTTGGGTTATGCAATGCCCCGGCTACTTTCCAGCACTTTATAAACGACATCTTCCGGGACTTTCTTGACCTCTTTGTCATCGCCTACCTTGATGACATTTTGATCTTCTCACCTTCCCTGGAGCTCCACCGTTCCCATGTCAAACAGGTACTAGGTCGTCTCCATCAACATGGCCGCTATGCTAAACCAGAGTAGTGTGAATTTGAGCAGGCAAGCATACAATTCCTTGGACTTATAATTTCTGTCGGAGGCATCAAGATGGACCCCCAAAAGGTCTCTGCCATTCTGGACTGGCCTGCCCCGGTTGACAGAAAAGGAATCAAGAGATTTATAGGATTTGCAAATTTCTATAGGAAGTTTATCCGGGGATTTTCCTCCATCATCTCCCCTATCATACACCTGACCAAGCAGGGTGTCCCGTTCCGTTGGACTCCTGAGGTGCAAACAGCCTTTGAGAACCTCTGCACCCATCCTTAAGCACCCAGACCCCGCTCTGCCCTATGTTCTGGAAGTTGATGCATCTGAGGTGGCAGTCGGGCTATTCTTTCTCAAAGGCAGGGTATTAAGGCGCTGCTTCATCCAGTGGCATTCTTTTCACGCAAGTTATCCCCCACTGAAAGCGATTATGATGTGGGGGACCATGAACTCCTTGCTATCAAGGCTGCTCTGGAAGAATGGTGGTATCTCCTAGAGAAACTTGACCTTCCTCCACAGGAGAAATAGGTCCTGTGGAGGAGAAAAAATGCCCTATCTGGTGCAGCCCCTTGTCTAACCACCACTTGAATGCTAGAATGTTTAACCCTGGATTGTGAAAAATATGTGCTAACGGGTTCATAGGAGAAATCAACTCCTAATGGGCCCTGAGGGCATCCCAAAGGGCGAACGAATGTGACAGTGTTGGGGATAGAATTGGAGGCCTCTTTTTCAGATGGCTCCATAGCAGGAAGTCAATAGTATAGTTTGGGACTGCCTGTCTCTCAATCTGGATCCAGTCTGGTTTCTCATGCTTGGAGTAAACTGCAGAAAGTTGTGTAAGTCTTGCTGCTTGGTAATATTTATGGAGAACTGGAAGGCCCATGCCCCCCCTTTTCCTATGACGAAATAGACTGGATTGAGGGAACCTATATCCCGAGCCTCCCCATACAAAGCTCACCATCTTACTCTGGAAGGACTTAAAGTGGTCCTTCCTAACTGCAATGGGCAAAGCTCGGAAAAAATAGAGTATCCGCGGAAGGAGGGTCATTTTGATAGCGTTGATTCTACCCATCCAAGAGATCCCTCCACTCGACCAGGATTTCAGGTCTTTCTCGAGTTTGCGGTATAAAGGGGGAAAATTGTAAGCATAGAGATCCTCGAATTTAGCAGTTAAGTGAATACCCAGATATTTGAGCGCTTTTGTCTCCCATTGGAAGGGGAATGCGTGTTGTAACAAGGCGACTGTTTCAGGTGAAAGAGGGATGTTCATCGTGTATGATTTGGAGTAGTTACCTTTGAGTCCCGAAATATCCGCAAAAAGATCTAGTGTGGAATTTAAGTTGGGAAGGGAAGTATGTGGGGACGTGATGAACAACAGGATGTCTTTTGCGAAGAGACCACACTTATGAGTATGCGATCCACACAAAACCCCTTTGATATCTGGGTTTTGACGAATTGTTATTGCCAAAGTTTCAATAGCAATAGTGAAGATAAGTGGAGAGAGAGGGCAGCCCTGTCTCCTCCCTTTAGCTATATTTATATCCTTTGAATAATGGAGCCTTATACAAGCGTTTGGAGAGGAATACAAGGCCCTTACAAGCACCATTAAACCCTGACCAAATCCTCATCTCTCCAAAAGCGAAAAGATGTAGTCCCAGGAGACAGAATCGAACGCTTTCTGTAGGTCCAGCGAAAGCATCATGCCTCGCTGTCTAGGACCTCCCTCCCAGTTAGATTGTAATATGGATATCAGGTCTACTGCTCTACATATCTGGTCCGGGCCCTGTCTAACTGGGATGAATCCTACCTGATCCTTGCTGATATACAAATTGATGAAGGAGGCAAGTCTGTTGGCCAGAATTTTGGTTAGAATTTTAATGTCATTATTGATCAAGGAAATTGGCCTATAGTTTGCCACTTCCTCTGGATTCTTACCCGGTTTAGGAATCACAGTAATAAAAGCGGAATTAAGTTGTGGATCCAGGGGGGTGCCCTGGGCTTTAGAGTTAAAGAATTTTGTTAGGTATGGAGATAAAGTCCCAGCAAAGGCCTTATAATATGGAACCGAGAGTCCATCTGGGCCCGGTGCTGATCCTTTCCTTAACTCCTTGATGACCCCCAATACTCCCCCCTCCATAATGGGAGCCTCCAAGAGTTGTTTATGTTCTGCTTTCAGAGAAGGGATCGGGAGGTCTTCAAGGAACGATGCCCCAGGGGTCCTGTGGCTTAACTTAGGAGATCTATACAGTTCTGAGTAAAAGCTGTGAAAGATATCTAAGATTTTCGTTGGGTTAGAAGTCAAGCCCTGGCCCGAGATACGAATCTTAGGTAAAGCGAAGTGGCGGGGACGAGGAGATATTCTAGCTGCTAACAAAGTACCTATCTTGTCATTCTGCACGTAGAATTTTTGTCCGCTCCAGCGAATAGCCTTTTCTGCTTTCACCGTTAACGCCATATTGAGTTCTAGTCTAGCTTTGATTAGTTGGGCAGCCAGATCTTTGGAGGGAAACTTCTAATGCACAGTTTGAATAGACAGATATGACTTTTCAAGTTTGACCAAGTTTGACCAAGTCCGCTGCTCTTTCTTTCTTAATTTGTGATGAAATCTGAATGAGCTTACCTCTTATAAAAGCTTTATGGGCTGCCCAAAGGGTTTCAGCCGAAGTTTCCTCAATATTATTAGGAAGGAAATATTCTTTAAGAGCTTCATTAATTTCTATAACAACAACAGGGTCAGAAAGCAGTGATTCGTTTAATCTCCAGTGAGTCTGTCTCACAAAATTTGAAGGGTCACTAATGAGTGGTCTGAGAGAGCGGTATCACGTATCTGGGAGTTTATAATCAGGGGTATCGTGTTTGCCTGGACCAGCAAATAGTCAATATGCGCGTAAGAGTCGTGAGGTGCTGAGTAGTGGGTAAAATCTCTCTTGAGTGTATTGAACTCTCTCCAGCAGTCTGTCATATGGAACGTGTTGAGAAGTTTGGCTAATTTAAGGCTCGCTTTGGAGGGGCGTGTTAGTTGATCTCCCAATGGTCTAGATTTATCCAGGCCTTGATCTAGTGCGAGTCACCGCCCATGATGATCCTGCCTTCTAAGTGCGGTTGAATATAGTCTAATAGGGTTTTGAAAAAGATTACTTGGGCTTTGTTCGGGGCATAATACGAAATAAAAGTGTAGAGGTTCCCTTCTATTTCTCCCTTGATTAATATAAACCTACCCTCAGGGTCTTTAAATTCCTTGTGGAGTAAAGATGACCTTATTACCCAGATTGCTTTATCTCTTCCGCTCCCTACCGATACCGATGCGAAAATATCACCTAGCCTCATTTCAAAGTAAAATTCTCAAATTTATCTGGGGAAAAGCGGGGTATAGGATATCGCAACAGTATCTTTATCACCATAGGCGAAAGGGGTGTCTGGGTCTACCACACCTCATTAAATATTATTACGCGGCTAGACTGGCTCAACTATCTCTAATTTACACTAAATTCTAGAAAAATGACTGGGTGAGGATGGAAAGGCAGGCCACACCGAGGCATACTTTGGACTATGTCCTATGGTGCCCTCTGAAAAATAGGCCTCCGGTCCTGGCCCCAACCCTCTCGCATGCACTGGCACTTTGGGACAAACTAAGTCAACTTCCATCACTAGTGTCTCCAACCAAACCTTTATCACATCTGTTCTACAACCCAATCTTTCCACCGGGGATGAACATCAAAGCCTTCCAATGGTGGCTGGACAAAGGTCTCTATCGCATAGGACATTTTTACACTTCCTCGGGTCCAATCTCTTTAAGTTTCTGTAAAAGTAAGTTGGATTTACCTAACTCGGAAAGTTTCAGGTTCCATCAAATCTCTAACTTTCTACGCAAAATCTGGACAGAGAAACCCCCCCCCCCAACTTTACCACCTATGAACGGTGGTGTGGTCAGCCTATTGAACAAAAGGGGGGTATCTCGGTCATTTATGAGGCGCTTACCCAGCCCTTGGAGAAATCCACCTTCATGAAAGATTGGGAACTAGATTTTAATATTCAATGGAACTTAGAGAAATGGCAAACAGCTTTTTTTTAAATCATTTAAGGGGGTCTTAAATACAACTATTTCAGAGTCTAGTGTAAAGGTTATCTCGAGGTGGTACCTTACTCCAGCAAGGCTATCAAAGTTTTACCCGTCAGCTAATCCGCTGTGCTTTAGAGGCTGCCAGATGACGGGAACCATGGCACACATATGGTGGGAATGTCCCAGAATAAGATCCCTCTCTAAAATATTCTCGCTAATTAAAAAGGTCACAGACATCCAGCTTCTGAGGTCCCCTACCATAGCTTTGTTAAATGACTTTATTCCCAGGATATCCAAGCCGGCCCGCAAATTAATCCATCACATTCTCTTAGCTGCCAAAATAACCATTGCTGGGGCATGGAAACAACAGTGTGTTTCACTGAGAGTGGCTAAACAAAAAATTTCCTGGCTGATGGCTCAAGAAAAAATGGCCAGTTCCATTTCCAACAGTAAACAACGTTTTGAGGCGGTTTGGGAACCCTGGGCGAACTATAGGGGTATCTCCCTTGTTCCTGGCATTCATGTTCTATAGGTTTTCAAAAGGGAACACCAGGTCAGGCGCGACACTTCTTTTTCTCTCTCTTTCAGAGGCAATTTAAACCTTTCTCTTTTCCCCCATTCTCTTTTCTCTTCTTTTCTCACTCTCCCCTTTTCCTTTCTCTATCATTTCCCCCTTCTAGTCCCATTCCCTTATTTTTCTCCCCTCTGTAGAAACTGGGTAGGTAATATAAATGATTTCACGCTATGAAGTTCCTTTAGAAGGATCTCCTAAGGTGTTTTTATAGGAGAATCTTCTTCCAGACTCTTGAGGGCAAGCTAAGGCTACTTCGTCCCGAGGGGGGGGGGACACCTGGACCTCTGGCACAGCAAGTTCCCTTTTGGGGTGTTGGGTGCCTGGGATTTTCCCCTTCTCTCTCCCTCATGCACAGTTTACCAGCTGCGAGCGGGGAGACAACTCCTCAGTCGACAGTTAGCTCTACAGGACATCCTGTATCGGCATTAGCAGGATCGCAGCTCTTGTTAGTCACCATGTTGTTTCCTTTTTTATGCGCTCCCTTTGCTATAAGCTGTATCAGATCTTTCTTACCAGCCTAACTCTATAATTGAATGTTACTCACGCGCTTGTGTTTGTATGTTTATATAATCTCAATAAAATCTTTGAAACTAAATTTCTTGTGTAGTGTGAAACCACACTTTGAGGAGAACAAAATTGCAACCCCTTTTGTTTTTGTTTCTGCTTTCGCTAAGTAGAAAAGTGGGTAGTGGGCGTGAAGGAAGTTAGGGCTGTATCTTGCAGGGAAGTGAGTCTCTTGAAACATTACCACATCTATCTTCAGTGCCTTGTAGTGGTCAAATACATTCCTTCTTTTAATTGGGGAATTAAGGCCCTGAGCGTTATGTGTGGCTATTTTTAGAAATCTTTGGGTATCAGTTGCCATGAAGCCATTGGGAGGACATGCTCAAGTCTAAAACATCACTCACCCCCAACCCTGTGGTCACCATCCTGTCAGGGAGGAACACGAGGACATCCGGGAACCGTAGTTCAAGGCCAGCGAGACATCTGCAATCAGAAACGAAGAAACAGATTAGATGCTTTGTCAGAGAAAAGAAGAGGAAGAAGAAGAGAACAGAATAGAAAATACATAAACCAAAAACATTACTCATCGAAAAAGCACATGAGGTGGAGTCTGAGGGGTATAATGACCCCTCTGACCCACGATCCCTACCTTCCCTAAAGGGAAGCCAGCCATACTTGTATGTATGGGCAGTGAAATTGTCTGTCCCTCCTGGCAGACAACTTATCCCAGAGATCTCCGCAGAAAACCCTGGGGTAAGTGGAGGCGCAAGGGGGCCCTGTCAATCAGGGCGCTACCCGGCTCTTCGGATAAGTTAATTTAAACCCAAATGAACATATTAACAGTGAAATATTGAATTATCCAACAAACTGTTTCATGAAATATCTCCTGGGATTCCAGGCCGGTGGGCAAAAGCACTCGGTCATATAACCATAGCTAACGTCAGCTAATGTCCCAGGTTGGGGCACACATTATAGAACATTGTTCTTCAACAGATCAAGGATATACAGAGAGGACTGTATATATATCCCGCATAAAGCTATCCTAGCTTTTCAGAGTCCAACTTAGTGACTAGAGTAGTGGGGTTATTGAACACAATCCCAAGTCCAAAAACAATGCCTATCCCTTCAATAGGCAAGCGGCAGAAGAAAGAGAAACAAGAAAAAGCGAGGAAGTCCCAAACGCTGCATCTCAGGAAGAAAAAATTAAGGTGGTCTATTATCTTTAGATTTCTTGCTCTGTGACTTGGTCCAGAGTGGTGAGACAGGGCTTGCAGGGAGAGGTCTCTTCGCATTAGAGCCAGAAGGGTCAGTGATGTCCATTGGAGCTTCTTGGTAAATAAGTTTCAGATTTAGGAGAATTTCCCCCCCCCCCAGGAGACTTACAAAAGAAAGTGTTTTTCCTTTGTGGACAAATTTGACGCCAAAAGGGAAGGTCCACCAATATTTGATATCTTTCTTTTGGAGAACTTGTAGAAGTGGTTTAAGGGCTCTACGCTTTTGTATGGTGGAGAGAGACAAATCCGCAAAGATTTGTATTTGGTGCCCCATACACAAGATATTGGGGTTGGATCGAGAAACTTTCATAAGCTCTTCTTTAATGGTGTGGAAATGAGGTTCTATGGGCTCTGTCTAGCTCCAGCTTATGCTTCGGTACATTGGGGATTAAAGATAAAATCAGATCTTGGACAGAAGGTATATTTTCGAAATCATCAATTCTTGCTAAGGCAGAATCAAGTTGTTCTTGCAGGACTTGTATTTGAGAGGAATTTTGGTTGGTTCTGGACACTGTAATGTCTAATTTTTGCTCAATTGCCTCCATTCTGGTGCCTAGGTTATGGAAATCCACTTTGATATCTCCTGTAATCTTCGCAGCTGTATTCGCCAACCCTCTTTCCAATAAGGTGGAGAATTTAAGAAACAAGTCTGTAGTGTTAATTGTGGTGTCCTGAGGCATCGGGCACAGAGAGGGGTTCTCAGATTGACTAGAGAGAAGGCCCGCTGGAGTTGCAGAAAAGTCCTCCATTGTACGGCGCAGTAACGACTCTGTGGAGGCTGGCGAAACAGAGATAGGAAGGAATGATGTGTGGTGTGAGCATGAGAGTGGCTGGAGCTATAACAGGCCTAGGTTCTAGTGGAGCCTCCTGGACTATAGCTTGAGATAAGGGCTTTGCTGAGGCTATCACAGGGGAGGAGGGTTGGTTATCTCCGGAGAAGAGATGCGAGAGAGACCTTCTAGCATGCGAGGACTGCATTCACAGTGTGGGAACAGCTATTGTGAAGTATTAGGATCAGAAGAAGAGTGTGCCTTTTAAATTCAGGGGTGGTTAATTCCTCATATTATCATGCCTCCTCCTTCCTCAGCTCCCCTCCTCTAAGGGGTAAATAGTAGGGAGACCTCCGTGGCCTTATTTTGAGTATCACACTCTTAGGGGAGCCTGTATATTCAGGGAAACCATACAGAGCGACTGCTGAGTTGGCAGAATGGAGCCACCTGTGAATCTGTGTGGAAAGCTGGCAGTGTGTTCCTATAAAGACGCTCCGGCGGCCATCTTGGTCCACCCGGCGGGTAGTCAAGTGTGGAGGAAGGGGGCAGGAATGGGCTGATTAATGAAGCAAGATGGTGAACCCCTGCTTGGTGATTGATGGTGACCCTACCCCCTTACCCATCTACCAGTCCAAGGTGAAGCTGAGGGTAGAGGCTTGTCTGACCACTTCTCAGGCCTCAGCCACGGCCATCTTGGTACTCCTCCTCGCTGGAGACCGAGCGGCCGGAACACTCAGGATACCGTGCCGAGAGGCGCCCTGTGCGCTCGTTAGCAGCTTGGGGTCTTTAGGTGTTGAGGAGTTCATTAAGGACCCAGAGGGTAGATACCTGATTCTAACAGGACATGTAGTGAATTCTGCTTTTACAATATTATCTTATTATGCCCCTAATAAAAAAACCCACATCCTTTCTTACAAACCTCTTGCAGGTAATGGAAATGCACAAAATAGGCACAGTAATTATATGTGGAGATTCAAATCAGATCATTTTGCCCTTCTTAGATAAATCCCCAATATCCCAATCAAATACTTCCAATAAACTCTCCTTCTCACAACTCGAAATAGCAAAAACTAGCGAAATACAATCTAGTTGACTCATGGCAGGAATTGAACCCCTTCAAATGACATTTTACACACTATTCTTATCCACATAATTCATTTTCACAAATTGACCATGTGTTTTTAATCATAGGAATGGCGTCTGAGATCCTGGCATGTACGATTATAACGGTCGCATGGTTTGATCATAATTCAGTCTTTACTGTCATAGCCTCTTTGATTCCTAAAACCCATGACCCCACATGGTATCTCAAAAACTGCCTCCTTAAAAATTTTAAACACAAAATAGATATTGAATCTGCCCTTAAGGATTACTTAATACATAACTCTACCCCTGACATATCCCCACTTACTCTACGGGAGGCACATAAACCTCTTAATGGGATATGTCTAAGACAAGCTGCACTTTTCAAAAGAGTGCAAATTACTGTACAGTAAATTAGAAGCAGACTTCAACGCATGTAATATGATGTTTCAAAATAACCCCTCTCCTAAGTTAAAACTTAAATTGGATAAAGCTAAACTGGAATGTGATTTATATCTTACAGAATCAGCTGACATAACAATTAAAAGATCTCCCCATAATTACTACATTAAGGCTAATAAACCAGACACTCTATTGGCCCATATATTTAAATCCTGCCAAAAACCCTCTAAGCCAACTCGCCTAAAAATTTCCAGAGATATTTATTCTAATGACCCTGTGAAAATACTATAAAAGTGTAGATCCAATTTAGTGACTTTATATTCTGCCAAAAAAGAGCTGGATACCTCTAAGGCAGATGAATTTTTCTCACATATCTCACATATCTCTCTTCCATCTGTATCTCAAATACAAACAGACTTGCTAGAAGATCAGATCTCAGCTAATGAGGTGTTCAATGCCATAAAAACGTTGAAACTCAATAAAAGACCGGGACCTGATGGGTTCTCTGCTCTATATTTTCATACTTTCGTGAAAATTTTATCTCCTGTATTAGCCAATGCCTTCAATTCCCTTCTCAAAGGTCAGTCTTTTAGACAAGAAACTTTGACAGCGATTATATGCATGCTTCCCAAACCTCACACTGATGATATAATTTGGTCGAATTATTGCTCCATTTCTCTTTTAAACCTAGACATCAAGATTTTAGCTAAGATTCTTGCTACTAGATTGAATCGATTTATAGAAAATCTTATACATAGAGAATAAGTAGGCTTCATGCCTGTCCAGCAAGCCAACAATAATATTTGTCGGGCGATCCTCTTATCCTCGTATCTCACTTTGCTTCCATCTTGTTTTCTCTCCTTAGATATAAAAAACACTTTTGATTCTATATGGTGGTCTTATATGCATTTTACTTTGCAGAAATGGGGCTTTGGCCCTCATTTCCTAAAATGGATTGCTGAGCTATACAATCAACCCAAAGCATATATTAAATATGCAGGATATAAATCTGATGCATTTAGTATAGGGAGGGGTACAAGATAAGGGTATCCTCTTTCCCCTCTTCTATTTGCCCTGCTTATTGAACCATTAGCCCAGAGAATTAGGACTGAACCCTCCGTTACAGGTATAGAACTAGGTGGGTACCATCATAAGCTGTGTTTATTTGTGGATTATATTCTTCTATTCTTATCCTCCCCACAAATCTCTGCCCCAATCTTATAAACATTTTAAACAGGTTTTCAGATATTTCTGAAAACAATACCATTGCTTCTGCAAATGTAAAGAGTCACAATTTTATATTTTTTATTATTTTCAAATGATCCTAATTTGAGCCCAAAAAACGTGATATGTGTGCCAACATCAGAAATAAAAATGTAATTTCCAAAAATTAGAGGGTAACATCACTATTATACACTTACCCACCAAGAACCACCAAATAGCACAGAATATATGAAGAAGAATAACTCCTGACTAATGAAATTCCACCACCTATAAATGCAGTATACTGTATATGTGTAGGAGGGGTCCACACGCACCAGCTCTGTGGCTCATAAGGTAGCAAAACTTGCTGGCAATGCACAGATCTGGGGTTTGAATCCCAGACATGCCACTTCATGTAAAGATGCTGTTTGTTCTCCCTATATTGAAAAACCACTCAGGGCCTTACATAACTTATGTATAAATGTAGTATTTATGTGTAGGAGGGCTTCACCACCATTGCAAATCTTGCCAGATACACTATCTAGCCAAAAGTATTGGCAAACCTGCCTTTACACACACACACGAGCTTTAATGACATCCCAGTCTTAGTCTGTAGAGTTAAATATTGAGTTGGCCCACCCTTTGCAGCTATAACAGCTTCAACTCTTCTGGGAATGCTGTCCCCAAGGTTTCGGAGTGTGTCTATGGGAATGTTTGGCCATTCTTCCAGAAGTGCATTGGTGAGGTCAGGCACGGATGTTGGATGAGAAGGCCTGGCTCGCAGTCTCTGCTCTAATTCAGCCAAAAGGTGTTCTATCTGGTTGAGGTCAGGACTCTGTGCAGGCCAGTCAAGTTCCTCCCCCCAACCTCCCTCATCCATGTCTTTATGGACTTTGCTTTGTGCACTGGTGCGCAGTCATTTTGGAACAGGGAGGGGCTCAAGGCTCTGTTTCCACTATTGCGACCCCAAAGTTACGTAATTTAAAGTGCAACTTTGGAGTGTGACTTTGCTGTGACTTTGAGTGCAGCTTTGGTCCAAATTTACACTCTCTGGATCAAAGTTGCATCAAAAGTTGGAACAAAGTAGTGGAAATGCAATAGTAGAAACAGAGCCAAAAGTTTAAATTTGTATGCAATCAGGCAGGCCCGTACACTGCATGGTTTTGCTAAATCAGAAGGAAAAAATCTGCAGAAAATCTAATAGTGTGTATGGGGTCTTAGATTGGAAGCTCATTACCAGGGACTGATGTTAATGTTTGTTAGCACTAATCATGCTCAGGGACTTGGACATTTAAAATTGTAGGGTTTACACTGCACAGGTACATATGCTCAGAAAACTGTTGCTTGACTTATGTGCATGCAAATAGACTTCGATCTTTGGTCTGTATTTAGAGATTTGATGCACATAGCCAATGGCTAACACAGTTGCAAATCGTATCATGTGTTCCTACTGTAATTTTTGAGGGAGAAGGACTGCTATTTTGCATAAGGACAAATGCCCCACTAGGGCTATTTGGATGTTTGTCAGCTGAAATTCTTGTGCATTTTGTCCATCCAAAGTGGGTTTATGTAGCCATTGACAATGTTGCATGTATTGTTCCTGTCTGACTATGGATTCATGGTTTGGAAGCATCTGCTGACCTTTTTCTACTCTTTGATGTCATTGCTTAATCATGTACACAGAAATGCATTTTCCAGGAGAACATACCAATGTATGTGTGTAGAATGTGGGGGAGGGGGGTGGTGGGTGTTATCATTTGAATATGTGTCTTTTTAATAATATGTTTTAATGCTTTGTAAGAATAATGACTGTTAAGTATGTTTATATAATCTTGCAGCTAAAAATGTGATGTGGATGTTGAGTAGTTGTATTCTGAAATGTGTTGCCTGTTCCACATTGTGAAAGTAAAACCGTGTCCACTCTAAGGTTTAGACAAATGTTAGATCTTAGATTGTAAGCTCCTATGAGCAGGGCCCCTAGAACCCTTTGGCTAACTGTTTTGCTAAATAGAGAATCATATATAGTGTGTGTAGCACCCCCATAGTGATAGGTGCTTTTGTAGTAGATTTTTGCTAGGAGAGGCAAATTTAGTCAGGCCTGACAATAAGTGCAGGCCTGAATGTTTTGATCTGGGCAGGGGAGTGGCCAAGGGAGAGTTTGAGATTGCAGGAAGGAACACCCCTTGGATACTCCTCCCCTTTGTGTCCAGAAGGATCTGGAAAAGGGGATGGAATAGGAGGCGTCACTTTCTGAGGTATGTTAATGAGCCCTGACCATTCTCCAACCTGGATTGGCAGGGGGCAGGCCTCCTTAAAGACTGTGATTTGTCCAGCTGGGGGGAGGACAGTGTCGGGTTTCAAGAATGGAGATGTTGCAGTGTTGCTGAGGCCTCACTGGGGAGCCCCCGGTCTGGGCAGGTGACCTTAAGGTCTGGAGCTGAGTTGGATCCTGGAGCAGCACAAGAGAGTGGGAGATCCTAGGAGCTGGAGAAGAAGACTAAAGCAGGTTGGGAGGTGATAGTGGACAGTCTGTGGAGAGTGGAGGGGCCAGTCAGGGGAGCCAGCCAGTAATGAGCGGAGGTCCTGCTGGCAGAAGTGCAGGCCTCACCATGTGCTATCTGTGGTGGAGGAACGAGTGTCATGGATGCCTGATAAATTGCCTTTCAGACCAGAAAGAACAAGTAGTGTGCAGGAGATAATTACGTAGCTGTAATGTATTGCCGGCTCCCAGCAATACAGATGAAGAAAAACATGGCATGGGGTCCCTCCCCAATCCATACCAAGCCCATCGGGTCAGGTATGGGTTTTAAGGGGAAGCCCACACCAATTTGTTTACAAAACGGCGTGGGATCCCCCAAGATCCATACCAGACCCTTATATGAGCATGCAACCTGGAAGTCAGGATGGGGGAGACAAATGAGCCCCCCTGGACCATACCAGCCCACATGCCCTCAACATAAGGGGTGTGGATGCCTTGGGGCAAGGGAGGCTCTGTGCCCCCACACCCCAAAGCACCCTGTTCCCATGCTGATGGGGACAGGGGCCTTTTCCCGACAACCCTGGCTGGTGTTTGTTGGGGTCTGCGGGTGGGAGGCTGATTGGAATGTGGAAGCCCCCTTTAACAAGGGGGCCCCAGATGCTGGCCCCCCTATGTGAATGGGTATTGGGTACATCGTACCCCTACCCATTCCCCAAAAATGTATCTAAATGTTTTCAAAAATAGAGACTTTTTAGTCCAATCTTTTATGTTAAACATGCTAAAAAAGTTTCCTGCAATATACATCCATGGTCAATCATGGCGCCCAACGGACCAGAAAAATAGACACTAATCTAAACACTCCACCTCGATGGGAGGGCTCCTGCCGATTGCTGTCTCTTTGACAGGTGTTATATTGTCAAGGGCGAGGCCATCCATTGATGTAACCAGGTTACTCTACCCCTTCTGACATCACATGCCGTCACATGATGTCAGAGGTGTGGGCCCTCATAACATACCCAGGTGGCCTGCCCTTGCCTAAAAAAGAACCATCAAAGCACACAGTGCACATACAGTGGGAGCCCACCCATCAAGGCGGAGCATTTGTATTATGTACTATTTTGGGTCCATCTGGTTTTTCACATTTTTGACATAAAAGACTGGGCAAAAGATGTCGCTTGAGGTTCTTACTTTTTGACAATTTCTGTGTGAATGGGTAGGGGTACAATGTACCCCACACTCCTTCACATAGGGGTGCCAGGATCTGGGGGCCCCCTTGTTAAAGGGGACTTCTAGATTCTGATAAGCCCCCTGCCCGCAGACCCCGACAACCACAGCCTAGGGTTGTCGGGAAGAGGCCCTTGTCCCCATCACCTTGGGGGCGGGTGCTTTAGGGTGGGGGTGCTGTTTAAATTTTGGCATGGGGTGCCCTCCGATTCCATACTATACCCGAAGGGCCTGGTATGGACCTGGGGAACCCCTTTTTTTGTGTGTTTTATTTTTTATGGCAACTTTGTGTAAATTTTATATTCAGCTGTCAGCTGCCACATGAGCATTGTTGTTATCATAATATTAATGCCTGAAATGCCAAACATTGTTGTATAGAATGAAAAGAATCAAACATTAGTGATTGTATTTTCTATGTATGATTGTGGTCAGCTCTGTAGCATAGTGGTATGTCCTGCTTAGCCTTCAAAGGTTGACGGCATGGGTTTGAATCTCACCGATGGTATCACCTCCTGAAAACTAGCTTTGTAGTCAGCAGGCATAATTATCCAATGCACAATAGTTTGGTTGATTCCCTAATTTTAACTCTTCAAATGCATGCAATGGTATGTAAGTATTCAATAATGTTATGGTGTGGAATTTGATAAATCCAGCTATTCAAAAATCCAGACAAAAAATGGCATAGAGTGTCCCCTCAGTCCATACCAGGTCCGTCAGGTCTCGTCTGGATTTCCCCACCCCAAAATAAAAAAAACGAATGTAGTGGGGTCCCCCCCTCGGTCCATACCAGGCCCTTCAGATCTGGTCTGGATTTTAAGGGGAACCCCACACTAAAATTGAAAAGAAAATTCTGTGGGGTCCCCCCAAAATCCATACTAGACCCTTAGGCCTAGTATGGATTCAAAGGGTACCCCCAGGCCAATTTTTTTTAACAAATGGCGTTGGTTTCCCCCCAAAATCCATTCCAGACCCTATTCCGGGCATGCAGCCTGGGAGGGCAGGATGGGGACGAGCAAGTACCCCCCTCTGAGCCATACCAGGCCACATGCCCTCAACATGGGGGGTTTGGGTGCTTTGGGGCAGGGGGGGCTCTGCACCTCTCAGCCCCAAAGCACCTTGTCCCCATGTTCATGAGGACAAGGGCCTCTTCCTGACAAACCCTGGCCAGTGGTTGTTGGGGTCTATCGGAATGTGGAAGCCCCCATTAACAAGGGGGCCCCCAGATCCTGGCACCCCCCCATGTGAACAAGTATGGGGTACATTGCACCCCTACCCATTTACCTAAAAAAAGTGCAAAATAAACACAGTACACAGGTTTTTTAAGTATTTTATTAAGGCAGACAGTGTAGACAGAAAACCCACCAAAAGAGCAGAAGAAAGAAGACCCCTCAGAAGAAAGAAGACCACTGCAAAAGAACAGAAGACCCCTCAGAAGAAAGAAGACCACCGAAATAGAGCCAAAGACCCCTCAGAAGAAAGAAAATGCAGGAGCTGCCTTAATAAAATACTTTAAAACCTATGTACTGTGGGTTTTTTTTGTACTTTTTTTAGGTGAATGAGTAGGGGTACATTGTACCCCTACTCATTCACATAGGGAGGGGCTGGCATCCTGGGGGCCCCCTTGATTAAAGGGGGCTTCCATATTCCAAAAAGCCCCCTGCCCGCAGACCTCAACAACCACCTGCCAGGGTTGTCGGGAAGAGGCCCTTGTCTTCATCAACATGGGGACAAATTGCTTTGGGGTGGGGGGCACAGGTTCCCCCTTTGCCTAAGCACCCACCCCCCATGTTGAAGGTATGTGGCCTGGTACGGTTTGGAGGGGGGGCTCTTGCTTGTCCCCACCCCCTCCTGTCCTGCCAGGTTGCATTTTTTAAAATTTGGTGAGGGTGGTCTCCACTGAATCCATACTAGACCTAAGGGTCTGCTATGGATTTTGGAGGGGCGGGGCCTGCACCGTTTTTTTGTCTGGATTTTTAAATAGGTAGATTTTTGGAATACCACACCATAACAGTATTTAAAATAATTACATACCAATGCATGCATTTGAAGAGTTAAATTTAGGGAATCCACCAAAATTATGTACATTGAATAATTATGCCTTCTGACCACAATGCTAGCTTTCAGGTGCTGATACCATCGGTGGGATTTGAACCCAAGCAGTGAAGCGTTGAAGGTAGCAGACATATCACTACGCCACAGCACTTACCTTACCACAATCATACACAGAAAATTCAATTATTAATGTTGGATTCATTTCATGTGTGGCATTTGAGGCATTAATATTATGGTAACAACCATACTCATGCGGCAGCTGACAGCTGAATGTAAAAAAATAAATACATTGGCGGGAAAAAAAATGCATGGGGTCCCCCCAGGTCCATACCAGGCCTTTCGGGTCTGGTATGGATTTGGAGGGACCCCATGCCAAAAATAAATAAATAAATGGTGTGGGGCCCCCCAAAATTCATACCAGACCCTTATCCGAGCACATAGCCTGACAGGTCAGGATAGGGAGGGAACGAGTGAGCACCCCCCCTCCTGAACCATACCAGGCCACATGCCCTCAACATTGGGAGGGTGATTTGGGGTCACCCCAAAGAACCTTGTCCCAATGTTGATGGGGACAAGGGCCTCTTCCCAACAACCTTGGCCAGTGGTTGTCTGGATCTGCGGGCGGGGAACTTATCAGAATCTGGAAGCCCCCTTTAACAAGGGGGCCCCCAGATCCTACCTCCCTATGTGAATGAGTATGGGGTACATCGTACCCCTACCCATTCAGAAAAAAAATTTATGAAAAGTAAAAAAAAACAAGAGCCGGTTTTTGACAATTCCTTTATTGTAAAATAGCCCCCTAGTGTCTTCTCTCCCACCGCCATCTTCTCCCGGTTCTATCTTCTTCCTCATTGCCATCTTCTTTCACCGTCTTCTCCTGTCGCCATCTTCTTCTGTCGTCATCACTCCCACTGCCATCTTTTCCTGCTGCCGTCTTCGGTCACCGCCTTCTTCCTCTGCTGTGTTCTTCCGCACGTTATCTTCCTTCATTGTGCTGTCATCCGCTGTCTGTCGTCTCTTAAATAGCTATGGGGCATGGTCATCCGATGACATCACCTGGAGAGCCAGCCCCCTTGTGATGTCACAAGGCTACATAAGAGCTGTCAGACAGTGGGGGACGTCACAACAGAGGAAGACAGTGTCAGGGGAAGAGTGGCGGTGAAGAAGAAGACAGCGGAAGGAGAAGGTGGCGAGAGAGACAGCGGCAGGAGAAGATGGCGGCATCAGAAGATGGCGACAGAAGATGGCAGTGAGGAAGAAGAGAGAATTGGGAGAAGATGGCGGCGGGAGAGAAGACACAGAGAAGAGGACACCAGAGAGCTGTTTTACAATAAAGGAATTGTCAAAAAATGGCTCTTGTTTTTTTATTTTTTACAAATTTGTTGGTGAATGGGTAGGGGTATGATGTACCCCATACTCATTCACATAGGAGGAGTGGGATCTGGGGGCCCCCTTGTTAAAGGGGCTTCCAGATTCTGATAAGCCCCTCCCCCACATAACCCCAACAACCACCAGCCAGGGTTGTCGGGGTCATGAACATCAACATGGGGACAAGGTGCTTTGAGGGCATGTGGCCCCGCATGGTTCAGGAGGGGGGGTTGCTTGTCCCCTCCCTATCCTGGCCTGCCAGGCTGTGTGCTCGGATAAGGGCCTGGTATGGATTTTGGGGGGACCCCACACAATTTTTTTTTAATTTTGGTGGGGATTCCCCTTAAAATCCATACCAGACCCGAAGGAACCCCACGCAATTTTTTTCAGTGATATTATCTCACCTGAAATCAAATTGAAATTACCTTTTTACTTTATAAATGTAATTTTGCTGTGGCACTGTGCTAAACATCACACAGATGCACCACTTTACAGGCAGACTAAGGGGGGCCCCAGGCACAATGTTTAAAGGAATATTTCATTTTTATTTTTCACTTTAAGCATTATTAATGTCCCCTAGGGCAGTACCCAGGTCCCCATACACTTTTTATGGGAATGAACTTGCATACAAACTTTAAATGGAGGAATCTGGAATTTTCAAGTTCAAATCCCACTGATGGCCACTGATCCGCATATTTGAGCTGGCAGGTATCTCCCCCGGCAAAAGGGCTCGGTTCTACATAATTTCGTTTCTGGTTCATCAATTTTATCCTTTCCAGATCTATCTGTAGTTCATATGGGCTTCCCCAATCTGAATTATTTTGTTATTTGCAAATGAAAAATTAAAGATTGCTTTGACAAAACTATCAGTTTAAAAAAAAAAATCCAAAAAATCTGATTTTTTTTATTTCCATTCAATTTTTTTTTTATTTAAATATATTTTTTGATTTTTATTAAATTTATTTTAATAAAATGCGTTTGGAGTAAATCTATCTAAGGACAGTTTTCTATTCAAGATATATTAATAATTTAGTTTATTTAGCATGAAATAGAGCTTAGTTATATAGCATGAGACTGTATATTATGCAATATTTACATTTTTAGTAAACTCATTCAAAGAATAGATAACATGCACTGCATTGATGCATTCACACAATTTCACAGTAACAATGAGATAAAACAAAGTTCAGGAATATTCCTTTATCCCATTGTTTTGCAATTCTATGTACACTACAAACTGTATGATTGAATCTGCTCTGGTATCGCTGTGTTACTAACCATTTTGTTTGCAAATATTAAAGATTCTAACTACCAGTAAGCATAAGTCTTTACATCTAAAGAGCACCTGTTATTTCAGATCCATCATGGCAGCGCCTGTTAGTGGGCATCCACTCACCTGCTGCCACCACATCCCTTACCTTGTTATGTCACTGCCGCATCACCAGCCATCTCATTAAAGTGAATGGGACTGTCTGTGAGTCAGCAGCAGATCAAAGGAAAAGCCGCTGCAGGACAGAGATGACAGTTGCTCTTTAAAAATTATGATTCAACCCTTTTGTCTTTTCCGTAGGGGGTATTACACAAAATCCAGTGGCTGCAGCCACCTGGATTGTGTGTGTAACTGATGGGCACACTCCTGCCTGTCAGGTGAGAGCAGTAGGGTGGCACCGCTGGACTCCCGGTAATGGCGCCCCCCCACTGTGTGCGCTAATGCCATGCTTACCGGGCTCCGCTTGCCCATTGGTGGGCCTGGGATGTCCATGGTGGGCAGCGGCATGTAGAGGGGAAGGAGGAGAGCTGATACACATCCACTCTCCTCCCCTTCTTGCAGTGACCCGGAAAGCGATGTCTCTGACTTCACTTCCGGGTCAATTTCTCCGTGTCCCCGGCTCGATTTGCCTCTACAGGATGTTTTGCAATGCGATCTGCATTGCAAAACATTCAGTGGAGTACAGAGGAGACATGCAGGGTCTTTTGGACCCTGCAGGTCTCAATAAAGAGAACCCGTCACATAAAATCATCACATAGGGGACTTGTTGTCCCCTATGTGATGGAAAAAAAAAGTTAAGTAAAAATGTTTTTTTAATTTTGCAAAAAATAAAGTTATACCTAAACACATAAAATCATCCCAAAACATTTTTCAGATCCCCCCATATACACATGCACGAATGTAAACTCATGCATAGGGGTGCCTATGCATGAAAACATTGATTGCGATACACATGTTACATATCGCCACGTACGCCAGACTGAGAGCAATAATTCTAACACAAGACCTCCTCTGTAACACTAAACTGATACCTATAGGTGCTTATGAAGCATCACCATAGAAAATATAGGGTACTAAAGTTTCATTTCACAGGGTGCACAAAAATTTAAGGTTTGGTATGTTGGATATCTATTTACTCGGTGCAGCCTCATCTTTTATATTTTACAAAAAAAATGGGTAATGTATTGCATTTATTTGCCCTACAATTCATGTTAGTGTGTTTTTACTGAAATTTTCAGTTTCGTAGACCGTTGCGGTAATATCGCGTGACATAAAAAAAGTGGAACTACCACTATTTTATTCTCTAAGATGTCAGCTTTCAGAAAATATATCATGTTTGGGGGTTTTGTATAATCTTCAGGCCTAAAATGATTTTTTTAAACATGTGTGCCAAAAATGCAAAAACGGCTCTGGCAGGGAAAGGGTTATATCGAGTTGATTTAAATCAAGCCTTTTTAATAGTGATTTAAATCATGAATTAAATTGTGATTTAAATAGACTTGATTTAAATCAAATCCACCCTGCGGTAGATTAATCATAATTTTTTCCTATTTAATGTATTCCAGTTATACTAGTGATCAACCGCTCAGTGTCTGCCACCCCTCTCCACCAATTCCTACAATGGCTCCCGATTGCCCAGGGAATACATTTCAAAATACTAACCACAACATACAAAGCCATCCACAACTCTGCCCCGAGCTACATCACCAATCTTGTCTCCAAATATCACCCAAACCATCCTCTCTGCTCCTCTCAAGACCT
>BLSH010408655.1:1794274-1811312 GCA_018402905.1 Glandirana rugosa | reverse complement strand
AGCCAGCAATGTAACTAGTAGGATAATACAAGGTAAAAGTAATCTTCAAAGAAACTACCTGACATTGTTGAGTCCGACCAAACATGAGGAGAGTTAGTACTGTGTCAAAAAAAGGTAAACCCCACAGGGCACTCCCTCCTATGGTTGACCGACACGATAATCGCAAAAAAGCGTCGTTGTTGAGATAACACGTAGGTACTATATACAAACTAAGGACATACATGGCTAACGTTTAAAAGAACCAGTATAAGTATACATAACACTAATCACAACTCGCTTGGGCCTGACATTGCAAGCCCAGGCATGGCTTGAAAACCCACAGGCACCGTGCCTGGGCCTGGGCCTGTAAGAACCCGAACGATTTTTGAAATGTCCGGGTCCGGGTCCGTGCCACGGACACCCAAAAGTTCGGTACGGACCCGAACGTTACAGTCCGGGTTCGCTCAACACTAATCACAATACATATGAATATGACCAAGAAAATTTGCAATCGGTACATACAGGAATCAAACATATATCATGGATGCACAATAGAGTTGTTGCTGCGAAAAAACGCTAATAGCACAGCCAGTTGGTATCCTCCCTCACGGGACACCCCAAATGGAAAAAAACTGTGTCATGATTGAGAGGAGTACAAACCAGCCTGAGTTGTTACAGTCCATCAAAGAAACTTCTAATGAAAATGGAACATAATAGGATGATCAATGTAACGACCGAAAAAGAAAAAAAAAATGTTTTAATATGTTAGGGCTGGATAAGGTCAGTGTAGTAAACAACATACCAACAAATCAATGGAGATATAAGAATCAGGATTATAACACCAAAAAGCCCACACTGCGTCCCCTATTTCCCCAAGTGTGGTGACGTTAAGATTTAATGTAATATGAGAAAAACTCATTAAGTTCCTTCCTATGAGGAGACAACGTCCCACCACACCCAGGAGGGGCCCTGAGGGCCCTAAACCAATTTAGGATCCATAAAGATTTCGAGCACAAGTTGTCTTTCCGGAAAGTCTGATCCCTAGATCAGGCCAACCTGAATGCTCAATCATCAGGAAAAGTTGAATAAAATAAGAATCAAAGGAAGAAAAAAGAGAGTGGATAAAAGAAGGGAGAGATGGAGAGAAGGGAAGGGATAAGGAAATAGATACCCACGCAAGACTCAGTATAAGTGAAAAGGTTAAGATTAGAGTTGAGCGAACCCGAACTGTAAAGTTCGGGTTCGTACCGAACTTTGGGGTGTCCGTGACCCTGACCCGAACCCGGACATTTGAAAAAAAGTTTGGGTTCGAGTTCTGGGTTCGGGTATTTGATCACGCATGTTGAATAGCTGCAGGGCAGCCAATCAACAAGCGTTTCACTGGTTTGCCCTTAGAAGCCATTGGCCAGTGCATCAGGTGACTCAGCCTCTTTATAAGCTGGAGTCACTTAGTGCTGCATGTCACCTGCTCTCTGGGTAGTGTAGGGAGAGGATGCTGCCGGTGCTGTGAGGGACGGATTGCAGATAGATAGATAGGTAGAGATTACTACTACTACTGCTTTTAGGGACAGATTGCAGATCTCATCCTGCATTACAGAAAGATCTGACTGGACTAGGTAGAGTGTACTGCTATCTTCTAGTTCTATAGGGTCAGGTTCCTGCTGTTGCTGTAAGGGACAGATTATTGTTCTAAAATCAATTTACAGCCCTCTAGCACATTCAAGGACTCTTTTACAGTCATTTTTGTGTCACGTTCAGGTCCCCATTGAATTCAATGGGGTTCGGGGTAGAGTTCGGGTCAAGTTTGGTACCGAACCCGGACTTTTTTCCGAAGTTCGGCCGAACCCACCTAACCCGAACATCCACGGGTTCGCTCAACTCTAGTTAAGATAATAAAAATCACGAAATGAGCTAAAACTTGGTCAAATAGGGACTTTCATATAAGCGGCCCATGGTGACCAAATAGACTGGAATTTCTCAGTTGAATTTTGTAGAGTACTAATATTTTTTTCCTGAGTCATTATCCAGGAAATTTCCCCCTTTGCCGTGGCGAAGTAGACTGAAGGGCTTTTCCATGCTCTGGCAATCGTTATTTTAGCACCGATAAGGATAAACCCAATCAAAGCCTGAGAGGATTTGAAGGTGTTGGGTGCTCCTTGATTAAGTAGAGCCACCTTTGGATCCTGAGGTAATGCAACTCCTGTGCTTTTTTTACGGGTCAGATGAAAAATTTTGTTCCAGTATTTTCTAATTCTAGGACATTCCCAGAAGACGTGGATCAATGAACCCGTATGTCCACATCCCGTGAAACATAATGAAGATGCAGAGGGGAACATTTTAGCTAGCCGGGTGGGGACCAAGTACCAGCAGGACAGAACCTTCAGGCTTGCCTCCATAATTGATATGTTCATCTGCCCCTTAAAGGATCATGCAAAACAGTGATGCCAGGTATCTATGTCCCATTTGAAATTAAGATCCTGCTCCCAACCCAACATGTATGGGGTTTTCTCTGTGGAATCCACCAAGGCAGAGTAAATTAGGGATATACCTCCCCTCATCTCCAAGACTTTGGAGCACCACTGTTCATATGGTGTGACCATCATGGGATTCAGTTTAGTAGCCCACAGAGAGTGTAAAAAGGGGGTAAGTTTAGTGCAGCAGAAACCTCTCCGAAAGTGGCATCTCTAGTTTACTGTTACAATAGCCATATGTAATAGGGCCATTGTGGTTAAATAAGTGACCAATCCTATATAGGCCCTTGTCAGTTCACCATTTGAAGGCCTGGATATTATGCCCCAGGGGAAATTGGGGTTGTTGAAGATGTGTGCCAATGGGTGGCAGCTTGAGATAAGTTTAGAAGATTTGTGTAAGGAGTCGCAGAGGGCTATCAAGTGAAATTAAGTTAGGCATAATATTGGGGGTCTATATTTAGGTTTGCTCCAAATGAGAAAGTCTATAGTGTAGTGGGGGTCTCTCCATGAAAACCCAGTCTGGTTTAACTCCGCTGGAATACACTATTGAGATCTGGGCTAATTGCAGGCCACCCTGGTGTTTTGATTTGTACAGTATATGCCTAGAGAAACGATGCCCCGATTTTGCCCACACAAATTTGGTTATAGAGGATTGTAATTTATCTAGATGTGCCCTGGTTACCGGAATGTGGAGGGAATGGAACAGGTATAAAATCCATGGAAGTAGTGTCATTTTGACCTCATGAACTCTCCCTAGCCATGAGAGTCCAAGGGTCAACCACAGTGACAGGTCATTAGATAATTTTTTGAGAAGAGGGGGGTAATTACTACTTATCAATTCCAGAAGTTAGGTTGATCCCCAGATAGGGAATTGAGTGATCATTGAAAGAGAAGGAGAAATGGTCCTGCAGCCTTTCTACCAGGCCAGGGGGTGTCGATACATTAAGAGCCTGAGATTTGGGCATGCTAACCTTAAGTCCAGAAACTTGGCCAAAGTCGTAGAGCAATTTTAGAATGTTAGGGGTAGAGATTAAGGGAAAGGTTACAAATAGCAGAATTAAGATATTTGATGGCACTGCGCTGCCTAGCTAGAGGGTGTATGAAGCTCCAAATAGAATGTATATCTGATGTAGTACTATGCCAAAAGGTGTGAGCTGCTGCCTCCACTGATATATGTCAGTGGATAGCAGAATGTCATCCGCATAGAGGGCGCATTTATGCATATTTGAGCCACAGCGGACTCCATGGATGTCTGGGTGGTTACGTATAGCCATAGCTAGGGTCTCGATTACCATGGCAAAAATTAATAGGAATAAGGGGCACCCCTGTCTAGTCCCTCTAGCTATAAACACCGGCTCCGACAACATCCCTTGTAGTCTTACCTGTGCCGTAGGTTACCAATAAAATGTTTCTAAAACCGAGGTAAATTTTGGGCCAAAACCCCATCTATGAAGGATGGAAAAGAAGAATTACCACAAGACCGTGTCAAAGGCCTTTTGTAGGTCCAATGATAGCAGAAAGCCTTCCTGAGGGGGGCCCCCATCCCAGCCCAATTTCATCAATGAGATGATATCTATCGCCCTTCTGGTCCTGGCCCTACCTCCCGGGTATAAAGCCCACCTGATTTTTATGAACGTAGCTGCTTATAAATGAGGTTAGGCGGTTGGATAAGATTTTTGAGAGAATTTTCAAATCATTAACCACTTGCCGACCGCCGATCGGCAATTGACGGCGGCAAAGTGGCTCTGTAACGCGGATCGCCGTCATATGACGGCGGCCGCGTGATCGCGCCTAGTGAGCGCGTGCACGCCGCCGGAGGCGCGCCCGTGCGCTCACTGTGTTCGGGGAGGGCCAGGGAGCGGGTGCGGCGGCTTCGATTGCCACCGGCTACCTGCGATGGCCCCCCTGGAGTGAAGGAACGGAGGTCCGTGTATGTAAACACGGACCTCCGTTCTGTGAAGGGGGAAGGGCTGTGATCACAGCCTTCCTGTATACGAAGGCTGTGACCACTTCCCTTCCCCAGCTAGGGCAGTCCCCCCACAGTTAGAACACGCCCAGGGAACATACTTAACCCTTAGAGCGCCCCTGCAGGTTAACCCCTTCACTGCCAATGGCATTTACACAGTAATCAGTGCATTTTTATAGCACTGATCGCTGTATAAATGCCAAAGGTCCCAAAAAAGTGTCAAAATGGTCCGACATGTCCGCTGAAATATGTGATTTTTTTTATCGCAAATATGAGGAAGAATATAAATCGGTCAAAAACGGTGAAAAAAAATGTTTTTTTATATTTTTTTTTGTATTTGTATTTTAGCAAAAAGTAAGAAATTTGGGGGTTTTTTTTGCAAAATTGTCGCACTTCTTTTGTTTATAGCACGATCAGAAATGACGCAGAGGGGATCAAATACCACCAAAAGAAAGCTCTATTTGTGGGAAAAAAAGAACGCAAATTTTGTTTGGGTACAACGTCGCACGACCGCGCAATTGTCAGTTAAAGCGACACAGCGCCGAATCACAAAAAGAGCTCCGGTCCTAAAGCTGGAAATCCTTCCGGGGCTGAAGTGGTTAATGACTAGGGAAACAGGTATATAGTTCCCTACCTCACTGTGATCTTTCCCTGGTTTTGGGATAACTAAAATGAAAGCATTATTGGATGCAGGGTCTATGGGTTTACCTTTTCTCACTGAATTAAATTACAGAATCAAGCATGGGTAAAGAGTATTACTGATAATTTTATAATAGCAGGTGGAAAAATCCATCTGGGCCTGGAGCAGAGCCAGTACGAAGTCCCTTGATAACTTCTAGAACCTCAGACTCCAAAATAGGAGAATCAAGGAGGGAACAGTGTTCATCACCGAGAATGGGAAGGGTTATCCCCTCCAGGAAGGCCTCTATGGGACATGAATCTGCCTCCTTATCTTGGCTCTATAGTTTAGTGTAGAACGAGTGGAAGGTTTACATGATGCTATTGGGGTTTTGAGTTAGTGTTCCTGCTGAAGATCTAATTTTGTGTAGTGAAAATACCAAGTTTTTGGGGGTCAGTTTTGTTGCTAGTTTGGGTCCAATCTTGTCTTTATGTAGATACAATCTGGCTGTTTGCCAACGCATGCATTTTTCAGCTGCTGAGGTGAGCGCTAAGTTCAAAGCCAGCCTGGCTGAGTCTAGGTTAGCTAAAGTGTGTGGCGTGGGGTTAGCATAATGTGCTGTGCTGGAGAATTTAAACTCCCTCTCGAGCATTATTATGTCAACCTGTCATTCCCTCTTTAGTTGTGAAGCTAGCTGGATGAGCTTCCCTCTAATCACTACTTTGTGAGCCCCCCATAGAGAGATGTCATTAATGTTAAAATAATCTTGGATGTCCCTGTTCAGCATGATGCACCTAACTGGGTCACTCAGGAGCAATTCATTTAGTCGCCACTGATGTGGCCCTGTCTGGGTATGAGACTTAAGAATTACTGATACTATCATAGAGTGGTCAGACCAGGGGATATCTTTAATATTTGTCTTGGACATGTTATGTAAGTCTGAGGCTGGGATAAAAATATGATCGATTCTGGCCCATGTTTTGTGTGGTGCTGAATAGTGTGTATAATACCGTGAAGTGGGGTTTGATCCCCTCCATGCATCAACCAGCCCTAAGGTGTGTAGGAGTCGGGCTATCCTGAGGCTTTGCTTAGGAGGTTGACTGTTTCAGGGAATTCCCGTTCCAGATTTGTCTAATAGTTGATTGAACGCTATATTTGAATCCCCGCCCATAATAATACGTCCCTCTAAATGGGGGGAAAGGATCTGTAGCACCTCTGAGAAGAATTTGGTCTGACCTTTATTCGGAGCATAGTACGATATAAAAGTGTACAAACACCCATCTATGTGACCCTTAAATCATTTATCATTTATATCTGCCCTCCCTGTCCTTGATTGTTTGAGTGAGGGAAAAGGGAACTTTTTTTGAGATAAGGATAAGGATATCCACACCTAGTTTCTTGGCCTCTGCATTAGCAAGAAAAAATGTGGGGTATTTAGAATGGATGAAGCTGGGATTATAATTCCCAGGAAAGTGAGTCTACTGAAGGAGGAGGACATCAATTCCCTGGTAATGCTGATAAGCATTTTTACTCTTTAACGGGGAGTTAAGGCCTTGTGTATTGTGAAATGCCACCCTCAGAGACCCCCGCTTTGAGTTAAATTAGCCATGGAAACAAGAGGAGAAACAAGCCCTTAATAATTGTGTGCATAACTAGGATGCCCCTGCAAGTTCCATGGATAAACTGTTCCTCGGATAGGTCTAAAACCCTTCGAGTGAAGCTGAGGGCTCTGCATAGGTATCTATAGTAGGGAAGACATAGAAAGGTAAAAGACAGAAAACAGGATAAGGTAAAGAAGAAGTAGAAGGAGAATGTAGAACCGTGTATGTACCACGTTCCTGAGGAGCAGGTCTGGACCAGCCAGGTCCTGCTAGACAGGACCACATAGCAGTGCCTCAGGAAAATGAAGCATTGACCTGCTGCCACACAACAAATAAACCCCTTGCACCACAGCAGGTGGAGGAACACTAAGCCCACTCTAGCCCAAGGGCCTTAGATAGGATTGATGGACCCACCCAAGGGAACATTTAAACCCAACATCAGGTGACCATATATAACAAATTATGAATGAGAAACTTAAATAGTCTAGCATGACTTGCCAAGCCCCAGCTGGGGTGTGGAGGGATAAATTGGATTTGCCCTCTGAGGTGTTAGAGAGAGGTGCAAATACTAGGATGTAACCTTTAGGAGTAAATATGAATAAAAGTCAGACATAGTGGACTAAAATCTTTGCTGGAAGAAATGGGTCCCTAACTAAGACAGGACCAGATGGAGCACAACTGCATGAGACATTAGAAGTCTTCTAGCCATGTGGGCCAAAACTGGTCAAGTGTGACAAGAAAGTGGGAGTCATTGCTTCACGGTGGGAAGGGGGTTCCAGCGCCTGCTTTGTTTCTGCTTGTGCCAAGTCGGTGTCAGCAGGCACCGCGGGAGTGTCGGGGCTCAGAAGGTAGAGGGACAGACTCTTGAGAGATGATTCCAAGTTGCAGTTGAAGTCGTTCGCCCTCCTGTAGGGAAGTGAAGCTGAAGGTTTTATTGTGATATTGGAACTGTAGCCTGAAAGGAAAGACCACCAGTATTTCACTGATTTATCAGCGAGAGCCAACAAAAGGGGTTTCAGGGACCTCCGAAGTTGGATTGTCATGGGTGACAGGTCCACAAAAATTTGCCTAGCCTTCTTCATGACCTCCTCCTTCATCGCATAAAAATGAGGCTTAAAAACTATGTCCCTTGGGAGGCCATCTTGACGGGGGGATGAAGAGCTCTGTGTGCTCTGTACAGTTCTAGTTTGTATTCTGGTATATCCAGAATGAGGTCTGTAATAAGGGCCTTAACCAGACCCTGATCATCAGTTATAGATTCTGGTAGACCTCTAACTCAAAAATTATTACACCTTTTCCTGTTCTCAAGGTTGTCAATCGTTAGCAATGCAGTGTCCATCTGTTCCTGTAGCATTTGAATGCAATTAGTATTTTGATTCGCTCTAGCCACTTCGATCTACATTCTGTTTCGATGGCCTCAATACGTGAACCCAGATTAGGCAAATGTTGTTTAATTGCATTGGTAATCTGTGCTGCTGTTTGTGCCAGACCGTTAGCCAGCATTTCTGAGAATCTAGCTAGGATTTGAGCCATGTCTGGGGATTGACCTTGTGGGAAGGGAGAAGCCTGGTCCTGACCATCCATGCCGGCTGATGCTTTCATGAGGGGTGTGCACATCAGATCACCAAATGATCTGCCCAGCAGCAATTCCGTTGAGGCAGGAGAAGGTGCTGGGGGGTATAGGTTACTTACTGGTGTCTGTGGCAGTCCAAAATCTCCCTTGGGAGCAGAGGGGGGATCCGCAATGGAGACAGCTTCCTCCAGACCGCTGCATGGTGAGATCATGGCTAGAGTTGAGCGAACTCGGACTGTAAAATTCGGGTCTGTACCAGACTTTGGGGTATCTGTGCCCTGAACCCGATCCCGGACATTAAAAAAAAGTCCGGGATCGGGTTCGGTATTCGGGTATTTTTGACGCCTTTTCTATAGCTGCTGGGCAGCCAATCAACAAGATTTTTACTAGTTTGCCCTTATAAGCCATCACAGCCATGCCTACTAATGGCATGGCTGTGATTGGCCAGTACATCATGTGACCCAGCTTCTATATGGGGCTGGAGTCACGTAGCGCCGTGTGTCAGATCGTCTCAGACTAGAGTAGGGAGAGCTTCATGCCGCTGATGTGAGGGAAAGATTAGAGTTCACAACCATCTCAGACTGCATTAGGGAGACCTTCATTGCGGTCCTGAGAAGGAGACATTAGCATATCAGAACCATCTTATAGTGCATTAGGGATATGTTCCGGTCTGTGCTGTGAGGGAGACATTAGCGTTCAGAACCATCTTATATTGCATAAGGGAAATGTAACTGTTGCTGATCTGAGGGAGAGATTCTCATTCTAAAACCATCTACTACTGCATTAGGGAAACATTCCTGTTGTTGCTCTTAGGAAGAGTTTATCATTCTAAAAACAACTACTACTGCATTAGGGGCAGGTTCCTGTTGGTGCTCTGAGGGAGAGATTATCGTTCTAAAAACAACTACTACTGCATTAGGGCCAGGTTCATGTTGGTGCTCTGAGGGAGAGATTATCATTCTAAAAACAACTACTACTGCATTAGGGCCAGGTTCCTGTTGGTGCTCTGAGGGAGAGTTTATCGTTCTAAAAACAACTACTACTGCATTAGGGTCATGTTCCTGTTGGTGCTCTGAGGGAGAGATTATCCTTCTAAAAACAACTACTACTGCATTAAAGCCAGGTTCCTGTTGGTGCTCTGAGGGAGAGTTTATCGTTCTAAAAACAACTACTACTGCATTAGGGCCATTTTCCTGTTGGTGCTCTGTGGGAGAGTTTATTGTTCTAAAAACAACTACTACTGCATTAGGGCCAGGTTCCTGTTTGTGCTCTCAGGGAGAGATTATCGTTCTAAAAACGACTACTGCATAAGGGCCAGGTTCCTGTTGGTGCTCTGAGGGAGAGTTGATGGTTCTAAAAACAACTACTACTGCATTAGGGTCAGGTTCTTGTTGGTGCTCTGAGGGAGAGTTTATTGTTCTAAAAACAATTACTACTGCATTAGGGCCAGGTTCCTGTTTTTGCTCTGAGGGAGAGATTATCGTTCTAAAAACAACTACTACTGCATTAGGGCCAGGTTCCTGTTGGTGCTCTGAGGGAGAGTTTATCTTTCTAAAAACAACTACTACTGCATTAGGGCAAGGTGCTTGTTGGTGCTCTGAGGGAGAGATTATTGTTCTAAAAACAATTACTACTGCATTAGGGCCAGGTTCCTGTTTTTGACTGAGGGAGAGATTATCGTTCTAAAAACAACTACTACTGCATTAGGGCCAGGTTCCTGTTGGTGCTCTGAGGGAGAGTTTATCTTTCTAAAAACAACTACTACTGCATTAGGACCAGGTTCCTGTTGGTGCTCTGAGGGAGGGATTATCGTTTTAAAAACAATTACTACTGCATTAGGGCCATTTTCCTGTTGGTGCTCTGAGGGAGAGTTTATCGTTCTAAAAACAACTACTACTGCATTAGGGCCAGGTTCCTGTTTGTGCTCTGAGGGAGAGATTATCGTTCTAAAAACGACTACTGCATAAGGGCCAGGTTCCTGTTGGTGCTCTGAGGGAGAGTTGATCATTCTAAAAACAACTACTAATGCATTAGGGCAAGGTTCTTGTTGGTGCTCTGAGGGAGAGTTTATTGTTCTAAAAACAACTACTACTGCATTAGGGCCAGGTTCCTGTTGGTGCTCTCAGGGAGAGATTATCGTTCTAAAAACAACTACTAATGCATTAGGGCCAGGTTCCTGTTGGTGCTCTGAGGGAGAGTTTATCGTTCTAAAAACAACTACTACTGCATTAGGGCCAGGTTCCTGTTGGTGCTCTGAGGGAGAGATTATCGTACTAAAAACAAGTACTTCTGCATTAGGGCCAGGTTCCTGTTGGTGCTCTGAGGGAGAGTTTATCGTTCTAAAAACAACTACTACTGCATTAGGGCCATGTTTCTGTTGGTGCTCTGAGGGAGAGATTATCGTTCTAAAAACAACTACTACTGCATTAGGGCCAGGTTCCTGTTGGCGCTCGGAGGGAGAGTTTATCGTTCTAAAAACAATTACTACTGCATTAGGGCCAGGTTCCTGTTGGTGCTCTGAGGGAGAGATTATTGTACTAAAAACAACTACTTCTGCATTAGGGCCAGGTTCCTGTTAGTGCTCTGAGGGAGAGTTTATCGTTCTAAAAACAACTACTACTGCATTAGGGCCATGTTTCTGTTGGTGCTCTGAGGGAGAGATTATTGTTCTAAAAACAACTACTACTGCATTAGGGCCAGGTTCCTGTTGGCGCTCTGAGGGAGAGTTTATCGTTCTAAAAACAACAACTACTGCATTAGCTCCAGGTTCCTGTTGATGCTCTGAAGGAGAGTTTATCATTCTAAAAGCAACTACTACTGCATTAGGGCCAGGTATCTGTTGGTGCTCTGAAGGAGAGTTTATCATTCTAAAAGCAACTACTACTGCATTAGGGCCAGGTATCTGTTGGTGCTCTGAAGGAGAGTTTATCATTCTAAAAACAACTACTACTGCATTAGGGCCAGGTTCCTCTTGGTCCTTTGAGGGAGAGTTTATCGTTCTAAAAACAACTACTAATGCATTAGGGCCAGGTTTCTGTTGGTGCTCTGAGGGAGAGTTTATCATTCTAAATACACCTAATACTGCATTAGGGTCAGGTATCTGTTGGTGCTCTGAGGGATAGTTTATCATTCTAAAAACAACTACTACTGCATTAGGGCCAGGTTCCTGTTGGTGCTTTGAGAGAGATTTTATCATTCTAAAAACAACTACTTCTGCATTAGGGTCAGATTCCTGTTGGTGCTCTGAGGGAGAGTTTATCATTCTAAAAACAACTACTACTGCATTAGGGCCAGGTTCCTGTTGGTGTTCTGAGGGAGAGTTTATCGTTCTAAAACAACTACTATTGCATTGTGGCCAGTTTCCTGTTGGTGCTCTGAGGGAGAGATTATTGTTCTAAAAACAACTACTACTGCATTAGGGTCAGGTTCCTGTTGTTGCTCTGAGGGAGAGTTTATCGTTCTAAAAACAACTACTACTGCATTAGGGCCAGGTTCCTGTTGGTGCTCTGAAGGAGGGATTATCGTTCTAAAAACAACTACTACTGCATTAGGGCCATTTTCCTGTTGGTGCTCTGAGGGAGAGTTTATCGTTCTAAAAACAACTACTACTGCATTAGGGCCAGGTTCCTGTTTGTGCTCTGAGGGAGAGATTATCGTTCTAAAAACGACTACTGCATAAGGGCCAGGTTCCTGTTGGTGCTCTGAGGGAGAGTTGATCGTTCTAAAAACAAATACTACTGCATAAGGGCCAGGTTCCTGTTGGTGCTCTGAGGGAGAGTTGATCGTTCTAAAAACAAATACTACTGCATTAGGGTCAGGTTGTTGTTGGTGCTCTGAGGGAGAGTTTATTGTTCTAAAAACAATTACTACTGCATTAGGGCCAGGTTCCTGTTTTTGCTCTGAGGGAGAGATTATCGTTCTAAAAACAACTACTACTGCATTAGGGCCAGGTTCCTGTTGGTGCTCTGAGGGAGAGTTTATCTTTCTAAAAACAACTACTACTGCATTAGGGCAAGGTGCTTGTTGGTGCTCTGAGGGAGAGTTTATTGTTCTAAAAACAATTACTACTGCATTAGGGCCAGGTTCCTGTTTTTGCTCTGGGGGAGAGATTATCGTTCTAAAAACAACTACTACTGCATTAGGGCCAGGTTCCTGTTGGTGCTCTGAGGGAGAGTTTATCTTTCTAAAAACAACTACTACTGCATTAGGACCAGGTTCCTGTTGGTGCTCTGAGGGAGGGATTATCGTTTTAAAAACAACTACTACTGCATTAGGGCCATTTTCCTGTTGGTGCTCTGAGGGAGAGTTTATCGTTCTAAAAACAACTACTACTGCATTAGGGCCAGGTTCCTGTTTGTGCTCTGAGGGAGAGATTATCGTTCTAAAAACGACTACTGCATAAGGGCTGGGTTCCTGTTGGTGCTCTGAGGGAGAGTTGATCGTTCTAAAAACAACTACTAATGCATTAGGGCAAGGTTCTTGTTGGTGCTCTGAGGGAGAGTTTATTGTTCTAAAAACAACTACTACTGCATTAGGGCCAGGTTCCTGTTTTTGCTCTGAGGGAGAGATTATCGTTCTAAAAACAACTACTAATGCATTAGGGCAAGGTTCTTGTTGGTGCTCTGAGGGAGAGTTTATTGTTCTAAAAACAACTACTACTGCGTTAGGGCCAGGTTCCTGTTGGTGCTCTGAGGGAGAGTTTATCTTTCTAAAAACAACTACTACTGCATTAGGGTCAGGTTCCTGTTGGTGCTCAGAGGGAGAGTTTATCGTTCTAAAATCAACTACTACTGCATTAGGGCCAGGTTTCTGTTGGTGCTCTGAGGGAGAGTTTATCATTCTAAAAACAGCTACTACTGCATTAGGGCCAGGTTCCTGTTGGTGCTATGAAGGAGAAATTATCGTTCTAAAAACAATTACTACTGCATTAGGGCCATGTTCCTGTTGGTGCTCTGAGGGAGAGATTATAGTTCTAAAAATAACTATAACTGGATTAGGGCCAGGTTCCTGTTTGTGCTCTGAGGCAGAGATTATTGTACTAAAAAAAACTACTACTGCATTAGGGCCAGGTTCCTGTTTTTGCTCTGAGGGAGAGATTATCGTTCTAAAAACAACTACTAATGCATTAGGGCAAGGTTCTTGTTGGTGCTCTGAGGGAGAGTTTATTGTTCTAAAAACAACTACTACTGCATTAGGGCCAGGTTCCTGTTGGTGCTCTGAGGGAGAGTTTATCGTTCTAAAAACAACTACTACTGCATTAGGGCCAGGTTCCTGTTTGTGCTCTGAGGGAGAGATTATCGTTCTAAAAACGAATACTGCATAAGGGCCAGGTTCCTGTTGGTGCTCTGAGGGAGAGTTGATCGTTCTAAAAACAACTACTACTGCATTAGGGCAAGGTTCTTGTTGGTGCTCTGAGGGAGAGTTTATTGTTCTAAAAACAATTACTACTGCATTAGGGCCAGGTTCCTGTTTTTGCTCTGAGGGAGAGTTTATCGTTCTAAAAACAATTACTACTGCATTAGGGCCAGGTTCCTGTTTTTGCTCTGAGGGAGAGATTATCGTTTTAAAAACAACTACTACTGCATTAGGGCCAGGTTCCTGTTGGTGCTCTGAGGGAGGGATTATCGTTCTAAAAACAATTACTACTGCATTAGGGCCATTTTCCTGTTGGTGCTCTGAGGGAGAGTTTATCGTTCTAAAAACAACTACTACTGCATTAGGACCAGGTTCCTGTTTGTGCTCTGAGGCAGAGATTATCGTTCTAAAAACGATTACTGCATAAGGGCCAGGTTCCTGTTGGGGCTCTGAGGGAGAGTTTATTGTTCTAAAAACAACTACTGCTGCATTAGGGTCAGGTTCCTGTTTTTGCTCTGAGGGAGAGATTATCGTTCTAAAAACAACTACTACTGCATTAGGGCCAGGTTCCTGTTGGTGCTCTGAGGGAGAGTTTATTGTTCTAAAAACAACTACAACTGTATTAGGGCCAGGTTCCTGTTGGTGCTCTGAGGGAGAGATTATCGTTCTAAAAACAACTACTACTGCATTAGGGCCAGGTTCCTGTTGGTGCTCTTAGGGCGAGTTTATCGTTCTAGAAACAACTACTACTGCATTAGGGCTAGGTTCCTGTTGGTGCTCTGAGGGAGAGTTTATCTTTCTAAAAACAACTACTTCTGCATTAGGGCCAGGTTCCTGTTGGTGCTCTGAGGGAGAGTTTATCGTTCTAAAAACAACTACTACTGCATTAGGGCCATGTTTCTGTTGGTGCTCTGAGGGAGAGATTATCATTCTAAAAACAACCACTACTGCATTAGGGCCAGGTTCCTGTTGGTGCTCTGTGGGAGAGTTTATCGTTCTAAAAACAACTACTACTGCATTAGGGCCAGGTTTCTGTTGGTGCTCTGAGGGAGAGGTTATCATTCTAAATACACCTACTTCTACATTAGGGCCAGGTATCTGTTGGTGCTCTGAAGGAGAGTTTATCGTTCTAAAAACAACTACTAATGCATTAGGGCCTGGTTTCTGTTGGTGCTCTGAGGGAGAGTTTATCATTCTAAATACACCTAATACTGCATTAGGGCCAGGTATCTGTTGGTGCTCTGAGGGATAGTTTATCATTCTAAAAAAAACTACTACTGCATTAGGGCCAGGTTCCTGTTGGTGCTTTGAGAGAGAGTTTATCGTTCTAAAAACAACTACTTCTGCATTAGGGTCAGGTTCCTGTTGGTGCTCTGAGGGAGAGTTTATCATTCTAAAAACAACTACTACTGCATTAGGGCCAGGTTCCTGTTGGTGTTCTGAGGGAGAGTTTATCGTTCTAAAAACAACTACTATTGCATTGTGGCCAGTTTCCTGTTGGTGCTCTGAGGGAGAGATTATTGTTCTAAAAACAACTACTACTGCATTAGGGTCAGGTTCCTGTTGTTGCTCTGAGGGAGAGTTTATCATTCTAAAAACAACTACTACTGCATTAGAGCCAGGTTCCTGTTGGTGCTCTGAATGAGAGTTTATCGTTCTAAAAACAACTACTACTGCATTAGGGCCAGGTTCCTGCTGGTGCTCTGAGGGAGAGTTTATCTTTCTAAAAACAACTACTACTGCATTAGGACCAGGTTCCTGTTGGTGCTCTGAGGGAGGGATTATCGTTTTAAAAACAACTACTACTGCATTAGGGCCATTTTCCTGTTGGTGCTCTGAGGGAGAGTTTATCGTTCTATAAACAACTACTACTGCATTAGGGCCAGGTTCCTGTTTGTGCTCTGAGGGAGAGATTATCGTTCTAAAAACGACTACTGCATAAGGGCCAGGTTCCTGTTGGTGCTCTGAGGGAGAGTTGATCATTCTAAAAACAACTACTAATGCATTAGGGCAAGGTTCTTGTTGGTGCTCTGAGGGAGAGTTTATTGTTCTAAAAACAACTACTACTGCATTAGGGCCAGGTTCCTGATTTTGCTCTAAGGGAGAGATTATCGTTCTAAAAACAACTACTAATGCATTAGGGCAAGGTTCTTGTTGGTGCTCTGAGGGAGAGTTTATTGTTCTAAAAACAACTATTACTGCATTAGGGCCAGGTTCCTGTTGGTGCTCTGAGGGAGAGTTTATCTTTCTAAAAACAACTACTACTGCATTAGGGTCAGGTTCCTGTTGGTGCTCAGAGGGAGAGTTTATCGTTCTAAAATCAACTACTACTGCATTAGGGCCAGGTTTCTGTTGGTGCTCTGAGGGAGAGTTTATCATTCTAAAAACAGCTACTACTGCATTAGGGCCAGGTTCCTGTTGGTGCTATGAAGGAGAGATTATCGTTCTAAAAACAATTACTACTGCATTAGGGCCATGTTCCTGTTGGTGCTCTGAGGGAGAGATTATAGTTCTAAAAATAACTACAACTGGATTAGGGCCAGGTTCCTGTTTGTGCTCTGAGGCAGAGATTATTGTACTAAAAACAACTACTACTGCATTAGTGCCAGGTTCCTGTTTTTGCTCTGAGGGAGAGATTATCGTTCTAAAAACAACTACTAATGCATTAGGGCAAGGTTCTTGTTGGTGCTCTGAGGGAGAGTTTATCGTTCTAAAAACAACTACTACTGCATTAGGGCAAGGTTCCTGTTTGTGCTCTGAGGGAGAGATTATCGTTCTAAAAACGACTACTGCATAAGGGCCAGGTTCCTGTTGGTGCTCTGAGGGAGAGTTTATCTTTCTAAAAACAACTACTACTGCATTAGGGTCAGGTTCCTGTTGGTGCTCAGAGGGAGAGTTTATCGTTCTAAAATCAACTACTACTGCATTAGGGCCAGGTTTCTGTTGGTGCTCTGAGGGAGAGTTTATCATTCTAAAAACAGCTACTACTGCATTAGGGCCAGGTTCCTGTTGGTGCTATGAAGGAGAGACTATCGTTCTAAAAACAATTACTACTGCATTAGGGCCATGTTCCTGTTGGTGCTCTGAGGGAGAGATTATAGTTCTAAAAATAACTACAACTGGATTAGGGCCAGGTTCCTGTTTGTGCTCTGAGGCAGAGATTATTGTACTAAAAACAACTACTACTGCATTAGGGCCAGGTTCCTGTTTTTGCTCTGAGGGAGAGATTATCGTTCTAAAAACAACTACTAATGCATTAGGGCAAGGTTCTTGTTGGTGCTCTGAGGGAGAGTTTATCGTTCTAAAAACAACTACTACTGCATTAGGGCCAGGTTGCGGTTTGTGCTCTGAGGGAGAGATTATCGTTCTAAAAACGACTACTGCATAAGGGCCAGGTTCCTGTTGGTGCTCTGAGGGAGAGTTGATCGTTCTAAAAACAACTACTAATGCATTTGGGCAAGGTTCTTGTTGGTG
>BLSH010408655.1:1758245-1768247 GCA_018402905.1 Glandirana rugosa | reverse complement strand
TACAAAGAAGAATACCTTTGTGTTCAAGAGGCAGAAAGGACTGTGGTACTAGGACTTATAGTCCCCATAGAAACTTTTAAAGTCCTTCGGGGAATAGGCTTTTAATATCACAGACCTGGATAAAAGTTCAAGTAGTTAAAAGGGGTCTCGCCAAAGATCAACGAGGACATCTAGAACATACGCTCGACTCAAAACCAAACAAAACAGCCTTGAGACCTCCGTTGTATTGGTGTCATCCACTTCGTCGACCTGACCACCTACGTTGCCCGACTGACTACGACCTACTTCTACCACTCCTTTCAAGAACCTGTGCAAGAAGGTTCGCCACTATAATTTTCGGATAAGGGGCTTCCTGAAATTTTCAAAGATACCCCTGATATTCAGGATCATGGTGTCAGGAAAGACGGAGAACTTGTGTTTCCATAAGAAGAAACATGGTGCGCAGGCGCGTGCATGAACAAACGGACGGCATGAACGTTCGTGCGAACGTGCGACCGGGAGGCGAGCATTCCCATTCGTAACCGTTCTTGGTGCCAAAGGGGCTATTTAGACCAAACAGTGACATGAGATTAATGCCGTTTGGTCTACAACGTTCCTGAGCTTCTTGTTACCTGTCTATCTGCTGAACCTGTTCTTTTGATCCACCGGCTTGATCCTGACACCGCTGCTATCTGCCTGTCCTGACCTTTGGCTTTCCTTGATGATCCTTTTGCCTGCTCCTTGGTACCACGCTTGCTGACCCGGCCTGTGTCTGACCATCCTTCTGCCTGCTCCTCGGTTCCTGATCCGCCTGTCTGATCCAGTCTGTCTCTGGCCTTCTCATCCAGCATCACCTGCTTGGTTCAGCTGGATGGGGCTATCGTCAGCTGTTTCCCGGAGTTCCTCCTCTGCTCCAGCTAGCTGCATCTCCAGCCCTGCCTGTGACCACCGCACCTGTGTTCCAGTCAAGCACTCATGCCATTCTGCACTTTTGAGCCTTCTGTTCGTTATATCAGGAGTTCCTGAGTCAGGATTGTAAGAGAGGCTGTCCTCGGCAGTTGCAGACTCCACCACCAGGTACGTGACAGTACCAAATGGCCATGTCCGAGTCTGCGCCAGAACCCTCTCCCATGGATGAACTTTGCCAACATCTTGCTGGTCTTATGCAGGCAGTTAAAGATCTTCAAGACGGCTATCACCGCTTGGAAGAACGTGTCCAAGAACTTTCCTCACTATCTTCATCCAGCATCAGTCAGCCCGTTGCATCCACCAGTCCAGCTGCTTCACCTACTGTGGTTATGTTGCCTCCAGAGCCCAGAGTTCCGACAAAACAAACCAAAACTCAGCTCGCATACAAGATCTACAGGAGCAACTAGAAACCGCTCTGGGGAAAATTGATGAACTTGAAAATAGGTCCAGACACTATAATTTTCGGATAAGGGGCTTCCTGAAATTTTCAAAGATACCCCTGATATTCAGGATCATGGTGTCAGGAAAGACGGAGAACTTGTGTTTCCATAAGAAGAAACATGGTGCACAGGCGCGTGCATGAACGAACGGATGGCATGAACGTTCGTGCGAACGTGCGACCGGGAGGCGAGCATTCCCATTCGTAACCGTTCTTGGCGCCAAAGGGGCTATTTAGACCAAACAGTGACATGAGATTAATGTCGTTTGGTCTACAACGTTCCTGAGATTCTTGTTACCTGTCTATCTGCTGAACCTGTTCTTTTGATCTACCGGCTTGATCCTGACACCGCTGCTATCTGCCTGTCCTGACCTTTGGCTTTCCTTGATGATCCTTTTGCCTGCACCTTGGTACCACGCTTGCTGACCCGGCCTGTGTCTGACCATCCTTCTGCTTGCTCCTCGGTTCCTGATCCGCCTGTCTGATCCAGTCTGTCTCTGGCCTTCTCATCCAGCATCACCTGCTTGGTTCAGCTGGACGGGGCTATCGTCAGCTGTTTCCCGGAGTTCCTCCTCTGCTCCAGCTAGCTGCATCTCCAGCCCTGCCTGTGACCACCGCACCTGTGTTCCAGTCAAGCACTCATGCCATTCTGCACTTTTTAGCCTCCTGTTCGTTATATCAGGGGTTCCTGAGTCAGGATTGTAAGAGAGGCTGTCCTCGGCAGTTGCAGACTCCACCACCAGGTACGTGACACATGGTTTGGAGCTGGATAGAGCTCACGGGGACTTGCAACCACCCCGAACCTCGTGATATTATTGTAAAATCCCATGTAAAGGAGGACATAATGCGCAGATCCAGAGAAGCGGACCAACTCACTATTCAGGGCCATAAGGTTCAGGTATTCGCTGACTTGTCACCTACCACTATCCAGAGACGTTGATCCCTCAAACCACTCTTGATTGTGATATCCCAGAAAACTTAAATATCGGTGGTCGTTCCCCTTCCGCCTCAGCTTCACTTACCAGAATAAAAGTTATAGCTTTTCAACCATCCAAGAGGGTGAACAGCTTCTTCTACACTTGGGCCTTATATCTCAGGATGCGGCTCCCCCTCCTATGTCCTCATCATCCCACAAACACCAGGGTTCTTCCAAACGTCCTCCACCAACGAGCCCCATATTGCCCGCCTAGAACAAGCAACAGTCCAAACGGTCCAAAGAAGTTAAGCCTCCTTGATCCCTTTTTCATTAAGACTGACCTATCGGTTTGATTTACGCAGTCGTTTCCCACCTCACCCCCTCTTTTTTGGGGGCCCGCGAGCACTTGTTAAACTCTATATTACTTACATAACTGTCAATCCTGTTTTGGTCTTTTCATTATACTGTTGACCGCCTTTGTTTTGTGACTTCCCGCGGGGGTCGGGCACTGGGATCTCCCTTGGTTTGTCTCTGGGCTCCTCCTCATGAGGGGTTTTTATTATAACTTGTGATAGTTTTCATTTAACTTGTTATCACTTTAACTTGGTACTGTCTGGTCCTTCTCCACCTCTCCCGCTGGATGCTCTCAAATGGGAGACCAGGATGTTCTCCTATGTGATAGCCTACTTTCAGGGGGGATTTTTACAGGTGGTGGAAACTGAAGCCCAGGGGTTAACATTTAACCTTGGGGTAACCGTTTATTGGAGTGCGGCTGGGCTGGAGCTCCTCCTTCTGCCCCAATGCTTGGGTCATCCCCGAATGTTGCTGCAGTTCTTTTTCCAATGGAAGTTGGCAGGGCCACTTCCACCTCTCCAGAACCAGAAGATCCCAAGTTTGGGAGGGTTCCAGGATTTCTCTATCTCATCTCTACTTTGCTTTTCTTCTCTTCTTTGGTCTTTCTCTATCTTTCTTTTATCTGATTTCAGACACCGAGGACACAGTCTTACTGATCTCGCCATGCTCCCAGATCCTCAAGTCATCCTACCACCTATTGCTTGGGGCATTACCCCGCACCAACAGGTAAGTCTTTGCTGTGTGAGGAGCAATGCTACCCTTCTGATCCACAATGACTAATGTTTTCGCCACATACCTGATAAGGGTATCTTCCCATAATGTGCAGGGCTTAAACTCCCCGCTGAAACATTGCAAACTATTTCAGGCTTATAATTTCCAACATTTAGATATTCTATTAGTACAGGAGACACGCTTTCCCAAGCAATACATGCCCTCCTTTGTTCACCATACATATCCTCAGTTCTACCTTTCAAATGCAGAAGACAAAACCAAAGGAGTGGGTATTTTCTTCTCTAGGTGTAAATCCTTTTCTCTTACAAAAGAGGTTAAAGACCAGGAGGGTAGGTATCTGCTTCTAGTGGGAACCATTGATGATTTTTGTACTCAATTATTCTACTATGCTCCAAACCGAGGGCAAGTGGATTTTTTTCTTTTCCATGCTGAGGCACCTAGCTCCACACTTGACAGGCACTATCATCATGGGTGGTGACAGCAATATAGCACTGGATCAGACCCTTAACAAATCGGGTAATGGGGATGCACATCTCCGCCACCCTCTAAACACAGCACTCACATAGCTAAACTTCTCCACTCCTGGTCTGGTGGATATCTGGAGAGAACTAAATCCCACAACAAAAGACTATACACATTACTCACGCTAGAATAGATCACATCTTTCTCTTGTCTACCACTATTCCCAGCATCTCCAAGTCCACCATTAGAGAATCCTCCTTGTCCGATCATGCGCAGGTTTTATTGTTCATCTTAAAACCACAAGGCCACGAGGGTACTTTTCGATGGCGCTTCAATGAAGCACTGCTGAGTGACCCCATTATACCCACGTTATTGACTAAGGAGCTTGAGGCTTTCTTCACAAATGATACAGCAGATATTTCTCCAGGTACGCTCTGGGCCGGTCATAAAGTAGTCATGAGAGGTAAACTCATCCAAATTTCCTCTCAACGCAAACGGGAAAAGAGAGCTGAATTGATGACCTTGAAAAAGATTTAACTAAAACCTCTAAAATTCATAAAAAGAATCCCACAGCGGAATCCAATACTTTACTGGAATCTGCAAGATTGGCACTAAACATTGCACTCACAACATTGGCAGAAAAAAGACCTCTGCTGGCCTACTTACTATCCAACAAAATCGGTCCTAGATTGGCAAGCAGGTTGACCCCCAAGACAAGAACATTCTCCTTCCCTAAAATCCGCTCTCCCAAGGGCACTCTCACTCAAAATCTGGACTTCATAATGTCAATTTTTCATAATTTTTATTCAACCTTATATAGGGCTGGCTCCCAGCCAAGATACTGCACACCTTCCTTGATGGGATACCTCTTCCTAAACTGACAGCCTCACACCACTTGGCTCTTGAGGATCCTATCACAGAGGCAGAAATTTTAGATGTAATCAAACAACTCAAAAATGACACAGCGCCAGGCCCTGATGGGTTCCCCACTTGCTACTATAAGTCTTTCGCCCCAACAATTTCTCTGTACTTGACCAGACTATTTAACTCCCTCCGGAAGGGCGATAAAGTTGACACTGACTCAAACTCAGCATACATATTGGTCATTCCCAAACCAACTAAAGACCCCACTGACGTTAGCAACTATAGACCGATTTCATTGATTAACAATGATCTCAAAATTCTAACAAATCTTGGCTAACAGGCTATCTGCTTTTATCAATTGATACATTCATAAAGATCAAGTGGGCTTTATCCCGGGGAAACAGGGACCAGATCAAGTGCGGAAAACTATTGATGTTGTCTCTCTTCTGCACTCGGGCTGGGATGGGGGACCACCCAGGAAGGCTTTTTGTTGTCCATTGACCTGCAGAAGGCCTTCAACACCATAGAGTAGCTCTATCTTTTTGAGATCCTATCCAGGTGATGGTTTGGGTCACATTTCTTGGGAATCCTCGGTTCCCTGTACTCTAGCCCAAGCGCATGCGTAAGATTGCAGGGACGATATTCTGAATCTTTCCCAATTTCAAAAGGCACCAGGAAAGGCTGCCCCTATCACCCCTTATTTTTGCCATCACTGATATCCAAGGGGTAAAATGTGGACCTCGGATGCATAAATGCACATTTTTTGCTGATGATCTGATATTGTACGTTACCTCACCTTTAATACCGTTTCCAAACATTTTATCTTTACTAAATAAGTTCAGAGAAGTATCTGGGTTACTGGTCAACTGGTCCAAATCAATGGCTTTAAATATTAATATCCCAGTCTCACTACTTGAGAGGCTTAAAATTCACTTCCACTTCCACTGGAGTTTAACCTTACTCCCATACTTGGAGGTCAACCTAACAGTAGATATAGGACAACTTTATAACGCTAATTTTCCCACAATGTTCAAAAAGCTTAGTGTGGACTTGGAGAACTGGTCTATATGTGATATGTTTTGGCAAGGCAGAGTTAATTCAGTCAAAATGACTTTATTACCGCGGCTTTTATATTTATTTAGTTCCCTACCAATCCCAATTTTAAAATCCCAACTCGTGAAATTTCAGTCCAAAGTAATCAAGTTTGTTTGGGGAGCTAAAGGTCATAGGAGCCCTAAAAGTGTTCTTCTCCAACCAGGTATGCAAGGGGGCATGGGTCTTCCAGAATTATGGAAATAGTATGAAGCTTCACAGGTGGCCCATATCTCAGTAGTCTATGCACGGGGTAATAGGCCAGACAATCAGTCCCTAAGCACACCATAGATTTCCTTTTCTGGTCCTCCCCTAGAAGTAGACCACCGATTTTAGCACTCACACTCTCACATTCGGTAGTTCTGTGCGACTCATTATACTCTAAACCTACACTCACCTCTGATCTTTGCCTCCTAGCCCACCTTTTCCATAACCCACAATTCCCACCAGGCCTTAACATTCAAGCATTCCAGTGGTGGTTGAATAAAGGGTTATTTAGGATAGGACATTTCCTCACATCTATGGGCCCCCTTAACTGGAGTTATTGTGTAAGCAAGTTAGAGATGCTCCTCTCTGAGAAGTTTAGACTTACTCAAATACGTCATTTCCTACTATCACTTTGGAAGGATAGATCCAATCCTCATAGAGCAATCCCCTATGAACAATGGTGTCCTGAAATTGTGGTTCAGAGGGGAGGCATATCCCTGATTTATTCCTCACTAGTTGAGACTATGGAGAAGCCCTCATATACATTGTTATGGGAACATGACCTGGCCTCAGTTTGGAACACAAATATATGGTACCAATGTTTTTCCAGGTCCTTTAAGGGCATCGCCAACATCTCACTGGTTGAGGTGAGCTTGAAAATCTTAACTTGCTGGTATCAGGTTCCCACCCGCATATCAAGGATTTTCCAAGGAACATACCCACTTTGTTTCAGAGGATGTGGGCATTTGGGAGATCTACATATTTGATGCATTGCCCTCGTATAAGAGGATTTTGATTTTTCAGTTAATTAGGAGGGTTACTGGACAGGCGATTCCCCAAACTCCTCTAATAGCACTATTGAATGATAAAATTAATAACATTTCTTCATGTTCACAAAAAATAACTCACTTTATGTTGTTGGGAGCCAAGATCACCCTAGCTAAGGCTCGGAAACAACAGTCGGTCTCTTTCCAGGCAGCCAAAAGGAACATTTTGTGGATTATGACACAAGAAAAAACAATCAGCATTTTATTTGATACTGCCCACAAATTTGATGCAATCTGGGATCTCTGGGCGAACTACATTCATTCCCTTTCCTGACTTATGTGGGTCTTCATAGAATCTGTGAGTCCTCATTGTCTATTCCCTTCTTCTTGGCTTTATTCTTTACTCTTCTCTTTCATTGATGGGATCGGTGAATACACCGCTCCCACACCGATGTAAAGATGCTGCTTGCAGGACTTTTTTTTCCGTCCCGCAAGCGCACCACCCCAGTGTGAAAGCACTCTGGCTTTCACACTGGGGTGTATTGGGGGGAGTATTTCAGGCACTTTTTAGTTGCTATTTTTAGTGCAAAGTGCCTAAGAAACTTCTTGGTGTTAAAGGGATCTAAGAGAAGCTAGCCCTAGTGGTTGTGTTGGTTACATCTCATAACCTGCAGCAGACTCCATGTATGAAGCTGGGTCCCTCTCTCCAGTCAGCTCAGGCTATTTTCCTCACCAACACATAGACTTGACTCATACAGCCGTGCGCTTGCATTTTATACCACATTTAACCAAATATGAGGAAAAGGTTTTTGCAAATAGACTCATAAGCAGTAAAAGTATAGTCAGGATTTTGTTGCAGTCATATCTATACAGGAATGGTACATAATACCTGGCAAAAACTGGCTGACAAATCTCCCCCATTAAATTTAGGGAATAAAGTGAACAGGTTATGAAGCAATACATGGTTAAAATGCTATTTTTCTAAGGATGAATGGACTAAATCTAGCTCTGGGTGAGTATAGAGATGTACTCGGAAATGAAAAAAATGATGGATCCATTCTGAAATGAACATCAAACTGTGTCAGATTTAAAATGATTGATTTTTTTTCCTTGGAACTAAATATAATCAGAGCTATACAGGTGCTCTGGGACAGGAGCCCTTATTAACTGTGCAGGGACAAATGTTGAAAAAAAAGTCTATATCAACAGTTAGAGATTATACACAATACAAAATCTATGCCTATAAAATAGGTATATTATTGCTTTGCTAATAAACATCTTCTGAACTACACAAGTGTCAAAATATTTTTATATGTATCCCTAATTTAAAACAGCCATAATTTCCTTTAAGTTGCAGCTAAAGTGATCATAGAGTTATAATTTTGAAGCATTAAAGTAGATTTAAATACCATCAACTAAAATCTCATATACACTTTGCCATGATAGTGTAGCTAGATATCTTTATTTCTTAACATAAATTCTGTATGTTTTATATACTAGTATGTTCCTAAGTGAATCTATCAATTATCTGGATCAAGTGCTGGTTTAGGGTTCTGAAGATGCAATTCATTTAATTCTTTGTAGGTTAAACACCAAGAACAACCTATTTAAGCACAAAGGGAGATAATTTATGGTTTCCCATTACACATTTTCCTCTTGTTAGGGGTATCATTAGGCCTGACCACATGAGACACACGCCCTTTGTTTCTTTTTTGGTGCCTCAAGTTAGAATTGCCTGCCCCATATATTATATGTATAAGTGGAAATTACTGAAAAACTGTAGGTTCTGTTACCCATGGCTCTGCAGGAGCACCTGCATAGCAATACAGGTACTGTTCCAGATCTCATAAGCAGAGCCAAGGAATGTTTCCCTAGCTTCTCTTCAGTTCTGGCATGTTACCTGACACAAAACCACGTGGAAGTCTGGCTGGACTCTGCTCTGTTTCCATGGCGCATAGTATATGGGGGGGGGGTTGCACTCAGAAGGTTTTTCATCCTTTAGAACCACTTTAAGTACTTCTGATTACAGCACTATGCATGCGGGGAGTGTAGCAGTCAGGGGTATGCTACAAACAGAACAGGGTACAGATTGCAGTGGTCAGGAATATAAAACATACAGTCTGGTGCAAAGTGCAATTATGAGTAATATGTTATGTACAGGATGGGCCATTTATATGGATACACCTTAATAAAATGGGAATGGTTGGTGATATTAACTTCTTGTTTGTGGCACATTAGTATATGTGAGGGTGGAAACTTTTCAAGATGGGTGGTGACCATGGTGGCCATTTTGAAGTCAGCCATTTTGAATCCAACTTTTGTTTTTTCATTAGGAAGAGGGTCATGTGACACATCAAACTTATTGGGAATTTCACAAGAAAAACAATGGTGTGCTTGGTTTTAACGTAACTTTATTCTTTCATGAGTTATTTACAAGTTTCTCTTTGTTTACAGCCTTTGACATGTCGCTGAGGTTAACACGTGCGGAGCGGATAGAAATTGTGTTGATGTCTGGTGAACGCAGTAACTGGGTCATTGCAGCAGATTTCAATGCAAGACAGCCTACGAGACCACCCATCTCCCATGCTACAGTTAGCAAACTGCTTGCTAAGTTTTGTGAAACTGGTTCAGTGTTGGATTTGCCAAAATGTGGACGCATTAAATCTGTCACTAATGAAGAAACATCAGTGGCTGTCCTATCTTCATTCAGCAAGAGCCCACAGCGTAGCACTCGCCGCATGTCACTGGAGAGTGGCATTAGTCGAACATCCCTTCGGCGGATATTAGCTACTTACAAATGGCACCCTTACAAACTCCAGCATCTCAACGAGGATGACCCAGATCGGCGCACTGAATTTGCAGAATGGGCAAAACAAAAATTGGAACAGGACCCTCAGTTTACACAGAAGATTTTGTTCAGTGATGAGGCAAACTTTTATGTGAATGGTGAAGTTAACAAACAAAACCACCGCTATTGGTCTGACACTAACCCACATTGGATAGATCCCTCTAAGACTGTTGGAACCAAAAAATTTATGGTATGGAGTGGTATATGGGGTACAAAGATAGTGGGGCCATTCTTCATCAATGGAAACCTCAAGGCCACTGGATATGCGAAATTGCTACATGATGATGTGTTTCCCTCTTTATGCACTGAAGCTGGCACGTTCCCTGAGTTTTTCCAGCAAGATGGTGCACCACCACATTATGGGTGTCAGGTC
>BLSH010408655.1:1685460-1703905 GCA_018402905.1 Glandirana rugosa | reverse complement strand
AACCCCGGACCCGAACCCGGACTTTTTTTGAAAAGTCCGGGTTCGGGTCCGGGTCCCGGACACTCCAAAGTTCGGTACGGACCCGAACTTTACAGTCCGGGTTCGCTCAACACTGATCACCAACCATTCCCGTTTTATTAAGGTGTATCCATATAAATGGCCCACCCTGTATAATAAAATCTGTTGATTTGCTAAATAGTAGCTTTAAACATAATGATAACAATTGTTAATTTTTTACATAACAACAGTCTTGATTCACTTTAAACCATGTTTTAGTCTATAAAACATGACTCCAAATACACAACCATAGCTAGTAGTCATTTGTCAAAAATATATTCTTTTCACTAGAGGCAAAATTAAACATAATACATCACAGTATACCATGTGGGCTTGGAATGTGAAAAATACTGAAAGCCAGTATATTATATTTCCAAAATAAATGGTTTGAATGCTGTCAGTGTTTTGTACTGAGTTATTGAGTTTCAGCATTTATACCTATACAAAAAGTAAAACCATAAAGGTTTTAACCATTGTGCAGTAAAGAAAAAACCAATAAGTATTAACCAAACATTATATATTTTCTGAAAGCAAAGACCTTGGAGCATAAAAGCGGTAGTTCCAATTTTTTATGCCAAACAATATATAGTTTATCAAGTGCAAAATGTCAGTTAAAAATACAATATAGTTAATTTCATGGCACATAAACAGATTACCGATTTTTGGTAAAATATAATAGATGAAGTTGTGCTGAGTAAATAGGTACCCAACATGCCAAGGTTAAATTGTGTGTGCCCACAAAATAATGACCGAATTCGGTACTCTATATTGTGTGGTGAAATGGAATGTGTATCCCAAGCAATGTTTTTGTATGTAGGTGTCTCTGATCAATGAGTTTATGTTCATGTATGTATGCACATCTGCAAGGGGAAGTTTCACATTTTTTTGGGGGGGGGGGGGTAGTTTAGGTGTTTGGGTGCAACTTCATTGTTTGACTTTTTTCACTAAAAATTTAGTTATGCCACATAAGGGATAAAAAGTCCCCTGTGACATAATATTTTTAGGACAGGTTCTCAGAGGTCTCATCTGGCTTTCCTGTCTCACCTGCCTACCATTGAAGCTAACAGAGTGTAGATTGTGCTCCATTAGCTTCTAACACTGCTAGAAGGGTCAGGGCAAGTATTACTAGAAACTGGAAGTGACATTTTACATGTTGCTTCTGAGTTCATTCTAGCTAGGAGAAATCAGCGAATGGAGTTCACTAGTCTCCCTCCTCTCCACCTGACAACACCTACCATAAAGGTTCTGGGCCTGCAGGTGGGACAGTGGAGCCTGAGAAAAATAGCAAGGAGATCAAACTGGGAGTGGGGGAAACAATAGAAAGCCAACAGTAAGATTGTGGAGTGCACAACCCCCTGAACTATGATAGGCATGTTTGTATGCATAGATTTTCATTTTATTCATGCCTTTGATAATGCCCTTGCAATTTTTTATGTCAATTCCTTATACAACATAAATAATGACAACAATGTGAAAATACTGTAAATCTGTGCACCTTGCATACTTCTCCTTGACAAAGATGGTGCTTTTAACGTTATTCACAGGGCCTTATTCACTAAAGGATATGCTCATGCATTGAAATAATTCTGCACAAACAAGCAAAAATGCATGCTCACAGAACATACTCTGTGCCTTATCTATTCATGCTAATGCAAGCATATTGGCTACAGTGAATAAACACGGAATGTACTAACAGTTGTTGTTTGTACAATGTGCACTCCAGAATCTGAATTTGCAAATTGCATTGCTTAGTTAGCTGGTCCCACCAGTTTTTTTTTGTAATAGATTTACTAAAGACAAATATGACTACAATTTGCAAGAGCTTAGTAAATGAGGTAAAGCTTCACTATACAAAGAACACCCAATCACATGCAAGGAAAATGAAGAAAAAACAGGATTTTTGCTTGCTCATGATTGAATCATGGAAATCAGAAGAGCTCCCCCTCATTTACTAAGCTCAGGAGCAAATGCACTCGCAGAGTGCAACCGAGCTTGCACAGTCTATTTGCCTTTAGTAAATTAACCCCTATATACAGTAGTGCACCTTATATGCACGAGAGCATTGAATGAGCCACACAGACTGTGGAAACTAGGACCATGCTATACCCAGTGTATGATCTGCTGGCTAGGTTCAGGGAATGTAACTTCAATGTAAGCAGACATCTGCAGGCTCATGTGGACCCATAATGTAAGCCTGCTTTCACACAGGGGCGATCCGACTTAGGAGGATTTTGCTAGGCGACTTTCAGCGCAATTTCAGGCGACTTACAACACAACTTATGCCAGGTGACTTTGCCTGTGGCCAATCAGAGAAGGGAGGGAGGGGGTTGCCCTAGATAAATTCTATTCTTTTTACTGTAAAGCCGCTTCCATGTAGATGAGGGATCCGACTTGGAGGTGACTTTTGTTGAATTTTAAGGGCACAAGTCGGATAGAAGTCGCCTTGAAGTCGTACAAGAACCTTTTCTGAAGTTGGAGCGACTTCAATAGCGTACATGAAGACAGCTCCCATTCACTTCAATGGGATTTTAGATGTCAAGAGACTTGTGGTGACTTGAGGCAACTCAAGTTGGAGCGCAAGTTGCCCCTGTGTGAACGGGCTCTAATATTATTATTTATCCTAGCTCTGTTTTTATTTGCCCAAAATGTAAACAAATGAGTAATTTAGTGTTTTCCCCAATAGCATAGTAACAGAAATTATAGTAGCTGCAACTGTAACTGAGCTCCTGGTCCAAAGAGGTTCACACTAGTTCACAACCATCAAATTTACTGTCATATAATAACACTTAGGGGGTATAAAAATGTTTTGTGTGCTCTGCTTAACTCTAATGATGGCCATACATGCTTTGATAAATTATCAACTTTTTTTGTTACCTATCTTTTTGGATAGGATTGTATTCATTAACCCTTCTGGACCGCTCGCCTCATATATACTGCGGCAGGACGGCCCGGCTGTGCGAAACAATGTACTTGTATGTTGTTTGTGCAACCTTGTCTGGGCCACGTGCACGTGCTGCCAGTGACCCGCTCCCACTGTGATTGGACACAGAGGCAGCCAATAAGCGGGTCTGACGGCCGTGCTGCTGCCAGCCTTCCACATACCCTCCAGGGAATGACAGGATGGTGTTCTGTTGATGTAAGTAAAGCAGGCCGTCATTTTGTCAGACAGGAACAAAGAGATCTTTGCAGTGAGTCCATCCCCCACACAGTTTGTAAGCACACTGAGAGAACACATTTACCCCCTTGATCGCCCCTGATGTTAATCCCTCCCCTGCCAGTGTCATTTATACAGTGTCAGTGCATTTCTTTTAGCACTGATCACTGTATTGATGTCACTGGTCCTCAAAAAGTGTCACTTAGTGTCCAATTTGTCCGCCGCAGTCCCGTTAAAAATCACTGATCATCGCGATTACTAGTAAAAAATAAAAAGTCCCTAAATCTATCTCATAGTTTGTACATGTTATAACCTTTGCACAAACCAATTAATATACGCTAATTGGATTTTTTTTTACCAAAAATATGTATCAGAATACATATTGGCCTAAATTGATGAGGAAATTAGATTTTTTACATTTTTTTTATTGGGTATGTTTTAAAGCAGAAAGTAAAAATGATTGTTTCCTGACAGACTCCTATGTCAGCATACGTGTGGGTAAGGCCCCGCCTCCACTACTACCTCATAGGACCCCTTTCCCATAAATCTTTGCTCCTTCCCAGCTGACGTGTTCCTTTTTTGTCCTCCTCCATGTGGACCATGGTTCGGTTAAACTACCTGAAGATTCCCCACCGCAAGACAGTTGCCCGTGACCAGTGGAATACGTCCCCCCCAATACGCCCCAGATGAGAGCGGGGTATGGGGTATATGCAGAGTAAGCGCTGAAGTTGGAATGGAAGATGTATGCGCTGGCCGGATGCCCAGCTGAGAGTGGGCTGCCCTAATCTGCTGGGTGCTGGACACTGGAAGGTTCTGGTCGGCTCTGGTGCGGTGGAGTGGTGAGATGAACTTCCTATGGATTATGGCAGCAACTGTTTGTTTTCAGTTACCTGTTGTTTTTTCCTCTATTTGGTTGTGCCATCCTGCTGACAGTCATGGTGGCCAGGGGCGGTGCTCTGGCCGCTGACTTCCTGTTTTCGGGTCCCGCGGGCGGTCTGCACATGCGCAATTGCGTGACTGGTGCCAGTGGATGATGTCACTATGGGCTTCATAAGCCAGGGGAGCCGCACAAGCCATCGGGAATGACTGCAGGGATATCGGCATCTTCCCGAGGCTGTGCTCTTGGTCTCCCCAGGTATGTGAGCAACACGGGGGGGGATAATGGGTTGTGTCAGCACGATTCTCACTCTAGCTCTCCCCCTAGGTGACAGTAACCATGGACTCTCCTCTGCCCCCTGGTGGTCAGCCCTTGCCCAACAGGTACCTAGTGGTCCAGCATGTAGGGGGAGGGCTGGGGGAGGGGGAGGGTTGGTTATGTATGGGAATGTTTCTGTCTGGAGCAGGCTTATTTTATTTAAAGGAACACCCTTGTCTCTCTCTCTCTTTCATATAGCCCTTCTAGGTCTGGTTCTCACTGGAGTTTGTGCAGGCAAAGTGGTTCATCCAAATCTCACCATCGTTCATCATCTAAATCAGGGCGTCATGTAGCTCACTCAGACGCAGGACACCATGACAGAGACAGCTCCCGTCCACACTCTTCCCATACAGGGGAAAGGGACTGCAGAACATGCTGGGGATGCAAAGTGAGAGTATCAGCGGATAAATCCCTCTGTGACCGCTGCTACAAGAAAGCAGTTGATGAAAGGGAAAGCCCTAACCAGCATTTGGAGCAAATTATTAAGCGGGTGGTCAGAGATTCATTTCAAGAGAGAGATACCCATCAGCCTCAAGCCCCTCCCTTGGCACCTTCAAGACCATTTACATTGGAAAATCAGTCTGAGAATCCGTGGGATTCTTCTCAGCCCAGTCAGCAGTCGCCAGTTCATTCCGACGAGGATTCAGATGTGGCTCTTGAGGTAGGGTTCAGTTATGCCCTAGTCCCTTCCTTGGTTGAAGCGGTGAAGGAGGCCTTGGACTTGGAGGATCTGGCGGTTTCACTTCCAAAACAGAAAAGGCTATTCAAACAGCTCAGCAAGGAGCGCACCAATTTTCCCTTCCTTTGGCATCAAAAATACAGAGGATGTACCCTTTTAAGGAGGAAGAGGTGAAGCACCTAGAGACAGCTCCAAGGGTGGATGCAGCCTTAATGAGGCTAGTGAAGTATGTGACACTTCCATTAGAAGACACGGTCTCTTTTAAAGACCCTTTGGAGAGGCGTATTGATGCAGACCTTAAACAGATATATATGTCCGCAGGCATGGCATGCAAACCAGCCTTAGCCTTGTCACAAATTTCTAAGGCCATGGAAGCATGGTCGGATAAGATGGAAGCATCATTGGCAGAATTCTCCGCCGAAGAGGCACAGAAGTCACCCATTCAAGAACTCAGGATGGCTTCAGCCTTCCTGGGGGAGGCATCTCTGGACATCATCCGCCTGGTGGCTCGGGTTATGATGGCGTCAGTCACGGCCAAGCGGGCTCTGTGGCTCCACCCATGGCGGGCAGATCCGGTCTCCAAGCTGGCTTGGTGCCGGATCCCCTTTGAGGGTGAGTCCCTCTTTGGTAATAAGTTGAACGATGCCATATCCCGAGCCACAGGTGGGAAATCGGGGTTCCTTCCTCAGGATTGGCGCCAACAGGGGCAGAGGCGCTCCTCATTGAAGAAGCAGAGCTTTGATCGAACCAGAGAGGCTCGTAGCTATAAGCCCGGGCAGGAGTTTGGTAGGTCCTGGAGGACTAAGTGCTCAGCTCAACAGAAGACCACGAAGGGAGGTTCTTCAGGGGGCAAAGGTCTGGCCAAGTCCTTTTGATAGTGGGCCTGCCCAGGGATGCCTGGTAGGGGCTCGTTTACGCCATTTCTGGCATGTCTGGACGGCCTTGATCAGGGATTTCTGGACACTCAAAGCGTTGTCTACAGGCCACGCATGGGTTTTTTCCGAAATGCCCAGGCAAAGATTTATTCCAACAACTATTCCATCCTCAAGGGAAAAGAGAGAGATCTTGTCAAATTACATAAATTCCCTTCTGGAGCAGAAGGCAGTCAGGCCCATACCAAGTTCAGAACGGGGCCAGGGGATTCCTTGTCCAGAAGAAAAACAGCTCGTGGAGGCCGGTTATAGATCCGACCCACCTCAACCGTTTCATAAAGAAGGAGAAGTTCAAAATGGAGTCCCTGCATACCATACAGCAGTCGGATCAGCCTGGAGATTGGATGGTGTCGATCGACCTCAAGGATGCTTACTTTCACGTCCCGATAGCGGTGGACTTACAGCGATATCTCCGTTTTGCAGTAGGCCAATTGCATTGTCAATTTACTTGCCTCCCGTTCGGCCTGACCACGTCACCTTGTGTCTTTTCCAAAGTTCTGCTAGCCATGGTAGCTGTGCTGAGGGTCAAGGGAGTTCGTCTGTTCCACTATTTAGATGACCTCCTCCTTCTGTCCCAAGACAAGCTCCAGCTGTTGGAACATCGGGACTTAGTCATCTCCACCCTACTGGAATTCGGTTGGCTCATGAATCGGGACAAGAGTCATCTGGTACCATCACAGTCCCTAGTCTTTCTGGGTGCTCTCTTCAACACGGAGGCAGGCACGATCTCACTGCCGGAGGAGAAAATCATGGTGATTTGGGACCGTGTGGACCAAGTTCTCTCTTCTCAGTGGCTACAGCTCTCCAGTGCATGAAGGTGATCAGCACAATGACGGCATCCATCCCTATGGTGAAGTGGGCTCAGTGGAGGATGAGGCCCTTTCAGAGAGGGTTCCTAAAGCAATGGAGGTCACACAGCGAGTCAAAGCGCATCCGGATAACCTCCTCTATGAGGCAGTCCCTCCTTTGGTGGCTCCGGCGCAAGAACCTCTCCAGATGTCACTTTCTGATTCCAGCCACCTGGCTAACAATAATGTCAGGTGCCAGCAACTGGGGGTGGGGCACTCATTGCTTGTCAGAGGTGGCGCAAGGCAAGTGGGACTTCCCGGCCCAAGGGGTAGTCTCCAACATTCTGGAGTTGCGGGCTGTGTTCAAGGCTCTGCAAGCATTCCGTCACCTGACATCGAATGCCTCAGTAATGATTCAGATGGACAATATGGCCGTGGTCGCATATGTGAAGAGGCAAGGGGGGACCCGCAGCGGCTCTTTGCTATGGGAGGTGGAGCCAATAATGGTGTATGCTCAGAAGTACCTTTGCAGTCTATCGGCAGTATATATTCCGGGGGACCAGAATTCACAGGCGGACTTCCTGTCCAGAATAGAGCTAGACAACAACGAGTGGTCCCTACAAAGAGAGGTCTTCAACTGGATCCTGATGCTGGGAGTGCTGCCGGAGGTGGACCTATTTGCCTCAGCTTGCAATCGCAAATTGGAGAAATACTATGTGAGGTTCCGGGATCCTCACGCTTGGGGGATAGATGCGCTTTCAGACCGGTAGAGATTTTGCCGTGCATGCGCCTTCCCTCCGGTACTGCTAGTCTTTCAATTTCTTCGGAGACTCAGGACAGAGGCATTGGAGGTCATTGCGGTAATACCATTTTGGCCCAACAGGCCTTGGTTTCCACTGCTGATGTGCCTCAGCTCCAGGGACCCAGTTCCCCTTCCTTCCAGACCAGACCTTTTGCTCAAGGAGCAAAGCTGCATCCCTGCCCTGCGTATCTGCACCTCAGGGCCTGGTTCTTGAGAGGGGAAGGCTGGAAGCCCTAGGCTGTCCGCAGGAGGCAATCCCAACTCTTCTAAGCGCAAGAAGGAGAAGTACCAATAGAGTTTATGAACACATCTGGTCAAAATTCTTGCATTATATGGACTCCAGATCTACCTCAGTTGTCAGTCCAGGTGCTCCAGATATCATTGGCTTCTTACAATCTGGTCTTGACCTTGGACTTTCAGTCAGCTCATTACGGGTCCAGGTCTCGGCAATTTCGGCCTTCACGGGTTGTTCCTGGGCCAATAATCATCTTGTTCGCCAATTCTTCAAAGGGACAATTAGGCTTAGACCGCAGAAGAAGTCAATGCACCCCAAGTGGGGCCTTCCACTCATCTTGGATTTCCTCTCAAATCTTGGCTCTAGTTCCAGTAAGCGGCTGTCAGTCAAGGAGCTGACAATGAAGACGGTTTTTCTAGTTGCTGTCACCTTGGCGAAACGAGTGTCTGAAATTAGAGACTTGGGTTCGGTGGAACCCTTCCTCACCTTTTTTCCTGACAGAGTGGTCTTAGTTCCCATGCTAGGGGCTAAACCTAAAATCCATGAGAACCAGGAAATTGTCCTTCCGACCTACAATACAGCAAACAACACGGAAGTTCACCCTCTGGACGTGGGTCACACATTGAGTCAATATCTGGAGGCTACAGCTCCTTTTCGTAAGTCGGAGCACTTCTTTGTTCTGCTACAGGGAAAAAACAAGGGAATTATGGCCTCGACAAGATCAATATCATCCTGGATCATTCAGACCATTTAGTGGGCATACAGGGCAAAGGGCATGACTCCTCCGGACAGCCCATTCCACCCGAGGTATCGCAACATCATGGGCAGCTTCACGCCATGTGGTGCCAGATTTGATTTGTAGGGCAGCTTCCTGGTCATCCATAGACACGTTCATGTCTCACTATTGTGTTGAGCCAGCGGCTCTTTCCTCAGTTAACTTTGGCGCTTGTGTCTTGTCTGTAGACAATAATATTAATAATTAAATCTTTTCTTTCCCAGCAATTCCCACCCATGTGTGCAGCAAGTTATTTCCCACACGTATGCTGCCATAGGAGTCTGTCCGGAAAATGGAAAATTTACTATCAGATACTTACCTTAATTTTCCTTACCTGATAGACTCCATGGCAGCAGGAGTACCCTCCCCGAGGCCTGGAGTAGGCTATTTACAGAACACGTCAGCTGGGAAGGAGCAAAGATTTATGGGAGAGGGGTCCTATGGGATAGTAGTGGAGGCGGGGCCTTACCCACACGTATGCTGCCATGGAGTCTATCAGGAAAGGAAAACTACGGTAAGTATCTGGTAGTAAATTTTCAGTTTTTTTCCTTCAAAATTATTGCTAGTTTTTGGTTTATAGCACAAAAAATAAAAACTGCAGAGGTGATCAAGGTCATCAATTTTGTTTGGGTACAACGTCGCACGTCCACGCAATTGTCAGTTATAGTAACGGAGTGCGGTATCACAAAAAATGGCCTGGTCATTAAGGGGGTAGAACCTTCCCAGGGCTGAAGTGGTTAACAAAGTATCTTGAGGCTACCAATTGATTCAAAATGAATGATAATTTTCTGCCCTGGTTGGTTGACTCAGTTTGATAGAATTCAATCTAATTTGAGTCCAAATCGAACTGAAGGGAAATTGTCTATTCAATTATTTACAGATTTCATCATTTTTTAACGAATCACAAACTTATTGGATAAAATTGAAATGTGTATGGCCACAATAAAAAAATCAATGCATATATGTTTTCATAAAAGATTTACACAACTTTCACCCAGGATGTACACATTTTTCCAATTGAACCTGTAATCCACAGATCACCAGGTATTTTTCTGTGGCATTTTAAAAGAAATAAAGCATGGAAAATGTGCACATACTGGAAAGATGTACTGGAAATATTTTATTTTTATGTTTGTCCATAGTTACATTAAGTCTAGGTTCACACCTATGTTGCGCTTCCTGTGTTTTTTTCCCCTTTTTAACGTGATTTGTGTTTTGCGTTTTTGTGTGTTTTTTTTGGGAGAAGAATTTGTTGCTAGGCAGATTTAAAAACGCTAATAGGGTCAAAATTGCTGCAAAATCACATAAAAAAAACCAACACTTGCATTTAGGGTGCAACTCCATTGAAGTCTATTGCATGCAAAACGCAAACTGCCGTGAGAAAAAAAAGTCCCCAACCCTTTCCAAAAAATGTAACGCCGCAAAATGAACAGATGTGAACTACACCCATAGGAAACCATGTTAAATGGACTGTAGTGCATTTCTGCAAACTGGTTAAAAACTCAGAATGTATTTAGTACCATAAGCATTAGCACTTTTTAAAGTGACCAGGTCAGGGACAGAAGTCAAAAGCCAAGCTAAGTAATTTCTTGAAATATGACCAAATAAAGAGTACATATGCTTTTTTTCAAATAGTTTTAGTTGAATCATTTTTTTAGTTATGTTTTGTGGATTGTATCTTTTAAAAAACAGTCTTCCTATTATACCAAGTTTCCGGATACTTGTTAAACGCAAGCAGGCATTGTGGTTAATGCTTTATGTTATTGCTTGGGATCAAACCGGATATATTGTGGGACATAACTGAGCTTCTTATATCCTCAGATAATTGTTTTCATCCTTAGAAAAGTTTCACTGGATGAATTTTCCAATCAATATGAAAGATGTCTACATCATTAGTTTAAGAAAATGATATTTGTGGTTTATTGTTCTTAGCATTTTGTTTCCATGGAAAATAAACTATTGGATATAAATATATAGATGTGTGGGTTGCATTACAGTAACAACAGTTAGCTGCTAGCACAAAACTGTGAAAGCTCAAAATTAACATAAAGGTGCTGTACTTATAAAAAAACCTAATAATAATAGGAAATAAAATATAAATATTATGAAATAAACATGAATGACTGTGTTTTATTAACTGATAATGATAAATGAACAATGTAATAGTGTGATCAATATTCACGAATACACACAGGTTATTATAATAAACCTAATATCAATATTAGGAAATAAAATATCAATATTGTGAAATAAATAGGAATGACTGTGTGGGGCTAATTCACTATATCGCGAATATGCGATCGCATAACGCTCAAAAAAAAAAAAATAAATAAATAAAAATAACGCCCATTAAAGGCAATTAGCATATCGCATAGGCGATCGTGCGAACTCAGAATCGCGGTTTAGCCGCGAATATGCCTTCTTATATGGGAATAGCTGATGTCAACTGGGCTTGAACCTGCAGAATCCCTTGAAGACTTGTATGAACATGATTTGCTTAAAAAAAAGTGTATGGGAACTACCGCAGCAAAATGGAAAATATAATGCTGCATACAATGCAAGGTGTGCTGATGACATCTGTAGGATACGAACCTGGAGCTGTAAGCTTTAGAATGCATCAGAATAAATAAACCACTACGCTATAGACTTGACTACAACTGGACAGAAAAAATACATTTACTAATCTTGTATTCTCTTCATTCTCTACAAACTAACTGCTGCCATGTTAACTAGTGTGAGATTATTCCAATTGCACATCATAATATTAATGAATGTGTACATACCATTGCATGCATTCCAAAACTTCATAGTATGGAAGCAATCAAACTGATAATGGGCATTGGCTAATTGGTGAATATGCCTTCAGATATTTTCAAAATATAATGCTGCGTACAATGCAAGGTGTGCTGATGACATCTGTAGGATCCGAACCTGGAGCTGTAAGCTTTGAATGTATCGGAATAAAGCACTACGCTATAGACTTGACCACAAGCAGCCAGAAAAAAATACATTTACTAATCTTGTATTCTCTTCATTCTCTACAAACTAACTGATGCCACCTTAACTAGAGTGTGATTATTCCAATTGCACACTATAATATTAATGAATATGTACATACCATTGCATGCATTGCAAAAGTTCATAGTATGGAAGCAATCAAACTGATGATGGGCATTGGCTAATTGGTGAATATGCCTTCACATATTTTCAAAATATAATGCTGCGTACAATGCAAGGTGTGCTGATGACATCTGTAGGATCCGAACCTGGAGCTGTAAGCTTTGAACGTATTGGAATAAACCACTGCGCTATAGAGTTGACTACAACCAGACAGAAATAATACATTTACTAATCTTGTATTCTCTTCATTCTCTACAAACTAACTGCTGGCACATTAACTAGTGTGTGAATATTCCAATTCCACACTATAATATTATTGAATATGTACATACCATTGCATAAGTTCATAGTATGGAAGCAATCAAACTGATGGGCATTGGCGAATATGCCTTCACATATTTTCAAAATATAATGCCAATTACAATGCAAGGTGTAGTGATGGCACCTGTAGGATCCAAACCTGTAGCTGTAAGCTTTGAAGGTATTCGAAGGAACCACTACACTATGAAGTTGATCACAACCAGCCATAGAAAATACATTTACTAATCTTGGATACTGAAAATTCTCTACAAACTAACTGCCAGCACATTAACTAGTGTGTGATTATTCCAATTCCACATCATAATATTATTGAATATGTACATACCATTGCATGCATAAAGAATTTATAGTATGGAACAAACAAACTGAAGGGCATTGGTTAATTGGCGAATATGCGTTCGCATATTTTCAGCATCTAATGCTGCATACAATGCAAGTTTCAGAAGGTCATACCATCAAACCACTCTGTGAGTAAAGCCTCATAAACATGGGACAATGATCATATGTACGATTGTCTCAAATCGTATGTTGTCTGTTGTATCTAGCATACTGACTGCGCTACACGATCATACGACCAAAGAAAGAATGTTCTGGTGCATGTATTTAGCATCCGGCTGTTCCTGCCTTCTGAGCATGCGTGTTTTGCACAATACAACTTGTTGGACCAACTTCTCTGTACACACGATACAACGGTCGTATGATCGCTTGTTGGTACGACCACATTTTCTAGTTTGCTCATACGACTCCCGTTGTATGACGGTCGTATGTTGGCTGTTCTAATCGCACGTACTAACGATCGATTTCGTATACAACAGTTGTTCGTACGACCTGTTGTATACGATCGTCGTCCCGTGTGTATGAGGCTTTAGATAGCCTTGTTTAAATGTATCATGTAGGCTTGCTGTAATGGCTTGTATGGTAATACAAATCAATGTAATAGACAAACTTTGAACAGTCAGAATTATTTGGCATTCATGTCAGCTGGGATTACTACTGAACTGTGATTAGCTGAAGCTATTCACATGGTACAGGTTGTTGCGATAAGCCCAAGTACCATGTGATAGCTGGGGCTCAATCCCAGCTCATCAATCTAGGTAACAAGCTGATATTAAAGTTGTGCCTCAGCCCCCCCACCACAGAAAATGTACAAGTCAGCAGCTACACATCCTCCAACTGCTGACCTTAATTATTAGGACACTGTCCTGGAAGATAGTGATGTTGGCACCCCAGTCCATGTTTCCATTGACTTTTAGGTGCTGTTGCCTCCATTGCCAATTCCCCACTGCGCATGAACAAAGGGCACTGCACTTTCTGAATGGCCTGGCAGCAGGGAAGGAGGAGGGGTGACAAATTTCTAGCATACCTCGCTGCAGTGAGGTCTGTTGGAAGTGGGGACAAGTAAATGTCCAAAACAGGTACCCCCCCCCCGAAAAGGTGCCAAACGTGGCATCAGAAGGGGGGGAGAGATAAGCAGAGCTTCCACTTTTGGATGGATATCTAAGGCCCCTTTCACACTTGTGCAACTTGTTCTGCAACTTGGGACTGCAGAGACGCCTGTCAAGTTGGAGCCCGCAATTTCCAATGAGTAGGATTCATAGCTGTCTGACTTCAAGTGGTATCAACTTCAAACTAGTCCCTGAACTACTTTGGTCTGAGTTTGATATGACTTGTGGTCCCTAGACCTCAAGATTACATTGGGCATTGCTTCTAGTCACACCAAAGTTGCATGACTTTCAAGTCACACAAGTGTGAATGGGGCCTAAATCAAAAGGAGTTATCCTGAAAGTAATGCAGTTTGCCCACAACATTGTCCCAACTTCAGGGAATGCCTGAGTAATATTGAGAGCTAGGAACCTCAAATCACATCAAAGTAGTACAGGGACTACTTTTAAGTTGGTGCCACTTGAAGTAGCACAGATATGAAGAGTTTCAGGAAAATTCAGCCAAGTGTAAAAGGGGTGTATAGAAGTAACCCTCTAGGATATATATATACACACACACACTCCTTACTGATTTACATCAGCAGAATACATGCAGGAAGTGTAATGCGCCTGTAAACAGGAAGTGATGTGTGCGCATGGGCATTAAGCAGGGCCAGCATCAGAGGGGTTCAGGCAGTACTGTTGTAAGGGACCTCAGTGTCTCAAGGGGCCCTTACAACAAAGTGTTTAGCAGTCTTTAACATTGGAGTCTATGGGAGGGGGACACCGCTATCCTGAACCATAGGCGATAAAAATACTAAACTTGGGTCACATGGAGAGGGCCCCCTGGACCACAACTGGTCCACATTTGGGACCTCCAGCACCTATGGCTCAGCTTGAGGTCTTATTGCAAGTATTGGGTGAAGCTGTGCTGCCTGTGCACAGTTTTTTTTTTTAAACCCATGGATCCCACACTAGCATGCATTGCACACTTCACTTGAATGAGTCATGCTTAGCAGGCTACACCCGGTAAGTGTGACAGAGTGTATAATTCCTACTGAGGCTGCGATATACGTACACCCCTGGATGTGGGCGGACGCAGGGGAAAGGCCCTGGGTAATGTTGATGGTCAGAAGGGGGGGGGGGGGGGGCAGACAGGTCTAAAGCAGTTTAAGAAGCCCCAAAATTTCTGATGGCTGCCCTGGCAGGAAGAGAATGTTTGGTGATCCCACATGAATAAATTAACCCTATCCCCACCAAATATAGCTACCACATCCTCCCCCACATGATGTAAGCACAAGTTTATTTCCTACACTTACCCATCAAATGAGTAGCACCGCTTTGCTGAAATGGAACCTCGCTATATCCACCTATATAGAGATCCTGACCAGCAAAGGCACTTCGGGGTGAACACAATGACATTCTCTGGTCAGAGGCCAAAGCCACACTTGCTTGCGAATATTTGATCGCAATCAATTTTAATTTTTTTTTTTTTTAGTAATAGGCAGGGGAATGACAAAGGCTCAGTTTGAGACATACAACACTGCCTATCCACCAGCTAAATTCATTATGAGTGCTGGTTCACACTTGTGCAATGCGTGAACCCTGCAAATCCACTGCATGTTCCTGCATCGCATTTCACACTGCCACGTGTGACCTGCTGGGAGCATCAATATATTGTTAATGATACCCCCATTTCAGCTCACATATCACAGTGCAATCTAACAGTTCAGACATTAATCTGATCGCTGTGAACACCCATGCAATCCAATTCTGGTGTGGACCAAAAGAAGGGAAAAAAAAAAAAAAAAAGGGGGGGGGGGGTCCTGTGCGAGTTCAGTCTGAATGCAATGCAAATTCAGCCATCCTATCTGTATGGCTGAAATCGCACGGACAGCGCTTGTGACTTGTACTGCGCTGTGAGTCAGACGCAATCTTGCACAGTGCAGCAGTGTGAACTGGCACTTACCTGCAATCCTCCAGACCTGTTAAAAGAAAAGACTCCACTTAAACATCCTTTATCATTTACTTGCAGGTGTGCTGAAGAGGTTCGTTTTTTTAATCCACGATTACACCTTTGCATAATTTGTCATTAGCAAGACAGTGCACTTCCCCAAACCCAGCTCCCCCGGAAACAAATTAATAAAAAATCTCCAGAATTTACATTTATTTGCACAGCAACACAATTATGTACCTTCATTTAGTGGCATTAGTATATTAGGTTTTACATTTAGATAAACATTTAGCAATTGGGATCTAATGGCCCTGCTCATAGAATCTTACACTCCAAGCCTTCTAGTGGACATAGCTTTAATTTCACAGTGTTTAGCAGAATACACATTTCATAGTACAACTACTTTCAACAGACACCAACCACCAACAAATGTTTAGCTGCAAGATTATACCAAATTACAAAAAAACTGTCAGTCATTCTTAAAAAAATAGAAAATAAAAATTAAAAAAAGACATATTCCAAAACATGACCACCCACTGCCCCACATTCCACACACATACATTGGTGACGGTATTGCTGGAAGATGCATTTCTGTGTACATGATTAAGCAATGAGATCAAAGAGTAGAAGGTCAGCAGATGCTCCTAAACCATGAATGCATGGTCAGCAGCAACTATACACAACACTGACAGCAAAGTCACACTTTTGATGGACAAAATGCACAAGAATTTCAACGAACAGCCAAAGTGGGGCATTAGTCATTATGCACAATATCAGCCCTACTCCCCCAAAAAACCACAGCAAATAACACGGCCTCTTCGCAGGGCAAACCAACCTCCTCTAATGCAGTCAATTTTATAACATAGGTTGCATTGCACACCGACACGCCCAATGGAAGAACACGCCCACCAATGTCATTCAATCTGTCTCTTCATGTCTGCCTAACTCAAAGTGATTGCACCTGATTAACAAGAACACTTACAATTTGCAAATGTGTTAGCCCACACGATATTGTCAAAACGCCTGCCTTTACACGCACATGAACTTTAATGGCATCCCAGTCCTAGTCTGTAGGGTTGAATATTGAGTTGGCCCTTCCTTTGCAGCTATAACAGCTTTAACTGGGAAGGCTGTCCACAAGGTTTAGGAGTGTCTATGGGAATGTTTGACCATTCTTCCCAAAGCACTTTTGTGAGGTCAGTCGCTGATGTTGGATGAGAAGGCCTGGCTCACAGTCTCCGCACTAATTCATCCCAAAGGTGTTCTATTGGGTTGAGGTCAGGACTCTGGGCAGGCCAGTCAAGTTCCTCCACCCCAAACTCACTCATCCATGTCTTTATGGACCTTGCTTTGTACACTGGTCCAAATTAGGAGGGGGGATTATGTTGTGGGCTTGTTTTACAGGGGTTATTCTTTCACACTTCTGCGACTTGAAATTTGTGTGTTTTTACAACGATTTGCTGCAATGTTTTGCTGCAATGTTTTGCAGTGATTTTGATGTGACTTGAAGCAATAGCTGTGTAATCCTGAGGTCTATGGACCTCAAGTCGCATCAAAGTCGGACCAAAGTAGTGCATGGACTACTTTAAAGTCACTGCAACTTGAAGTCGCACAGAAATGAATGGTGCTCATTGAAAATCATGGGGAACGGCTTGTCATATGACTTTGCAGTCCCAAGTCGCAGGAAAAGTCACACAAGTGTGAAAGGGGCCTGAAGATAATTTCCAATGAGCACCATTCATATCTGTGTGACTTCAAAGTAGTCCAACTTTGAAGCAACTTGAGGTCGATAGACCTCAGAATTACACAGCTATTGCTTCAAGTCACATCAAAATCACGTAAAAAAATTGCAACAAATCGCGGTAAAGTCATGAGACTTTCAGGTCACACAAGTGTGAAAGCGGCCTTAGCCCAGGTTCACATAGGTGTGATGCAGGATCCAGCATGATTTCAGCACTGGTTCCTGCATTGCACCTCTCCCACAGGCAATTCACACTGCCTTCTGTGAACGGCTGCGGGTGTCAGTACATTATTAATGACACCCTCAGATTGGTTCATAGATCGCAGTGGTAACTGTGGATTCTGATAGGAATCAGATCGCAGGAGTGAAAACACCCATGCGACCTGATTCTGGTGCGGGAAAAAAGGTCCCTGCACTGCTATAGCTGTAAAGGCTTGACTAAATCAAATTTGAACCCTACAGGCTAAGACTGGGATGCTATTAAAGTTCATGTGTGTATAAAGGCAGGCGTCCCAATACTTTTGGCAAGATCGCTGATTGTGCAAGATCTGCAATGGTGGTGGAACCCTCGTCCACATAAATGCTACATTTATTTAAAACTTGGGGAAGGACATGAGTTATGTTTAACAACACAGGAAGAGCTGGCAGCCTTTCTACAGGACATAGCATGTTTGGGATTTGAACCTATGAACCCCGGCTTTGCTTGGCAGAAGTGCTAAGCCCTTAGCCACATTCATGGAGCATCCATTGTGGTGATGTCACAGTCCTAAGTCTCAGGGTTGCAATAAATGAACCAATGCAGATGTGCTGTGGAAGGTTGGATAACCATTGAACAACCTGTTTCTGGCATATGCCATCTGTTTTGAAGGTTGGTTATGGCTCAGTACTGTGAGCATTCTGCTATAGAACATCTCTTATTTTGGGGCATTTGCCTTGGTAAGAAACTGCAATTATTGCTGGATGGGAAATGTTAAGGCTGATTATAGTATTTTCCCATAGAAAACATGTGACACAATTTGCAATAGTGGTGGAACCCTCCTACACATAAATACTACATGTAGACATAATTTTGGTAAGAACATGAGTTATGAGAACAGAAAACCTCTCTACATGAAGTGATATTCTCAGGATGCAAATCCAGAACCTCTATGGTCCTAGGTAGAAGTGTTAAGCTGTTAGCCACCAGTCTGCCAAGTGTGCAACCCTCCTACACATAAATCGAATTGTGAAGATGGATCCTGGTATCTCCAAGACCTAAACGTAGGACTCTT
>BLSH010408655.1:1652062-1678730 GCA_018402905.1 Glandirana rugosa | reverse complement strand
AGTCGTTGGGGGGCTATAAGCTCCGCTTGTATGAAAACTGAGCTCGGCCCCCTGGTGAGGATAACTGGTACCTACATGTAACGTTTTGTGAAAAAATTGTATCTTTTAAATGTTTTTTACAGAGGTAAAAATTTATGTAAAAATGTGAAAAATCCACTTACCCATACTACATGGGTTATGAGTAAGTGCACCCCCACGGTCCTAGACCACCGGGGGAACGATTACCCCCGAAGGTGTAAAGCTAGTCGGGGGTTGTTGGTGCCAACGGCCCTTCTTCGGGAACAGGGGTAGTTGTAGTAATTTCAACTTGCTTGCGGCTATCATGTATTGTCCCCCCAATCCATGCCAAGCCCTTTGGCTCAGGGAGGGATTTTAAGGGGAAGCCCACTCCAAATTTTATTCCAAAAAGGCGGGGGATCCACCAAATTCCAGACCCTTTCTGAGCATGCAGCCTGGAGGTCAGGATGGGGGGACAAGTGAGGGCCTGCCCCCCTCCTGGACCAAATCAGGCCACATGCCTTAAACATAAGGGGGTGTGTGCTTTGGGGTGGGGAGGCTCTGCGCCCCCCCCACCCCAGAGCATCTTGTACCTATGTTGATGGGGACAAGGGCTTCTTCCCGGCAACCGTGGTTGTTGGGGGCTGATCGAAATGTGGAAGCCCCCATTAGCAAGGGGGCCACCAGATCCTGGCACCCCCACGTGAATGAGTATTGGGTACATCATACCCATTCACCTAAAAAGTGTAAAAATGTATTTAAAAATGGAGACATTTTTTGTAAATTTTCTATGTTAAAAAAGTGTTTTGCAATGTACATCCATGGTCAATAGGAGTGGTCCCCCGGCTCGAGTCAAAAGTATGTTCGCCTCGAATATCGGGGGGTTGCTGAATCCTGAACATTATGGGGTGCTTGTGGGAAATTTGAGTAGCCCATAATGCAATAAAATTATGGGGGGATGCCGTCCGCTGATTGGCCAAAGGATGCACAGGACCTGCGTGCTTTGGCCAATCACAGCATGCTCTGCTGTGAGAGCCATGATTGGCCAAAGGCAGGGTGCCTTTAGTCAATCATTGCTCAGCGGGTCGAAGTCCAAGCACACACTATATAAGACCACTTACACAGTGGCCGAATATAGTTAAAACATTTGTGGAAATAGCAAAAGATTAGGCAGTGGCAAGTAGTATAGGAATATATATGTACAGTATGGTATATATAATATGCTGCATTCAGTGAATGTATTTATTTCAGGTACTCATATAGCGCTGTCGCTTTACATATATATTGTACATTCACATCAGTCCTTACCCTCAAGGAGCTTACACTCTATGGTCTCTAACTCACATTCATACATATACTAGGGCCAATTTAAACAGGATCTAATTTACCTACCTGCATGTCTTTGGAGTGTGAGAGGGCAGACACAGGGAGAGTATGCAAACTCCAGGGAGGTAGTGCTGTGGTTGGGATTTGAACCAGTGACCCTTTTGCTCCCAGCCAAAAGTGCTAACCACTACACCACTGTGTATACTATATACAGTGCATGCACGCTCGGATAAGGGTTTGGCATAGCTTTTAAGAGGAACTCCATGCCAAAATGAAACCCAAATTTTGGGTAGGGGTTCCCCGCAAAGTCCGTACCAGGCCCTTCAGGTCTGGTATGGATTTTAAGGGGGACCCCATGCCAAATTTTGGGAAAATGGCATTGGGGTCCCCCCAAAATCCAAACCAGACTCCAAAGCACCCTCCCCATGTTGAGGGCATATGGCCTGATAAGGTTCGGAGGGGGCACACTCACTCATCCTCACCCCCCCCACCATGACAGGGCTGTGTGCTCGGATAAGGGTCTGGTTTGGATTTTGGGGGGACCCCAACACCATTTTTGCTAAATTTGGCATGGGTTTCCCCTTAAAATCCATACCAGACCCGAAGGGCCTGGTATGGCCTGGGGGGGACCCCCAACGCAATGCTTTTTCAATGATCTTTATCTATATTGCAGGGAACCAGCAATACATTCCAGCCGCGACTGATTTAAAATGTAAATTTTTCCTTTACAAATGTCATTTTGCGGTGGCACTGCTCTAAACATCACAGAGATCCATACTAAGGGGACAAGCACAATTTTTAACCACTTGCCGACCGCTCGCAGGAGCGTAACTGCGGCAAAGTGGTTCGTTATCGCAAACCGCTGTCACCTGACTGCGGCTGCGATAGCTAGCATTATTCACTGTGTTCCGGGGGGGCCAGGGAGCGGGTAGGGTGGACTCAATCGTCGCCGGCTACCTGCGATGGCCCCCCCGCAGTGAAAGAACAGAGGTACGTGTATGTAAACACGGATCTCGGTTCTGACAGAGAGGGAAGGGCGGTGATCACAGGCTTCCTGTATATGGAAGCTGTGATCACTCCCCTCCCCCTGCCAGCCCAGCCCCCATAGAGTTATAGCACACCTAGGGAACACAGTTAACCCTTAGAGCGCCCCCTCCAGGTTAACCCCTTCACTGCCAATTGCATTTCTACAATAATCAGTGCATTTTTATAGCACTGATATCTGTATAGATGTCAATGGTCACAAAAAAGTGTCTAAATGGTCCAACATGTCCGCCATAATATCGCAGTACCACTAAAAATCACAGATCGCCGACATTACTAGTAAAAAATTAAAAAAAAACATAAATGAATTTTCATCATCCATAAACGTGACGTGACTTTTGCGCAAACCAATCAATAAACGCTGATTGCGATTTTTAACTAAAAAATATGAGGAAGAATATAAATCGGCCAAAACCAATGAAATAAAATGATTTTTATTTTTTTTATTGGATTTGTATTTTAGCAAAAAGGAAGAAAAACTGGTTATTTTGCCAAATTGTCGCTCTTTTTTATTTATAGCGGCAATCAGAAATGATACAGAGGAGATCAAATACCACCAAAAGAAAGCTCTATTTGTGGGTAAAAAAGGACGCAAATTTTGTTTGGGTACAACGTTGCACCACCGCGCAATTGTCAGTTAAAGCGATGCAGTGCCAAATTGCAAAAAGTGCTCTGGTCCTAAAGCATGAAATACTTCCGGGGCTGAAGTGGTTAAAGGAATATTTTGTGATTTTTTTTTTTTAACTTTAACCATTATTAAAACCACTGCTCCTGAAAATAAAATCGATTTAGAAACTTTTTTTTCTATGCAGACATGCCCCCTAGGGCTAAGGCTGTTACAATTAGAGAGAGGGGGCGGTAATGTTTTTTTTTTATGGCAATGAACTTGCATACAAGCATTAAATGGAGAAATTCTGAAACCACAAGCTCAATTCCAGATGACATCCAGTGCTTAGAACATGTGATCTGAGAGGCATCTTCCCAGGCAAATAGAGTTCTCATATGTGTAGATTTACTCCAGGTTTGTGAGAGTTGAAGTCGTAATTGCCTTTAATTGGGAGTTATTTTAAGGCACTGCTGGAGTAGATTTGGGAGGTATAGTAAATCAGGGCCATAGTATCAATATTATTAAATAAAATGCCAATGCAATAATATCTTAAAGTGCTGCGCAACAAACATATCGATGTGTATGAAAAACTTAAGACGTAACATTCCCCAATTTCTCACATGTTAAAAGTGAAAGTGCTCAAAAAATATTAAAATATACTAATGTAATCACAAGTAATCTTTATTAAATACCAGTCCTTATTTGAATAATCTTCTTAAATCATGTGTGATATCAAATAATGTGTTTTATCACGTGTGCTTCAAATATAACATGCAAAACATTATAAAAAAAAGAGGAACGTGATCCACCGCTGTGTCCCACCACCTGTCTCAGCTGCCTCTTACCTCAAAGGCCGACCTACACAATGGTAGGGTCAACCAGAGCTGTCCCAGACACCTGGGTCAAGTTACTGCAGCAATCCTCGAAGAGTATATGAGAACGTGTCTCTCCACTCTGCATCTCAGGAAACGTTCCAATCAGCGGGGAAGATAAAACATAAAACACTCTATAGTGCGATATGAACCAAAAAAAAATTTAATTAGCCAGAAGATTAAGAATATACTCACAAATAAGTGCACTAATAAATACAGTGCACTACATATAGTCACCTCTTTAACCGGTTCCTAACCAGCCGATGTCATTATACATATATATCGCTGTAGCTGTACGGCACTGATGTGCACGCCGTCCCCGCAGTGATTCGTTCCAGAACTGATCAGTCTCCGGGCCCAGGCCTGGACCTGGTGATTTCTGGCCTGGACCTGGTGATTGGTTCTGGTGAATGGCAGACTGTCCTCTGCCTGTGTAATGTAAACACAGGCAGAGGAGGTGATGTCATCTCCCTTCGTGGAGTCCTTTTCGGTTCCGGCTCAAGAGGAGAAGACATCTACTGTGAGTACACTACAATGACACCAGTACACATAGGCACACTTTTAACCCCTTGATCGCCCCCAATTTAACCCTTTCACTCCCTGTGTCACCAATTGCAGTTTTCCGATTTTTCACTGATCACTGTATTGGGGCATTAGGGTAGTTAGTGGTAGTTAATGGTAGGCCCAGGTAGGTTTAGGGTACCCCCATTATCCCCCTAATAAAGGTTTAATCCTCTGATTGCCCCCCAGTTAACCCTTTCACCCCCTTTCACCAGTGTCACTAGTATAATGTACAGATTTATTTTCTGATCACCATACTAGTGTCATGGATGATGCTAGTTAGCTAGTTAGTGCTACCGTCAGTTTTTTATAGCGTCAGGGTACCCGCCGTATATTATCGAATAAAGGTTTAACCCCTTGATCACCCCCCCAGTTAACCCTTTCACCCCCTGTCACAGTGTCACTACTATAGTGTACAGATCTCTTTTCTGATCACCGTATTAGTGTCACAGGTGACATCAGTTTTAGCATCAGTTAGTGGCAGCGTAAATCCCAGACAGCATCAAATTAGTGCAAGGTACTCTAACACGCACACACACACTATATAGCTACTAGTATAGTGTCTGAACGGATCAATATCTTTGATCTGATCAGAACTATATTAGCGTCCCCAGTAGTATAGCGTTCCCAAAAATGCTGCGTTAGCAGGATCAGCCCAGGCAACAGCTAGCACCTGCTTTAGCCCCTTTGCCCAGCCCAGCCCACCCAAAGTGCAGGATCAATAGATCATTTTCACTTTACAAAACACAACACACATAGCTGCAGCATTAGCAGATTCACGTCTGATCCCTACAAACCGGTAGAGAGCATCGGCGCCGTGACAGATAGCTCTGACAAGGTAGTAGTGGTCCCTGATAAGGTCAAGTGTACCCGACCCCTTTCTTCTGTTGCTGAGATGCAACAACCGCAGGGTTCTCGTATGGAGCAGAGAGCCAGTAGTAGTACCGCTCAACCTTCTGGTGAACTGGCAAGCACCAGCAGCCTAGTACGCCCTGGACGTAGACAAACCAGCACTGCAGTATCACTTGGTGATGTGATGAGTCCCATAAGTGTAGTTCAAGCTGGTGCAGTGGCTAGCATAAGTAGTGTCTCGCAGCCACCAAGAATTCAAAGACAGGCTCGTAGAGTCCATAGTGCCCTTCCTGATGCGCTTGCAAGCCCTGACTGGCAGCCCACCGCTTATGCAGCACCCGTACTTCCCCTATTCACTGGCCAACCCGGAATTCAGGTGGAAACAGCAGATTTTACTTCTCTTGACTTTTATTCACTGTTTTTCATGGAAGATTTTTACAGATATATTGTGGACAAAGCAATTTATATTCTTGTCAATTTATCACCAGAAATCCCCATTTGATCCTTGCCAGAGAATTTACCTGGAAACCTATGACGGTTCCAAAATTAAGGCCTTTCTGGGCCTATCCCTCCTCATGGGCATTAGTAAAAAAGTGAGTTGCGGTTACATTGGTCTGCTGACTCAATTCACCATATGCCCATGTTCTATGCTTCCATGACCAGGACTAGATATGAGCAGTGTTTGTGCATTTCATTGACAATGAATACAAACAGCTCCACAAAATTCGGCCCCTCATAAACCATTTCAACCAACAATTTGCATCCTTATTTATTCCTGATAAAGTTGTCTGCATTGATGAGACCCTAATTACATTTTCTGGCCGCCTTGCTTTCAAACAATATCTCCCCAGCAAGCATGCCAGATTTGGGGTCAAGACGTATAAGCTCTGTGAAAGGGCCACAGGCTATACATATAGTTTATTGGTTTACAAAGGAAAAAGATAGTTGTGTGTAGCCCCCAGCTGCCCAGATTACATAGGGAGCGCTAGCAAGATTGTTTGGGACTTGGTGTCATCCGTATTCGGAATGGGTACCACTTGTATTTGGACAATTATTACACAAGCGTGCCATTTTTTAGTAACCTTTTTGATTGTGTAATTGGCGCATATGGCACCATGCAATCTAATTGCCGGGGCTTCCCCCAATGGCTTGTAGAGAGCCTGCTTGAGATGTAATCATTTTCTTGCAGTGAAGTGGAGGGACACACAGAATGTTTTTGTTCTGTCCTCCATGCAAGCAGATACGACAGTCCAAATTCCAATGGCGACTGGTGCAGTTGAGAACCCCCTTTGTGTCCACGAATACAACCTTAATTAACATGGGAGGGGTGGACTTCAACGACCAGATGATGGCGCCATAATTAATTGCCCGTAAGGCCAGACGCTGGTACAAAAAAGTGTCTGTATACCTATTTCAATTGGCTCTGCTGAATGCTTATGTGCTATACAAAGCGTCAGGATGAACTGGATCCTTCCAAAAATTCCAGAAAGAGATCTAAACAGCCCTTCTGTATCCAGACAATGCTGTGGCCCAACTTCTCAATGCAAATTCAGTGAGTCGGCTGCATGAAAGGCACTTCCCAGAAGTCCTCCATGGTACCTCAGGCCGAAGAACACGCCAAAGAAGATGTTGTGTCTGCAGAAAATGCGGATATAGGCAAGATGCCCACTTTTATTGTCCCTCCTGTCCTGACCGACCTGGTCTCTGTATCGGTGAATGTTTCTGTCACTGCCACACACTAGTGGAGTATTAGCATAGGGTACGGCACGGCACAGTCCTAGGGTACACTTACACAGGGTCTCAAAATATGAGATGGCCATCGCATTTTGAGAGACCCTAAGCTGGAACATTTATAGTTGAAATAAAAGTTCAAAAAAAGAAAAAAAAAGCCAAAAATAGTTGTTTTTTAAGGCCTCACTTTCACTGCTGCTGGTAAACTGACCTTTAGAGGCATTTGGGCTTTTTTTTCAGCTGCCCCTGAACTCTCCTCTATGTTATCTTATCAGTACATTTACACAGGGTCATTTAAGGTCGTTTACAGACAGTTGAGTTTAGAGGCTTTTTTTGGAACGCAAAAAAATGGGTTCAGGCGCCAGTTCAGAGGCATTTGAAATACCAAACAGCTTGTAAACACCACTAACTCGCATCTAGGAGTGTTCCGTTTACAGGCATTTACATTTAAAAAAAAAAAACGTTTTCAAAAACGCTCCTAGACGCAAACGTGACAAAACGCCGCTAAATGCGGCTAAATGCGTAATGCGAAATGCGTTATGCAAAACACGGCATGCAAAAAGCAGCAAAACAGGCATTTTAGAAGCCAGTTTCTAGCTGGCAACATAAAACGTTAAGGGGAGGTTGAAACTACATCCTGTGTAAATGGAGCCGTATTGTTCTCTCTCTGCTGTTCTCTCTCTATTGTTCTATCTCTATTGTTACTGTATGTTATGCTTAACTATAATGTTTTATTGTTACTGTGTTTTATCATGTTTGCTTTGCAGGTATGTCCTACTGTTATACTGTAATGTTACTTTGTTTTACTGTTAACCATTATTTGCTTTGCAGTTATGCCATTCAGCAGCAGCACATGTTTATTTATTCTGACTGCAACAGGGTTTGCTCTCACGATATGTAAAGCAGTGACTCCAGTACTGTAGGAGAGGATTTCACAACCACAGTTAACAAAAAGAGCATATATGCCGAAGCATGGGGGCAGGGGTGGACATTAGGGGCCATTTGCCCCTAACAATAGGGGCGGATTGCCCCTATGCTTCAGCGGTGGTTGGCTTTCATGTAAAAACAATCCTAGTGGCTTAGCCACTAGACTGCTTTTACAAGCAGTGGGAGGGTCCCCCCCGCCATCTTCAATGGTTTTCTCGAGCTCTCCTGTCCCACCAGGGAAATCGATAATGCAGATTGTGGTTCCAACAGCTGACCATAGAGCTGATCAGAGACTAGAATGGCTCCAATCATCTCTATGGCCTAAGAAACTGGAAGCTACAAGCATTTCATGACTTCGGTTTCACTGGATATAAACAGCGACATCGGGAAATTGGGAAAGCATCTTATCACACCGATCTTGGTGTGGTCAAATGCTTTAAGAGCTGAGGAGAGATCTAGAGTCTAATAGACTCCAAATGTTTCAAAAAAGAGTACCTGTCACTACATATTGCTATCATAGGGGATATTTAAATTCTCTGTGATAACAGTAAACAATGATTAAAAAATATAAAAACATGAAAGGCCCAGTGTAAAAATAAAATAAAAAGCAAAATAAATAATTAAAAAAAAAATTAAGGAGAGTGCGCATGCGCCGGCTGACCGAGATGGTCGCATAATCTCGGGCTCCGTGCCGATCCGTTTGCCCAGCCCGCCAGCAGCCACCTGGAGGTCCGCCCGCCCGGCACAACTCGAGTCCCCGGGTTGGGGACAGCCTGCAGCGGTCAGAGCTGCTCCCCGTGGCTCTTTCAAGAGGATCCAGAGCTCCATACGGGGAATGTCCGCTATGTGAGGCCGCGGCTGCGGCCTACACTTCCACGGCGCAGATCCGGCTCCAACCCGCGGAATGTGAGGAGCTCTGAGGTGGGCCAAATACCCCCTGGATGTGCCTTGAGCCACGTATCAAGCCCTGAGGGCCCGCTAAGAGGCTGGGGAGGTGCTTTCCCTGGGTGAGGCCGAAGCCGGGGCCTATATTATAACATTACTATGAGCCAGGCACAGAGAAGGAGGCAGCCAGCGGCTCTCATACAGTGACCAGCCCCTCTTCAGCCTATGGGCTTCTCACAGCATAGCAGAGGACCAGGGTTTCAGATGGTGATATAGTGATCTGGAGGATTTGAAGATTCCAGTGGATCCCTGAGAGGCAGTGTGCTACCTAGCAACTTTTGTTTTATCTAAACCCTTTGGCAGACCTTTTGCATTCTCTCCAAATGTCTACTAGCCCTAATGGGTGTAAAAGCTTAGCAAGCCTCAAACACCACTTCGGAGGCTGCAGGAGACGTGCCCGAACGTCGCCTGACTTATCCAACATAAGGTCTAACGCCTTGTTGGAGTCACCTCCCAGGATCACAGTCCCCTCGAAATGAGGAGAAAGAGAGTTCAGCAAAGTGTGGAAAAATTTGATCTGACCTTGGTTAGGGGCGTAATACGAGATAAGCGTGACCAGGTGGTCCCTAAGTTCCACTGTCAGGAGAATATATCTACCCTCCAGGTCTCTAATTATCTGTCTGGGCTGGAACTTCGCTCCCTTGGGGAAGAAAATTCCTGTTGTTTTATCTGGTGCATTTGCCAGAAAAAATTGAGGAAATTTAGCGTGAATAAATTTCGGGTCAAAACTACTGGGAAAGTGGGTTTCCTGTAATAGGAGGACATCTAGGTGCTGTGAATGGGCCAGCTGGAAGTATTTTTTGCATTTCAAAGGGGAATTGAGACCTTGGACATTGTGAGAAGCCAATTTCAGCATACCTATTGGGTCAGCATTCAGGGCATCCCTTACTGCTTTGACCAATTGGGTGACCAGGGCAAAATCAAACCCCCCATACGGCTCCTCGGACTCTGAATCCTCTTCCAACGAATCGGCGGAGGGGTGACTTGGCTGGGAGAGATGCCAGGTGTTTGGAGCGGGCGGGTCTGTCACTGGTGTGCCCCCAGGCCTAGCGGGAGACTCACGGGTTCTGCCAGTCCCTATCTCCTTAAGAGAATCCTTTACGACCCTTTTCACAAGGGACTCCAGCTGAACCGTCTCTCCTCTTTCGCCAGCAGCTCTTGCGTAGCAGGGGTCACAGAGAGATCTCCCGATTGGTGCCCGCGACCTGCACCCCCAGCAGGTATGCTCAGCTGAGCGACTGGAGTGGGTCGCCGAGTGATGGGCCAAGTCCCTACCACGGTGACTTGACCTGGAGGGTGAACCATGGTGTTTAGATCTGGAAGAAGAGTGTCGGCCATGGGACTTAGATGAAGCACTTCTGTGGGAACTGCGATGATGATCCGTCCTAGAGGAGCTGAAACAAGAAGCAGAGGAAAGTAGACACAGGGGTTAGGGTAAGAGCCTCCACCATACCCCCCTCCCCCCCACAGGCTACCACCCAGGCAGAGCGTACCTTTGGTGGGAGGGCTGGCCACAGGCTGGCGGTGAAGCGTCCCTGGTACCGGCGGTCTCCATGGAGGCCGCAACAGAAGAACCTTGTAAAGCCAAATCCAGCTCCCACAGGAGCCCGGACCCCAGCAGTACCCCTGCCTACCTTGGAACAGGCAGGGAACTGCTTGGGGAAGTCGCTGCTGAAGCCCACAATCATTCCCAAAGATTGCGGGCTTCTCCCTGTTTAAATTTGGGGCCTCCCCAGTGACGTCACCGCTACGTCAGTGTGCACGCCCAGCCGCCGCCGCTTTGGCAGCACCGCACACGTGCCAGCCAGGCCTCGTTCCTGACCTGATCTCGCACATGCGCAAAACAACCGATGGCAGCGAACCGGGAAGTGAACGGCAGCTGGAACGCACTCGGAAACCAGCCATCATGCCTGTCAGCCACGGACCACCAGGAAAACAACGAAGAGAGAAAGCTCCTATAAGAAAGGGAGACAGGTACAAACACTGCTACCATGTAAGGTAATCCACCGACGCTGCCACAACTTCTTGCTGAGGTATTGCCCATGCCGTCCCCTGGGGTACACTAAGCCGCCCGCTAGTAGCTAGGCTTGTGGCCACAATGCGCAGCCTACCCGCCAGTGGCTAGGCATCCTGGCTTCTTCTGCGCTCTTCCATTTGCCCCCTCCATACCCGCTAGTAGCTAGGGCTTATAGGAGTATGCGACTTGTCCATCTCCTAAGTCGCAGCTCGGCTATCCTGCGGCAGGAAAGTCTTTAGGTAAGAGGACCATCTACTCGGTCCTGCGAGGAGGACAAAAAAGGAACACGGCCGTCGGCTCCAAGCAAAGATTTATGGGAGAGGTGTCCTATAGGGTATTAGAGGCAGAGCTAAACCCACACATAGGCTGCCATGGAGTCTATCAGGAAATTACAATTTTTTTTTTTTTTTACACAAAGTTGTCACTAAAAGATATATTGCTCACACATGCCATGGGTATGTGTGAAATTAAACCCCAAAATACATTCTGCTGCTTCTCCTGAGTACGGTGATACCACATGTGTGAGACTTTTCGGGAGCCTACCTCACTTTCTCACTACCTATCACAGTTTTGGAGGCCCTGAAATGTCAAGATAGCACAACCCCCCCCCAAATGACCCAATTCTGGAAAGTAGACTTGCTACTTGCTAAGAGGCACGTTTTGAGTCCATGGAATATTCTATATTTTGCCACAAATTTCGGGAAAATGATTTTTTTTTACATAAAGTTGTCACTAAATTATATATATATATTTTTAAAAACAATATTTTTTACTTTCTGCCATAAAACATATCCAATAAAAAAATTTAAAAAATAGAATAGCTTCATAAATTTAGGCCAATTTGTATTCTGATGCATAGTTTTGGTAAAAAATCCCAATAAGCGTATATTGGTTGGTTTTGCGCGAAAGTTATTGCTCCTACAAACTGTTGGATTTTTATTTTTACTAGTAATGGCGGTGACCAACCGCAAGATAGCTCCAAAAATCCCGCAATTGCCGTAAATAGCGGCAAAATGCAGCAGTTGTGGTAAATAGTGCTAAAACAGTATTCACAATAGCGCTGGCGGCAAAATACTCAAATTTACAATAGCGCCCGGGCAACAGATATCGCCCAAATACTTACTATAGTCAGGACCTGGAGAAGTGCACAAATATTGTTTAGAGCATGATATAATCACCTAAATTGTACTAAAATATGTTGTATATTGTTTAAAGATGATGCTTTTAACCACTTCAATACTGGGCACTTAAACCCCCTTCCTTTTTACCAATTTTCAGCTTTCAGCGCTGCCGCACTTTGAATGACAATTGCCCGGTCATGCAACACTGTACCCAAATGAAATTTTTATCATTTTTTCCACACAAATAGAGCTTTCTTTTGGTGGTATTTAATCACCTCTTTTATTTTTTGAGCTACAAATTAAAAAAAGACTGAAAATTTTCAAAAATAATGCATTTTTCTTTGTTTCTGTTATAAAATGATGCAAATAAGACATTTCTCTTCATAAATTTTGACCAAAAATGATACTGCTACATTTCTTTGGTAAAAATAACCCAAATCGGGGTTTATTTGGTGTTGGCGGTGATGGCCGACAGACAGATGTTTTGTGCACTGTGACAGATGTGATGGGGACAGACAGATGTTTTGTGCACTGTGACAGATGTGACGGGGACAGACAGATGTTTTGGGGACTGTGACAGATGTGACAGGGACATACAAATGTTTTGTGTATGGTGACAGATGTGACAGAGACATACAGATGTTTTGGGGACTGTGACAGATGTGATCGGGGACATACAGATGTTTTAGGGACTGTTTTATGGGGACACTGATGTGTATGGGGACTGGGGTATCAGCGGTGCTTGGTGCACTGTGTGGGGGCGATCTGTGATAAAGAGAGCTTACAGAGAGCCGCTACAGAGCTGCAGCCCCCCCCCCCCCCGCACTGAGCTCTCACTGAGAACTGACAAAGAGACATGTGTCTCTGTTTACATTGTGACGGCTGTGATTGGACACAGCCGTCACATGATCGGGAGGGCCAATCACAGCGCCCATATCCCGATCTGTGCTCAGCTGGATCCTGTGATCATAATGATCACAGGATCGAGCCGCAGCACGCCACGTGGCCACGCTGCGAGCTCCCATTCTGAAGGACGTACATGAACATCCAGTCAGAACGGTGAGGCTCCCACCCAGCCCTATATATACATTGGCCGAGTGGGAGGTGGTTAACCTATGTAAAAAAGTGATTTCTACACTGAAATATCCTTAAAAGTCTGAGTAAGAGATACATTCCCAGTCATTTTAAAACTAGGTGCACAGCACAGCTGAGCACAACTGAGCATGCTCAGACATGAAACTACACTTATTTTTACTTCCATGGAGGAATTACAGGGTGCTATAGTGAATAACAAAATGAGCAATGGTTTAAAGAGTTTTTTGGGAGTCAAAATTGGAGTTATGTAGTCCAATGCACGTTTCAGCCATTCATTCTAATGTACAATTGTAACTTCCCCAAATAAATCCTTTTCATGTTGAGTTGAAATGTATCTTTCTCTCAAAGAAATTATGCTTCTTCATCATCTATTTTGTTTTTAACCAGTTAACAACTGCCCTATAGTCAAATGAGGGCTACAGGGTGGTTGCTTAATTCTGGGAGGGCATACAATGACATCCTCCCAGAATCGCAGGTCCCGCACACCCCCTGGGGCACGCACATGAGACTGTCACGGGACCCGGGTCACGGGTTCACGGATCGTGGTAAACGGCCAATGGCAGCGGCCGTTTATCTCGTGATCGCTCCATCCGATGATGGAGCAATCACAATGTAAACAGTATGAGTTCAGCCAGGGTTCACCTCTCTCCTCACACTGCTGCAGCGTGTGAGGAGAGAGTGAGAGATTGAGCCTATCTGTGAGTAGTAACAGCAATTTACAGTGCCCAGAATTTCTCAGCAGTGCCACATCTTTGTGCTACTGGGCAATCTGTGCCACATCTGTGCCCCCAGTGCGACTACAGAGCCACATCAGTGCCACTTGTGCCACTACAGAGCCACATCAGTGTCCCCTGTGCCACTACAGTGCCACTACAGTGCCATATCAGTGCCACCAGTGCCACATCAGTGCCCTAGAGTGCCATCAGTGCCTCTACAGGGCCACATCAGTGCCACCAGTGCTACTACAATGCTCATCTGTGCCACTACAATGCCCATCAGTGCCACCTGTGCCCATCATAGAAACATAGAAAAATGATGGCAGAAAAAGACTGAGTAGTCCATCAAGTCTGCCCCTTTTTATTTATTTATTTATTTTCACATTAACCTTGTCATCTGACTATAGATTTATGTTTATCCCAAGCATGTTTGAAGCCATTTACTGTTGACTGTCTCACAACCTCTGTTGGTAGTTTATTCCAATCATCAACCACCCATTCAGTAAAATAATACTTTCTAAGATTAGTTTTGAACTTCCCTCCAGTTAGTTTGAGGTCATGTCCCCGTGTTCTTGATTTTGATTTCATATTGAAAAGACTGCCCTCCTGAACCTTATTCACCCCATTGATGTATTTAAAGGTTTCAATCATTTCTCCCCTCTCCCTTCTTTTCTCCAGACTTTACATATTACGTTCCTGAAGTCGCTCTTGATATGTTTTATCTCCCAGACCTTTTACCATTTTTGTTACCCATCTCTGAACTCGTTCTATCTTATCAATATCTTTTTGTAAGTGAGGTCTCCAGAACTGGACACAGTATTCTAAGTGAGGTCTCACTAAAGATCTATATAGAGGAATCAGAACCTCCTTCCTCCTGCTGGTGATCCCTCTACTGATACATCCCAGAATTCTATTTGCTTTTTCTGCCTTTTTCTTCTGTAGTGCTGGCTAACACTGTACCCCCAATGCTGTACCCTCTAAGGGGATTTGTTTTCCCTAGATGCATTATTTTACATTTAGAAATATTGAACTGCAGTCTCCACTGCTTTGACCAATCTTCCAGCAATGCCAAATCATGTTCCATGTTACAGACACCTCCAGGGATATCAACCCTATTACCCACCTTTGTATCATCAGCAAAGAGACATACATTGCCCAACAAACCTTTAGTTATATCACTTACATAAAGGTTAAATAGAACAGGACCCAGTGCCACATGTGCCCATCAGTGCCACTACAGTGCTAATCTGTGCCACTACAGTGCCTGTCAGTGCCACTACAGTGCTGCCTGTGCCCATCGGTGCCACCTGTGCCTATTGGTGCCACTACAGTGCTCACCTGTGCTATCAGTGCCACTACAGTGCCACCTGTGCCCATCAGTGCCATCTGTGCCCATCAGTGCCCCTACAGTGATCATCAGTGCCACTACAGTGATCATCAGTGCCATCTGTGCCCATCGGTGCCACCTGTGCCCATCAGTGCCACTACAGTGCTCATCTGTGCCACTACAGTGCCCAATAGTGCACATCAGTGCCCATAAGTGAGTGCTCATCTGTGCAGCCACAGTGCATTAGTGCACATAAGTACACCCTCATCAGCGCACATCAGTGCACCCTCATCAGCACCCAGCAGTGCACCCTCATTAGTGCACATAAGTACATCCTCATCAGCGCACAACAGTGCACCCTCATCAGCAACCAGCAGTGCACCCTCATCAGTGCACATAAGTACACCCTCATCTGCGCACATCAGTGCACCCTCATCAGCACCCAGCAGTGCACCCTCATCTGTGCGCATTAGTGCATCCACATGTGTTCTAGTGCCCCTATCCACCACAGCCACCAGTATGGCAAAAGGTTTCACCACAGAGGAGGCATACCAGCTCCTTAGCCTGAGTGAAGAGAGCATCGGGGAGCTCTCTGAGTCTGAGTCTAGGTCTGATACCTTTTCTGCATATGACCCCTTTTCAAGCAGTGGGTCTTCTACAGAATCAGATGAAGAGGAAAGTGTGCCCATGAAAAGAAGGCGTTCTGGTGAGGAGGCTACTACAAGTACAGCAGTAGCATCAACCAGCAGTGCAGTGCCATCCACCTCCAGAGCAGTGCCATCCACCTCTAGAACAGTGCCATCCACTTCTAGAGCAGTGCCATCCACGAGACCCCTGCCAAGCACTAGTGGGGTGTCATCTCAGCCCCAAAGGGCCCATGCCAGCCTTCCCTATGCCCTTCAGAACCCCCTGTGGCTTCCATCTAATTCTGGAGCAGCAAACCTCCCCCCTTTCACCGCCCAGCCAGGTGTCCAGGTGAACACCAAAGATTTTGCCCTGATTGATTTTTTTTTTATTTAATTCTTACCGAGGACTTCCTATTTTCTGTTGTGGCCCAGCGCAACCTCTATGCACAGCAGTTTATTGCAAGCAACCCAAATTCAAGCTATGCCTGTCCCTTTGAGTGGAGAGTGCTTACTGAGGAGGAATTTAACATTTTTTTAGGCCTGACTTTTAATATGGGACTCTCAAAAAACTATTTATACACCTATTGGTCCACCAAACCCATCCACCACATGCCAATCTTTTCCTCCATTATGCCAAGGTCCAGATACCTAATGATTCTCCGGTTCCTCCACTACAATGTCAACTCTCAGTGCCCTCACAGAAATGACCCATCTTATGATAAACTATTTAAAATTTTCCCCCTTCTAAACTATTTCTCAGAAAAATTTGCCCAGCTATATACCCCAGAGCAAAACATATGCATTGATGAGTCACTTGTGAAATTCTCAGGCAGGCTGGCCTTCAAACAGTTTATACCCAGAAAAAGGGCCCGATATGGGGTTAAACTGTACAACCTTTGTGACCCATACACAGGCTACATTTATGCCTTCTTGGTCTATGAAGGGAAAGACTCCCAGCTGCATCCCCGTGAATGCCCAGATTGCATTGGAACCAGCGGAAAAGCTGTTTGGGAACTCATTTATCCACTTCTTGGGAAGGGTTACCTTCTGTAAGGAATCATCTATGGCCGCTAGCATGCCTGTGAACAGATGCACGTAGTGTGTGCATTTGTGAGCGTCTGTGCGCTGGCAATGCCACCAAAGCGGCTATTTAAGCAGACAGCACTCTGCAGCCAGTGCTGTCTGTTCTACAGTGTTCCTGCACCTGTGACCCCCAGTGTTTGTTTCTGAGAGACTTCCTGTTCCTGTGACCCCAGGCTTCCTTTGGACTCTATTGCTATCTGCCTGCCCTGACCCCGGCCTGTCTATGACTACTCTTCTGCCTGATCCCTTGTACCTTTGTTTCCCTCACGTTGCCAACCCAGCTTGTACCCAACTATCCGTTTGCCTGATCCTTCTGTACTTCACCGCCAGCCAGTTACCGACCCAGCCTGCATCACTATCCTTCTGCCTGCACGAGTTCCAGTGGACCCTCACCTACCACCAGAGACTAAGTCCAGCCCTCATGCCCCCTGTGCTCAAGAGCTCCCTGTCTGCACTATCAGGGGTTCTCAAACCAGGGCCGTATGAGGTTGCCCCCGCATAAGCCAGACTCAACCACCAGGTACCTGACACCATCTTTATGTGGATAACTTCTACTCAAGCTTGCCCCTCTTCCACAATCTTTACAGAAAGAAGACTCCAGCATGTGGTACAGTCAGAACCAATAGACAGGGTTTCCCGCAAAGGCTCGTCAATGAAAGGCTAAGAAAAGGGGAGGCGGCGTCTTTGCAGAACGAGGAGCTATTGGCTGTCAAGTGGAAGGACAGACGAAATGTGCACATGCTGTCAGCAATTCATGATGACACATATGTGGTTATCCCCAGAAGAAATGTCCCAATCCGAAAACCTGCTTGTGTCCACGACTATAATCTGTTCATGGGGGAGTGGACTTCAGTGATCAGATGATTGAACCCTATCTTCCCACAAGAAAATCCCGGCATTGGTACAAAAAAGTATCTATTTATTTATTCACTTTGGCCATGGGATTCCTCCTATCCCCACAGAGCACCTTTCAGGTTCTTCCCTCTCCTCCCTCTCTTTCACTCTCATCATTTGAAGCCCACTGTATGCGTCTATTCTCTTCAACCTCCCTAAGAATTGCTGTGATCTATCAGCCTCCTGGACCACTGTCAGTTTTCCTTGATGAATTTTCTGCCTGGCTACCCTACTTTCTCTCTTTTGAAATTCACACAATACTTCTTGGTGACTTCAACATCCCAGTTAACACTAACACTACTGCTACTTCTAAACTTCTTAGTCTAACTTCCTCATTTGACCTGAAGCAATGGCTACAGGCTTCTACTCACACTGATGGAAACACCCTCGACCTTGTCTTCTCCTATCTATGCGCTCCATGCAACTTCTCCAACAATCTTTTTCCCCTCTCCGACCACCACCTTATTTGTTTCTCTGTCTTGCACCACTTTCCCACCAATCGCCTAACCGTTACCCGTAGAAACCTTCGCCAACTCAACACTTCTCTCCTCTATTCTGCTACTGACCACTTCTATGAAAAAATCTCACCCCTGTCCTGCCCCAACCAAGCCACTACCATCTACAATAAACCCTGTACGAGCTAACTCCCCTCACTACACACAAAATCAGGCCTCGACCCCTACAACCCTGGCAAACAGATGACACCAAAAATCTCAAAAAGCAGAGCTGCATCCTTGAGCGTCTGTGGCATAAGACAAAGTCTCTCAAAGACTTCAACCAATACAAATCTGCCCTCCATAAATACAATTCTCGCCTCCACACTGCCAACCAGACCTATTTTACCACTCTTATTAACACCTTTTCATCCAGTCCCCGTCAACCCTTCTCTACCTTCAACTCCCTACTTCGTCTTCCACCACTTCCGTCCACTAACACACTCACTGCCCAGGATGTTGCTAACCACTTCAAAAGCAAGATTGACACAATTCGTGATGAAATCTCCACTCTACAGGCACCTTCTCCAGTTAACACCCCATGTCAACAAGCACAATCAACACTATCCTTATTCAAACCTGCTATTATAAATGAGGTTGCTAAATTCCTTTCTAACGCCCGCCTAACCACCTGTCCACTGGACCCTATTCCCTCTCGAATACTACAGTCACCCTCTGACTCTATCCTGAACTCTCTAACTCACATCTTCAATCTCTCCCCCTCTTCTGGCATCTTCCCCAATGCTCTAAAACATGCATTGGTTACCCCCATACTCAAAAAGCCATGCCTGGACCCTACTGATCTTAACAATCTACGCCCTATCTCCTTGCTACCCTTTTCCTCCAAACTCCTCGAATGCCTGGTCTACAACCAACTGAGTGACCACCTTGTTAAGAATAATCTTCTTGACCCCCTTCAATCTGGATTCCGCCCTTAACACTCCACAGGAACTGCCCTTCTTAAACTAACAAATGACCTACTAACCGCTAAAACCAATGGACACTACTCTGTATTCCTGCTCCTAGACCTTTCAGCTGCCTTTGATACTATCGACCACCCCCTCCTCCTCAAAAATTTTTACTCCCTCGGTCTCCGTGACTGTGCTCTTCAGTGGCTCTTGTCCTACCTATCCCATCGCACCTTCAGTGTCACGTACAATTCTACCTCCTCCTCTCCTCTTCCTTTCTCTGTCAGGGTCCCCCAAGGTTCTGTTCTTGGACCTCTTTTATTTTCAATATACACCTCTTCCCTGGGACGGCTGATAGCCTCCAACGGCTTTCAATATCACTTCTACGCTGACGATACCCAAATCTACCTCTCAACCCCCCCAACTCACTCCATCAGTCTCCTCACGCATCACTAACTTATTAACCAACATATCTGCCTGGATTTCACATCACTTCCTCAAACTCAACTTGTCCAAAACCAAATTCATAATATTTCCTCCCCCGCGTACCATTTCCCCTGACTTCTCTGTCAAGAGCAATGGCACAACCATCCACCCATCCCTACATGTCAGGGTGCTTGGTGTTATCCTGGATTATGAACTCTGCTTTTGGCCCCACATCCAATCACTTTCTAAGGCGTGCCGCCTCAACCTCTGCAACATCTCTAATATACGTCCTTTTCTAACCAATGAAACCACAAAGCTCCTGATTCACTCCCTGGTCATCTCTCACCTCGACTACTGCAACTCCCTCCTCACTGGCCTACCTTTAAATAGACTATCCCCCCTTCAGTCCATCATGAATGCCGCTACCAGACTCATCCACCTTACAAACCGTTCAGCGTCTGCCACCCCTCTCTGTGAATCCCTCCATTGGCTGCCACTCGCCCAACAAATTAAGTTCAAAATACTAACAATGAGCTACAAAGCCATCCACAAATCTGCTCCCAGCTACATCACCAGCCTAGTCTCAAAATATCAACCTAATCTTCCTCTTCGCTCCTCCCAAGACCTCCTGCTCTCTAGCTCCCTCATCACCTCCTCTCATACTCACATCCAAGACTTCTCCTCAGCCTCTCCCATCCTCTGGAACTCCCTACCCCAATCTGTCAGACTATCCCCATATCTATCCACCTTTTGGCGATCCCTAAAAAACGTTTTTCTTCAGGGAAGCCTATCATGACACCACCTAACGACTACACTTCTCAATCAGCTCACCCCCCACAGTTATTGCCCTTTCGTATCATTTAACCCTCCCTCCTAGATTGTAAGCTCTAATGAGCAGGGCCCTCTGATTCCTCCTGTATTGAATTGTATTGTAATTGTACTGTCTGGTCTAATATTGTAAAGCGCTGCACAAACTGGCGGCGCTATATAAATACTGTATAATAATAATAATAATAATGTACAATTTTTTTATAATTTACCAAAAATCTGCAGAAAACCCTGTATCCCAAGAAGAAGTCATCACCGCCCTAGTGTACCCTGAAGGCCTACCAGAAAGTATTAGATCTGATGCAGTAAGCAGACTCCATGAACGACACTTTCCTGAGAAACCCCCCCCTAGTGAATCAGGCCGTAGGCGTCAGAAGAAATGTCGGGTGTGCACCAAAGCAGGACTTAGAAAAGACACCACATATTTTTGTCCCCAATGCCATGTCCCTGCCTGCTGCCTGGATCAGTGCTCTCCTTCTGTGGTCAACTGCACTACTAAAATCCCAGGTAATCTTTTGTTTACTCTTTTGCTCAGCAGAATGTATTTTGGGTGTAATTCTTGGGATGTACATGCTATGTGTTAGAAATATGAAAGGCCTTCAAAAAAATGTGATAGGTTGTCAGGAAATTAGATGCATAATGTATGTAATGTATGGATGGTGCTCCTTGTATATTGGGCCTCTGTATGTGGCCAGACTGTGTAAAAGTCTCACACATGTGGTATTGCCATACTCAGAAGGAGTAGCAGGATGTATTTTGGGGTGTCATTTATGCTATGTGCATGCTGTGTATTGGAAATATCTTAGAAATGGGCAACTTTGTGTCCACATTTTCCAAAAACTTCTGGAAAAATATGAACCCTTCAAAAGACTCATTATTAGAGTTGAGCGAACCCGAACTGTAAAGTTCGGGTCCGTACCGAACTTTTGGGTGTCCGAGACCCAGACCCGAACCCGGACTTTTCAAAAAAAGTTTGGGTTCAGGTCCGGGGTTCTGGTATTTTATTCCACGTGTTGAAAAGCTGCCAAGGGCAGCCAACCAACAAGTGCTTCACTGGTTTTCCCTAGAAGCCATCACAGCCATGCCTACTAATGGCATGGCTGTGATTGGCCAGTGCACCATGTGACCCAGCCTCTATATGGGGCTGGAGTCACCATGCTGCATGTCATATGCTCTCAGGATAGTTTAGGGAGAGGATGCTGCTGGCTCTGTGAGGGACAGATTGTAGAACATCTCATGCTGCATTACAGAACGATCTGATTGTGGACTAGGGAGAGATATTAGTACTGCTGTTTTGAGGGACAGATTGCACACCTCATCCTGCTGCACAGAACGATCTGACTGGACTAGGTAGAGTCTACTGTTTTTAGGTAAAGGTTGTTCTTCTAAAATCATCATCAAGTTGTACAGGGAAAGGTTCCAGCTGTTGCTTTAAGGGAAAGATTAGTGTTCTAAAATCATCATCAAGTTGTACAGGGAAAGGTACTAGCTGTTGCTTAAAGGGAAAGATTAGTGTTCTAAAATCATCTCCAAATTGTACAGGGAAAGGTTCCAGCTGTTGCTTTAAGGGAAAGATTATTGTTCTAAAATCATCTTCAAAGTGTGTGGGAAAAGCCTATTGCAGGGGCATAGAGCCACATTAGTGTTCTAAAATCATCTTCAAAGTGTGTAGGAAAAGCCTGTTTCAGCTGCATGAAGCCATATTAGTGTTCTAAAATCATCTTCAAAGTGTGTGGGAAAAGTCTGTTTCAGCCCGCATGAAGCCATATTAGTGTTCTAAAATCATCTTCAAAGTGTGTGGGAAAAGCCTGTTTCAGCCGCATGAAGCCATATTAGTGTTCTAAAATCATCTTCAAAGTGTGTGGGAAAAGCCTGTTTCAGCCGCATGAAGCCATATTAGTGTTCTAAAATCATCTTCAGTGCCATATCCATTGTTTAGTGATTACTCTGGATGCCGTAAGGGAAAGATTATTGTTCTAAAATCATCTTCAAAGTGTGTGGGGAAAGCCTATTGCAGGGGCATAGAGCCACATTAGTGTTCTAAAATCATCTTCAAAGTGTGTGCGAAAACCCTCTTTCAGCCGCATGAAGCCATATTAGTGTTCTAAAATCATCTTCAAAGTGTGTGGGAAAAGCCTGTTTCAGCTGCATGAAGCCATATTAGTGTTCTAAAATCATCTTCAAAGTGTGTGGGAAAAGCCTGTTTCAGCCGCATGAAGCCATATTAGTGTTCTAAAATCATCTTCAAAGTGTGTGGGAAAAGCCTGTTTCAGCTGCATGAAGCCATATTAGTGTTCTAAAATAATCTTTAAAGTGTGTGGGAAAAGCCTGTTTCAGCCGCATGAAGCCATATTAGTGTTCTAAAATCATCTTCAGTGCCATATCCATTGTTTAGTGATTACTCTGGATGCCGTGAGTAGGCAAATGTAGGACCACTGTGAGAGATGGTTTGGCATTGGTAGATTGGGGGTGGATGGTGTTAGGTGAGTGAGGTTGCAGTTGAACATCATCAGGCCGGGGTTTAAAGGGATGTCCTTTCTTGTGATAGAGTTGATGTAAGCTTTGACTTGGGTCCAGAACGCAGTCATCTTTGGGCATGACCATAGTCTATGATACAGGCTTGGCCTGGAGGTTTTGTAGAGTGGATATATTTTTTCCTTTGGGTTTTCATCTGATGAGAAATATGGCAGGTATGCCCTGTGGAGTATTTTAAATCGTGTTTCTCTCCAGGATTCATTTGGCATCAGTTTGAGAGTTCTGTAGCCATTTCGCAGGGCTTGTGCCGGGTTTGCAATGGGTATGTCCACTTTCCATGATCTGTTTGCTGTTTGCTCCAAGGGTAGGGTGAATTAAGGAGTGAGGGAGTTGCAGATATGTGCCGTAGAGTTCTCCTTCTTCTCGATAAGTGAGTCAATGAATGTGTGTTTGAATCTTAGGTGGGGTTTTGGGCACAATTTATTCATAAAGCTAGTTATTTGCATGAGGTGGAGAAGGTGGTAATCTGGGAGATTGAATTCGGTGAGGATGTGCTGAAAAGGTTTGGATTTCCCATTGTCTGTGTTGTAGAGCATGGCAACCTTAACCAGGTTTTTGAGTTTCCACAAACTGAAAGCTTTGTCTTTGATTGAGGGAGACAGCATGGGGTTTCCCATTATGGGAAGGTGGGCTGATATGTGGGGGGAGATGCCTAGTCATGTCCTGACTTCCCTCCATGCAATGAGTGTATCTCGGAGTAGCAGATTCTGTTTCAATGCAGGCGGGAGAGCCGAGAGTTTGCTGTGTAAGATGGCAGGCAAACTAAAAGGATGGACCATATTGGATTCTAGGCAGTGGTTGGTGTTTTAGGATTCCTGTGATAGCCAATCTAAGGCTGTATGAAGCAGGCATGAGATGTTGTAGATCCTTATGAAGGGTAGCCACGCTCCCACTTCCCTCTACAAGGTACAATTTTGATAGAGAAATTCTGGGTTTTTTTCCCTTCCATAGGCAAGCTGAAAGTGATCTGTTCAGGGACTGTATGTCCTTATGTTCGAGTAGAAGTAGGATAGTTTGCATAGGGTACAGGAGTCTTGAAAAGCTGATCATTTTGAAGAGGTGGCACCTCCCGAACAGCGACAAAGGAAGATTCATCCAAGTTTCCAACTCTCTTTGAATTTTGAGGAGCAGGGGGGGATAATTAATTTGGTAAAGGAACACAAGGTCTCTTCCTATATTCACTCCCAAGTAGGTGATGTGGTGGGTAGCTACGGAGAAGGGGGAGGATGCTAACCAGGGTCTTGGGGCCTTTCTGTGGAGGGGCAGAATTTCACTCTTGGAAAAGTTATTTTTAGTCCTGCGCAGGTGTGAAACAAGTTAAATTTGGTATGTACAGTGGGGATGTCTTTCTGGGGGTTGGAGGTAAATATAAGTATGTTGTCGGCAAAGAGTGCTGTCCATATTTCCACCTTGCCTATGCATATGCCGTGGAGGGGTGTATGTATATTGAGATAGCGGGAGATAGGCTCAATGGCTAAATTAAAAAGGAGCAGATTTTTGATGAATGTTAAAAAGGGGCGGTGAAATCAAATTTTTCCAGGGTCAATGGAAGCCACTCAAAGGAGATATTGTCAAAGGCCTTCTCGGTGTCTAGCGTAACAATGGCAAAGTCCTGTTCTGTGAAAGCCTTGGCATGCTCTGGAACCACCAGAACCTTTCTGATGTTAGAGGATGCCGAGCGGCCCTTGACAAAGCCGGACTGGGCTGGGTGGATTATTGTGGGTAGTATGTTAGCTAATCGGGAGGCTATAATTTTGGATAAAAGTTTGGAGTCTACGTAATGTAGTGATACGGGGTGGTTAGAGCCTGGCTCTAGGGGGTCCTTTCCCTTTTTCGCTATTAGCTTAATATAAGCTTGGTTCCCTGAGGTTAAATATGGTCCTCCCTCCCAGATTTTGTTGAATACACAGGACAGGGTCTGTGGGATGAAATCCTTGGTGAGTTTATAAAATTCTCCTGAGAGGCCATCCGTTCCCGGGTATTTGCTATTGGGTATTTGGTCGATGTTATCTAGTATTACCTTCAGTGTTATTGGAGCATTTAAATTTGTGAGCTGCTCAGGGGAGACCAGAGGAAGGTGAGCCGTACCTAGAAAGTGAGTAGCTTGGGACATGTCCAATGTGTCTGGGACATAAAGTGAGGAATAAAATTCCTATAATGTTTTGTTTATATCCGGAGGGGATGTTACTATGTGGCCATTTTGGGCTTTGAGGCTCCTGATGTGAGTGGGTTTTGGGTTCTTGCTAAGTCTGGAGAGAAGTTTCCCCGCTTTGTTACCGAATTTATGAAACATGAGGTCTGAATTTGCTGTTTTTATGCTTTCTTGGCGCTCCGCTCATAGCTCAAAGGCGTGTTTAGCATCAAGCCATTTTTCCCTATCTGCTGGAGATCCACTTTGGGAGAATTGGGTTTGAGCAACTCTGAGACGTTCGCTTGTCTGTTTATAGAATTTGAGGGTGTTTGCCTTATAAAAGGCTGCATAGGAAATAATTTTCCCCCTAAGGAAGGCTTTGCTTGCGTCCCAGATGAGATTGGGGTCTTGATCATGCATTTTGTTGTTAGTGAGGAATTCTTGACATGCGCCGTGAAGGATATATTTGAGTTGGGCGTCATGTGCTAGGAAAGAGGTGAATCTCCAGATTTTGGTCGTGGGTAGAGTTGAGCGGACACCTGGATGTTCGGGATCGTCGGGTTTGGCCGTACTTCGCGAAAAAGTTTGAGTTTGGCACCGAACTTGACCCCGGACCCCGAACCACATTGAAGTCATTGGTGACACAAACTTTTGGGCACAACAATGGCTCTAAAAAATTCCTGGAAAGGGCTAGAGGGCTGCAAAAGGAAGCAAAATGGGGGTAAGAGTAGGACAAGTGTCCTGCAAACATATGTGTATAGGGAAATAACTTAAAATCACATAAAAAAAATAATAATTGGAGGAGGAGGTGGATGTGGAGTAGGAGCCTAGAGGTTGAGGAGGCGGTGACCGTGGCGGTGTAGGTGGGTAGGTGGAAGTGGCGGTGGAGGAGGAGGAGGTAGCCAGCACTTTTTTTTGTTTGTTTGGTTTTTTTTTCTAATTGGGGTAGACCCCAAAATATTGAGACATATTAAAAAAAAAAGTATACCAATGGCTGTGTGAGGCCGGTCTAAATGTCTATTCTGCACAAGGTACAGACAAGTCTTGTGTAGTGTTGAGCGAACCCGGACTGTAACGTTCGGGTCCGTACCGAACTTTAGGGTGTCCGTGGCACGGACCCGGACCCGGACATTTCAAAAATCGTTCGGGTTCGGTCCGGGGTTCTGCTATTTTATTCCACGTGTTGAGAAGCTGCAGGGCAGCCAATCAACAAGCGTTTCACTGGTTTGCCCTTAGAAGCCATCATAGCCATGCCTACTAATGGCATGGCTGTGATTGGCCGGTGCATCATGTGACCCAGCCTCTTTATAAGCTGGAGTCACAGTGCTGCAGTCACATGCTCCTTGGGTTAGTGTAGGGAGAGGTAGCTGACTGCGTGAGGGACAGATTTGAGACATTTTAAGACCTGATCCTGCATCCTGAGATAGATTACTTTACTACTGCTGTCTGTGCTGTTGCTCTGAGGACAGATAGCAGAAATTAGAGATTTCACATACCGCTGCTTTGAGTTGCAGATCAAGCTCTGCATAGAACAACGATCGCTACGATCGTGCTCTACGATCAGATTGTTGGGGGAATTTGAGATTTCAAATACCGCTGCTTAGA